>CM055193.1:25800061-26248777 GCA_029224185.1 Karalla daura | reverse complement strand
AAGAGGCGGTGCTGGGCCGAAGATAAGGCTTGCCGTTTAAATTTCACAAGGCGCACGGGTTTATTGCTTGCCCCACATGAGACAGCACCAATGTCCTTACAGAACTGGAAAAAGTATTTGTCTGCTGCTTAGGGTGTGGCTGGGAGCAGCATGAAAAGATCCAAACGAGAGATGATTTTTCAGTGATCCCGCATGTCTGCCCGGTACTAAGAAGAGATTGGGCTTGCCCAATGCTGAGGGGGCCCTTTCCCACTCTGGGAGTCTCCAAGGGCCTGGGCCATCTGCTGGGGTGCATTGAAGCTGGACGCATGTCCACTTTGTATTAGTATGTCAGCAGAGGAGACATTGGAGCAGGTACCTGAGCACATGGTCCTCGAGAAGTGGCGCTGCTGAAAAACCATACAACCTATCAGCGTGCAACTGGCTACACAAACACACCTCAAGTTTCTTGAATTTTTGAAAAGAAAATGAAGTTTCTACGTCAAAGTATGGCAACGTAGCGGATGTTTGTTTGTGGAGTTCTGTTTTTCCCATGCATTCTTTTGGGAAAAAGCCAAATTGGCCTAGTGATAAACATTTGGCTCTACGGAGAAAACGTTTTCACTTATCTGGAATATGAGCTCACTGTCACGCCGTAGGGGAGAGTCTCCAGAACGCCCTGATGCGATTTGGTGTGTGTCCTATGAAAACTGTGGCCACAGTCGCAAGGAGAAGTGTAACGTTTAACTTTGATGGCAGTGGTGGGAAAATGAATGGGGGCTTTTGGAGAGAAGAGGCGGTGCTGGGCCGAAGATGAGGCTTGCCGTTTAAATTTCACAAGGCGCACAGGTTTATGGCTTACCCCACATGAGACAGCACCAATGTCCTTACAGAACTGGAAAAAGTATTTGTCTGCTGCTTAGGGTGTGGCTGGGAGCAGCATGAAAAGAGCCAAACGAGAGCTGATTTTTCAGTGATCCCGCATGTCTGCCCGGCACTTAGAAGAGTTTCGGCTTGCCCAATGCTGAGGGGGCCCTTTCCCACTCTGGGAGTCTCCCAGGGCCTGGGCCATCTGCTGGGGTGCATTGAAGCTGGACGCCTGTCCACTTTGTATTACTATGTCAGCAGAGGAGACATTGGAGCAGGTACCTGAGCACATGGTCCTCGAGAAGTGGCGCTGCTGAAAAACCATACAACCTATGAGCGTGCAACTGGCTACACAAACACACCTCAAGTTTCTTGAATTTTTGAAATGAAAATGAAGTTTCTACGTCAAAGCATGGCAACGTAGCGGATGTTTGTTAGTGGAGTTCTGTGTTTCCCAAGCATTCTTATGGGAAAAGGCCAAATTGGCCTAGTGATAAACATTTGGCTCTACGGAGAAAACGTTTTCACTTATCTGGAATATGAGCTCACTGTCACGCCGTAGGGGAGAGTCTCCAGAACGGCCTGATGCGATTTGGTGTGTGTACTATGAAAACTGTGGCCACAGTCGCAAGGAGAAGTGTAACGTTTAACTTTGATGGCACTGGTGGGCAAATGAATGGGGGCTTTTGGAGAGAAGAGGCGGTGCTGGGCCTAAGATGAGGCTTGCCGTTTAAATTTCACAAGGCGCACGGGTTTATGGCTTGCCCCACATGAGACAGCACCAATGTCCTTACAGAACTGGAAAAAGTATTTGTCTGCTGCTTAGGGTGTGGCTGGGAGCAGGGTGAAAAGAGCGAAACGAGAGCTGATTTTTCAGTGATCCCGCATGTCTGCCCGGCACTAAGAAGAGATTGGGCTTGCCCAATGCTGAGGGGGCCCTTTCCCACTCTGGGAGTCTCCCAGGGCCTGGGCCATCTGCTGGGGTGCATTGAAGCTGGACGCCTGTCCACTATGTATTACTATGTCAGCAGAGGAGACATTGGAGCAGGTACCTGAGCACATGGTCCTCGAGAAGTGGCACTGCTGAAAAACCATACAACCTATCAGCGTGCAACTGGCTACACAAACACACCTCAAGTTTTCTTGAATTTTTGAAATGAAAATGAAGTTTCTACGTCAAAGCATGGCAACGTAGCGGATGTTTGTTTGTGGACTTCTGTTTTTCCCAAGCATTCCTATGGGAAAAAGCCAAATTGGCCTAGTGATAAACATTTGGCTCTACGGAGAAAACGTTTTCACTTATCTGGAATATGAGCTCACTGTCACGCCGTAGGGGAGAGTCTCCAGAACGGCCTGATGCGATTTGGTGTGTGTTCTATGAAAACTGTGGCCACAGTCGCAAGGAGAAGTGTAACGTTTAACTTTGATGGCAGTGGTGGGAAAATGAATGGGGGCTTATGGAGAGAAGAGGCGGTGCTGGGCCGAAGATGAGGCTTGCCGTTTAAATTTCACAAGGCGCACGGGTTTATGGCTTGCCCCACATGAGACAGCACCAATGTCCTTACAGAACTGGAAAAAGTATTTGTCTGCAGCTTAGGGTGTGCCTGGGAGCAGGGTGAAAAGAGCGAAACGAGAGCTGATTTTTCAGTGATCCCGCATGTCTGCCCGGTACTAAGAAGAGATTGGGCTTGCCCAATGCTGAGGGGGCCCTTTCCCACTCTGGGAGTCTCCCAGGGCCTGGGCCATCTGCTGGGGTGCATTGAAGCTGGACGCCTGTCCACTTTGTATTACTATGTCAGCAGAGGAGACATTGGAGCAGGTACCTGAGCACATGGTCCTCGAGAAGTGGCGCTGCTGAAAAACCATACAACCTATCAGCGTGCAACTGGCTACACAAACACACCTCAAGTTTCTTGAATTTTTGAAATGAAAATGAAGTTTCTACGTCAAAGTATGGCAACGTAGCGGATGTTTGTTTGTGGAGTTCTGTTTTTCCCATGCATTCTTATGGGAAAAAGCCAAATTGGCCTAGTGATAAACATTTGGCTCTACGGAGAAAACGTTTTCACTTATCTGGAATATGAGCTCACTGTCACGCCGTAGGGGAGAGTTTCCAGAACGCCCTGATGCGATTTGTTGTGTATTCTATGAAAACTGTGGCCACAGTTGCAAGGAGAATTGTAACGTTTAACTTTGATGGCAGTGGTGGGAAAATGAATGGGGGCTTATGGAGAGAAGAGGCGGTGCTGGGCCGAAGATAAGGCTTGCCATTTAAATTTCACAAGGCGCACGGGTTTATGGCTTGCCCCACATGAGACAGCACCAATGTCCTTACAGAACTGGAAAAAGTATTTGTCTGCTGCTTAGGGTGTGGCTGGGAGCAGCATGAAAAGAGCCAAACGAGAGCTGATTTTTCAGTGATCCCGCATGTCTGCCTGGTACTAAGAAGAGATTGGGCTTGCCCAATGCTGAGGGGTCCCTTTCCCACTCTGGGAGTCTCCCAGGGCTTGGGCCATCTGCTGGGGTGCATTGAAGCTGGACGCCTGTCCACTTTGTTTTACTATGTCAGCAGAGGAGACATTGGAGCAGGTACCTGAGCACATGGTCCTCGAGAAGTGGCGCTGCTGAAAAACCATACAACCTATCAGCGTGCAACTGGCTACACAAACACACCTCAAGTTTCTTGAATTTTTGAAATGAAAATGAAGTTTCTACGTCAAAGTATGGCAACGTAGCGGATGTTTGTTTGTGGAGTTCTGTTTTTCCCATGCATTCTTATGGGAAAAAGCCAAATTGGCCTCGTGATAAACATTTGGCTCTACGGAGAAAACGTTTTCACTTATCTGGAATATGAGCTCACTGTCACACCGTAGGGGAGAGTCTCCAGAACGCCCTAATGCGATTTGGTGTGTGTTCTATGAAAACTGTGGCCACAGTCGCAAGGAGAAGTGTAACGTTTAACTTTGATGGCAGTGGTGGGAAAATGAATGGGGGATTTTGGAGAGAAGAGGCGGCGCTGGGCCGAAGATAAGGCTTGCCGTTTAAATTTCACAAGGCGCACGGGTTTATGGCTTACCCCACATGAGACAGCACCAATGTCCTTACAGAACTGGAAAAAGTATTTGTCTGCTGCTTAGGGTGTGGCTGGGAGCAGCATGAAAAGATCCAAACGAGAGATGATTTTTCAGTGATCCCGCATGTCTGCCCGGTACTAAGAAGAGATTGGGCTTGCCCAATGCTGAGGGGGCCCTTTCCCACTCTGGGAGTCTCCCAGGGCCTGGGCCATCTGCTGGGGTGCATTGAAGCTGGACGCATGTCCACTTTGTATTAGTATGTCAGCAGAGGAGACATTGGAGCAGGTACCTGAGCACATGGTCCTCGAGAAGTGGCGCTGCTGAAAAACCATACAACCTATCAGCGTGCAACTGGCTACACAAACACACCACAAGTTTCTTGAATTTTTGAAAAGAAAATGAAGTTTCTACGTCAAAGTATGGCAACGTAGCGGATGTTTGTTTGTGGAGTTCTGTTTTTCCCATGCATTCTTTTGGGAAAAAGCCAAATTGGCCTAGTGATAAACATTTGGCTCTACGGAGAAAACGTTTTCACTTATCTGGAATATGAGCTCACTGTCACGCCGTAGGGGAGAGTCTCCAGAACGCCCTGATGCGATTTGGTGTGTGTCCTATGAAAACTGTGGCCACAGTCGCAAGGAGAAGTGTAACGTTTAACTTTGATGGCAGTGGTGGGAAAATGAATGGGGGCTTTTGGAGAGAAGAGGCGGTGCTGGGTCGAAGATGAGGCTTGCCGTTTAAATTTCACAAGGCGCACAGGTTTATGGCTTTCCCCACATGAGACAGCACCAATGTCCTTACAGAACTGGAAAAAGTATTTGTCTGCTGCTTAGGGTGTGGCTGGGAGCAGCATGAAAAGAGCCAAACGAGAGCTGATTTTTCAGTGATCCCGCATGTCTGCCCGGTACTAAGAAGAGATTGGGCTTGCCCAATGCTGAGGGGTCCCTTTCCCACTCTGGGAGTCTCCCAGGGCCTGGGCCATCTGCTGGGGTGCATTGAAGCTGGACGCCTGTCCACTTTGTATTACTATGTCAGCAGAGGAGACATTGGAGCAGGTACCTGAGCACATGGTCCTCGAGAAGTGGCGCTGCTGAAAAACCATACAACCTATCAGCGTGCAACTGGCAACACAAACACACCTCAAGTTTCTTGAATTTTTGAAATGAAAATGAAGTTTCTACGTCAAAGCATGGCAACGTAGCGGATGTTTGTTAGTGGAGTTCTGTGTTTCCCAAGCATTCTTATGGGAAAAGGCCAAATTGGCCTAGTGATAAACATTTGGCTCTACGGAGAAAACGTTTTCACTTATCTGGAATATGAGCTCACTGTCACGCCGTAGGGGAGAGTCTCCAGAACGGCCTGATGCGATTTGGTGTGTGTACTATGAAAACTGTGGCCACAGTCGCAAGGAGAAGTGTAACGTTTAACTTTGATGGCACTGGTGGGAAAATGAATGGGGGCTTTTGGAGAGAAGAGGCGGTGCTGGGCCGAAGATGAGGCTTGCCGTTTAAATTTCACAAGGCGCACGGGTTTATGGCTTGCCCCACATGAGACAGCACCAATGTCCTTACAGAACTGGAAAAAGTATTTGTCTGCTGCTTAGGGTGTGGCTGGGAGCAGGGTGAAAAGAGCGAAACGAGAGCTGATTTTTCAGTGATCCCGCATGTCTGCCCGGCACTAAGAAGAGATTGGGCTTGCCCAATGCTGAGGGGGCCCTTTCCCACTCTGGGAGTCTCCCAGGGCCTGGGCCATCTGCTGGGGTGCATTGAAGCTGGACGCCTGTCCACTATGTATTACTATGTCAGCAGAGGAGACATTGGAGCAGGTACCTGAGCACATGGTCCTCGAGAAGTGGCACTGCTGAAAAACCATACAACCTATCAGCGTGCAACTGGCTACACAAACACACCTCAAGTTTTCTTGAATTTTTGAAATGAAAATGAAGTTTCTACGTCAAAGCATGGCAACGTAGCGGATGTTTGTTTGTGGAGTTCTGTTTTTCCCAAGCATTCCTATGGGAAAAAGCCAAATTGGCCTAGTGATAAACATTTGGCTCTACGGAGAAAACGTTTTCACTTATCTGGAATATGAGCTCACTGTCACGCCGTAGGGGAGAGTCTCCAGAACGGCCTGATGCGATTTGGTGTGTGTTCTATGAAAACTGTGGCCACAGTCGCAAGGAGAAGTGTAACGTTTAACTTTGATGGCAGTGGTGGGAAAATGAATGGGGGCTTATGGAGAGAAGAGGCGGTGCTGGGCCGAAGATGAGGCTTGCCGTTTAAATTTCACAAGGCGCACGGGTTTATGGCTTGCCCCACATGAGACAGCACCAATGTCCTTACAGAACTGGAAAAAGTATTTGTCTGCAGCTTAGGGTGTGCCTGGGAGCAGGGTGAAAAGAGTGAAACGAGAGCTGATTTTTCAGTGATCCCGCATGTCTGCCCGGTACTAAGAAGAGATTGGGCTTGCCCAATGCTGAGGGGGCCCTTTCCCACTCTGGGAGTCTCCCAGGGCCTGGGCCATCTGCTGGGGTGCATTGAAGCTGGACGCCTGTCCACTTTGTATTACTATGTCAGCAGAGGAGACATTGGAGCAGGTACCTGAGCACATGGTCCTCGAGAAGTGGCGCTGCTGAAAAACCATGCAACCTATCAGCGTGCATCTGGCTACACAAACACACCTCAAGTTTCTTGAATTTTTGAAAAGAAAATGAAGATTCTACGTCAAAGTATGGCAACGTAGCGGATGTTTGTTTGTGGAGTTCTGTTTTTCCCATGCATTCTTATGGGAAAAAGCCAGATTGGCCTAGTGATAAACATTTGGCTCTATGGAGACAACGTATTCACTTATCTGGAATATGAGCTCACTGTCACGCCGTAGGGGAGAGTCTCCAGAACGCCCTGAGGCGAATTGGTGTGTGTACTATGAAAACTGTGGCCACAGTCGCGAGGAGAAGTGTAACGTTTAACCTTGATGGCAGTGGTGGGAAAATGAATGGGGGCTTCAGGAGAGAAGAGGCGGCGCTGGGCCGGAGATGAACCTCACCGTTTAAATTTCACAAGGCGCACGGGTTTATGGCCTGCCCCACATGAGAGAGCACCAATGTCCCCACAGAACTGGAAAAAGTATTTGTCTGCTGCTTAGGGTGTGGCTGGGAGCAGCGTGAAAAGAGCGAAACGAGAGCTGATTTTTCAGTGATCCCGCATGTCGGCCCGGTATTAAGAAGAGATTGGGGTTGTCCGATGCTGAGGGGGCCCTTTCCCACTCTGGGAGTCTCCCAGGGCCTGGGCCATCTGCTGGGGTGCATTGAAGCTGGACGCCTGTCCACTTTGCATGACTATGTCAGCAGAGGAGACATTGGAGCAGGAACCTGAGCACATGGTCCTCGAGAAGTGGCGCTGCTCGAAAACCATACAACCTATGAGCGTGCAACTCGCTGCACAAACACACCTCAAGTTTCTTGAAGTTTTGAAATGAAAGTGAAGTTTCTACGTCAAAGTATGGCAACGTAGCGGATGTTTGTTTGTGGAGTTCTGTTTTTCCCCATTCATTCTGATGGGAAAAAGCCAAATTGGACAAGTGATAAACATTTGGCTCTAATGAGACAACGTTTTCACTTATCTGGAATATGAGCACACTGTCAGGCCGTAGGGGAGAGTCTCCAGAACGCCCTGATGCGATTTGGTGTGTGTACTATGAAAACTGTGGCCACAGTCGCGAGGGGATGTGTAACGTTTAACTTTGATGGCAGTGGTGGGAAAATGAATGGGGGCTCAAGGAGAGAAGAGGCGGTGCTGGGCCGAAGATGAGGCTTGCCGTTTAAATTTCACAAGGCGCACGGGTTTATGGCTTGCCCCACATGAGACAGCACCAATGTCCTTACAGAACTGGAAAAAGTATTTGTCTGCTGCTTAGGGTGTGGCTGGGAGCAGGGTGAAAAGAGCGAAACGAGAGCTGATTTTTCAGTGATCCCGCATGTCTGCCCGGCACTAAGAAGAGATTGGGCTTGCCCAATGCTGAGGGGGCCCTTTCCCACTCTGGGAGTCTCCCAGGGCCTGGGCCATCTGCTGGGGTGCATTGAAGCTGGACGCCTGTCCACTATGTATTACTATGTCAGCAGAGGAGACATTGGAGCAGGTACCTGAGCACATGGTCCTCGAGAAGTGGCACTGCTGAAAAACCATACAACCTATCAGCGTGCAACTGGCTACACAAACACACCTCAAGTTTTCTTGAATTTTTGAAATGAAAATGAAGTTTCTACGTCAAAGCATGGCAACGTAGCGGATGTTTGTTTGTGGAGTTCTGTTTTTCCCAAGCATTCCTATGGGAAAAAGCCAAATTGGCCTAGTGATAAACATTTGGCTCTACGGAGAAAACGTTTTCACTTATCTGGAATATGAGCTCACTGTCACGCCGTAGGGGAGAGTCTCCAGAACGGCCTGATGCGATTTGGTGTGTGTTCTATGAAAACTGTGGCCACAGTCGCAAGGAGAAGTGTAACGTTTAACTTTGATGGCAGTGGTGGGAAAATGAATGGGGGCTTATGGAGAGAAGAGGCGGTGCTGGGCCGAAGATGAGGCTTGCCGTTTAAATTTCACAAGGCGCACGGGTTTATGGCTTGCCCCACATGAGACAGCACCAATGTCCTTACAGAACTGGAAAAAGTATTTGTCTGCAGCTTAGGGTGTGCCTGGGAGCAGGGTGAAAAGAGCGAAACGAGAGCTGATTTTTCAGTGATCCCGCATGTCTGCCCGGTACTAAGAAGAGATTGGGCTTGCCCAATGCTGAGGGGGCCCTTTCCCACTCTGGGAGTCTCCCAGGGCCTGGGCCATCTGCTGGGGTGCATTGAAGCTGGACGCCTGTCCACTTTGTATTACTATGTCAGCAGAGGAGACATTGGAGCAGGTACCTGAGCACATGGTCCTCGAGAAGTGGCGCTGCTGAAAAACCATGCAACCTATCAGCGTGCATCTGGCTACACAAACACACCTCAAGTTTCTTGAATTTTTGAAAAGAAAATGAAGTTTCTACGTCAAAGTATGGCAACGTAGCGGATGTTTGTTTGTGGAGTTCTGTTTTTCCCATGCATTCTTATGGGAAAAAGCCAGATTGGCCTAGTGATAAACATTTGGCTCTATGGAGACAACGTATTCACTTATCTGGAATATGAGCTCACTGTCACGCCGTAGGGGAGAGTCTCCAGAACGCCCTGAGGCGAATTGGTGTGTGTACTATGAAAACTGTGGCCACAGTCGCGAGGAGAAGTGTAACGTTTAACCTTGATGGCAGTGGTGGGAAAATGAATGGGGGCTTCAGGAGAGAAGAGGCGGCGCTGGGCCGGAGATGAACCTCACCGTTTAAATTTCACAAGGCGCACGGGTTTATGGCCTGCCCCACATGAGAGAGCACCAATGTCCCCACAGAACTGGAAAAAGTATTTGTCTGCTGCTTAGGGTGTGGCTGGGAGCAGCGTGAAAAGAGCGAAACGAGAGCTGAAATTTCAGTGATCCCGCTTGTCGGCCCGGTACTAAGAAGAGATTGGGCTTGCCCAATGCTGAGGGGGCCCTTTCCCACTCTGGGAGTCTCCCAGGGCCTGGGCCATCTGCTGGGGTGCATTGAAGCTGGACGCCTGTCCACTTTGCATGACTATGTCAGCAGAGGAGACATTGGAGCAGGAACCTGAGCACATGGTCCTCGAGAAGTGGCGCTGCTCGAAAACCATACAACCTATGAGCGTGCAACTCGCTGCACAAACACACCTCAAGTTTCTTGAAGTTTTGAAATGAAAATGAAGTTTCTCCGTCAAAGTATGGCAACGTAGCGGATGTTTGTTTGTGGAGTTCTGTTTTTCCCCATTCATTCTGATGGGAAAAAGCCAAATTGGAAAAGTGATAAACATTTTCCTCTATGGAGACAACGTTTTCACTTATCTGGAATATGAGCACACTGTGAGGCCGTAGGGGAGAGTCTCCAGAACGCCCTGATGCGATTTGGTGTGTGTACTATGAAAACTGTGGCCACAGTCGCGAGGAGAAGTGTAACGTTTAACTTTGAT
The DNA here is from genome assembly GCA_029224185.1 of Karalla daura. NCBI lineage: Eukaryota > Metazoa > Chordata > Actinopteri > Chaetodontiformes > Leiognathidae > Karalla > Karalla daura. Next base: position 26,238,799 of record CM055193.1, on the reverse strand, counting down.
GGCAGTGGTGGGAAAATGAATGGGGGCTCAAGGAGAGAAGAGGCGCACAGGTTTATGGCCTGCCCCACATGAGAGAGCACCAATGTCCCCACAGAACTGGAAAAAGTATTTGTCTGCTGCTTAGGGTGTGGCTGGGAGCAGCGTGAAAAGAGCGAAACGAGAGCTGAAATTTCAGTGATCCCGCTTGTCGGCCCGGTACTAAGAAGAGATTGGGCTTGCTCAATGCTGAGGGGGCCCTTTCCCACTCTGGGAGTCTCCCAGGGCCTGGGCCATCTGCTGGGGTGCATTGAAGCTGGACGCCTGTCCACTTTGCATGACTATGTCAGCAGAGGAGACATTGGAGCAGGAACCTGAGCACATGGTCCTCGAGAAGTGGCGCTGCTCGAAAACCATACAACCTATGAGCGTGCAACTAGCTGCACAAACACACCTCAAGTTTCTTGAAGTTTTGAAATGAAAATGAAGTTTCTACGTCAAAGTTTGGCAACGTAGCGGATGTTTGTTTGTGGAGTTCTGTTTTTCCCCATTCATTCTGATGGGAAAAAGCCAAATTGGACAAGTGATAAACATTTGGCTCTATGGAGACAACGTTTTCACTTATCTGGAATATGAGCACACTGTCAGACCGTAGGGGAGAGTCTCCAGAACGCCCTGATGCGATTTGGTGTGTGTACTATGAAAACTGTGGCCACAGTCGCGAGGAGAAGTGTAACGTTTAACTTTGATGGCAGTGGTGGGAAAATGAATGGGGGCTCAAGGAGAGAAGAGGCGCACGGGTTGATGGCCTGCCCCACATGAGAGAGCACCAATGTCCCCACAGAACTGGAAAAAGTATTTGTCTGCTGTTTAGGGTGTGGCTGGGAGCAGCGTGAAAAGAGCGAAACAAGAGCTGATTTTTCAGTGATCCCGCATGTCCGCGCGGTACTAAGAAGAGATTGGGCTTGCCCAATGCTGAGGGGGCCTTTTCCCACTCTGGGAGTCTCCCAGGGCCTGGGCCATCTGCTGGGGTGCATTGAAGCTGGACGCCTGTCCACATTGTATTACTATGTCAGCAGAGGACACATTGGAGCAGGTACCTGAGCACATGGTCCTCGAGAAGTGGCGCTGCTCGAAAACCATACAACATATGAGCGTGCAACTCGCTGCACAAACACACCTCAAGTTTCTTCAATTTTTGAAATGAAAATGAAGTTTCTACGTCAAAGTATGGCAATGTAGCGGATGTTTGTTTGTGGAGTTCTTTTTTTCCCATGCATTCTTTTGGGAAAAAGCCAAATTGGCCAAGTGATAAACATTTGGCTCTATGGAGACAACATTTTCACTTATCTGGAATATGAGCTCACTGTCACGCCGTAGGGGAGAGTCTCCAGAACGCCCTGAGGCGATTTGGTGTGTGTACTATGAAAACTGTGGCCACAGTCGCGAGGAGAAGTGTAACGTTTAACTTTTATGGCAATGGTAGGAAAATAAATGGGGGCTCAAGGAGAGAAGAGGCGGCGCTGTGCCGATGATGAGGCTCGCCGTTTAAATTTCACAAGGCGCACGGGTTGATGGCCTGCCCCACATGAGAGAGCACCAATGTCCCCACAGAACTGGAAAAAGTATTTGTCTGCTGCTTAGGGTGTGGCTGGGAGCAGCGTGAAAAGAGCGAAACGAGAGCTGAAATTTCAGTGATCCCGCTTGTCGGCCCGGTACTAAGAAGAGATTGGGCTTGCCCAATGCTGAGGGGGCCCTTTCCCACTCTGGGAGTCTCCCAGGGCCTGGGCCATCTGCTGGGGTGCATTGAAGCTGGACGCCTGCCAACAATGTAATACTATGTCAGCAGAGGACACATTGGAGCAGGTACCTGAGCACATGGTCCTCGAGAAGTGGCGCTGCTGAAAAACCATACAACCTATGAGCGTGCAACTCGCTGCACAAACACACCTCAAGTTTCTTGAAGTTTTGAAATGAAAATGAAGTTTCTACGTCAAAGTATGGCAACGTAGCGGATGTTTGTTTGTGGAGTTCTGCTTTTCCCATTCATTCTTATGGGAAAAAGCCAAATTGGCCACGTGATAAACATTTGGCTCTATGGAGACAATGTTTTCACTTATCTGGAATATGAGCTCATTGTCACACCGTAGGGGAGAGTCTCCAGAAAGCCCTGAGGCGATTTGGTGTGTGAACTATGAAAACTGTGGCCACAGTCGCGAGGAGAAGTGCAACGTTTAACTTTGATGGCAGTGGTGGGAAAATGAATGGAGGCTTATGGAGAGAAGAGGCGGCGCTGTGCCGACGATGAGGCTCGCCGTTTAAATTTCACAAGGCGCACGGGTTTATGGCCTGCCCCACATGAGAGAGCACCAATGTCCCCATAGAGCTGGAAAAAGTATTTGTCTGCTGCTTAGGGTGTGGCTGGGAGCAGTGTGAAAAGAGCGAAACGAAAGCTGAAATTTCAGTGATCCCGCATGTCGGCCTGGGACTAAGAAGAAAGTGGGCTTGCCCAATGCTGAGGGGGCCCTTTCCCACTCTGGGAGTCTCCCAGGGCCTGGGCCATCTGCTGGGTGCATTGAAGCTGGACGCCTGTCCACTTTGTGTGACTATGTCAGCAGAGGAGACATTGGAGAAGGTACCTGAGCACATGGTCCTCGAGAAGTGGCGCTGCTCGAAAACCATACAACCTATGAGCGTGCAACTCGCTGCACAAACACACCTCAAGTTTCTTGAATTTTTGAAATGAAAATGAAGTTTCTACGTCAAAGTATGGCAACGTAGCGAATGTTTGTTTGTGGAGTTCTGTTTTTCCCATTCATTCTTATGGGAAAAAGCCAAATTGGCCTAGTGATAAACATTTGGCTCTACGGAGACAACGTTTTCACTCATCTGGAATATGAGCTCACTGTCACGCTGTAGGGGAGAGTCTCCAGAACGCCCTGAGGCGATTTGGTGTGTGTACTATGAAAACTGTGGCCACAGTCGCGAGGAGAAGTGTAACGTTTAACTTTGATGGCAGTGGTGGGAAAATGAATGGGGGCTCAAGGAGAGAAGAGGCGGCGCTGTGCCGACGATGAGGCTCGCCGTTTAAATTTCACAAGGCGCACAGGTTTATGGCCTGCCCCACATGAGAGAGCACCAATGTCCCCACAGAACTGGAAAAAGTATTTGTCTGCTGCTTAGGGTGTGGCTGGGAGCAGTGTGAAAAGAGCGAAACGTGGGCTGATTTTTCAGTGATCCCGCATGTCGGCCCGGTACTAAGAAGAGAGTGGGCTTGCCCAATGCTGAGGGGGCCCTTTCCCTCTCTGGGAGTCTCCCAGGGCCTGGGCCATCTGCTGGGGTGCATTGAAGCTGGACGCCTGTCCACTTTGTATTAATATGTCAGCAGAAGAGACATTGGAGCAGGTACTTGAGCACATGGTCCTCGAGAAGTGGCGCTGCTCGAAAACCATACAACCTATGAGCGTGCAACTCACTGCACAAACACAACGCAAGTTTCTTCAATTTTTGAAATGAAAATGAAGTTTCTACGTCAAAGAATGGCAACGTAGCGAATGTTTGTTTGTGGAGTTCTGTTTTTCCCATTCATTCTGATGGGAAAAAGCCAAATTGGCCAAGTGATAAACATTTGGCTCTATGGAGACAACGTTTTCACTTATCTGGAAGATGAGCTCACTGTCACGCCGTAGGGGAGAGTCTCCAGAACGCCCTGAGGCGAATTGTTGTGTGTACTATGAAAACTGTGGCCACAGTGGCGAGGAGAAGTGTAACGTTTAACTTTGATGGCAGTGGTGGGAAAATGAATGGGGGCTCAAGGAGAGAAGAGGCGCACGGGTTTATGGCCTGCCCCACATGAGAGAGCACCAATGTCCCCACAGAACTGGAAAAAGTATTTGTCTGCTGCTTCGGGTGTGGCTGGGAGCAGTGTGAAAAGAGCAAAACGAGAGCTGAAATTTCAGTGATCCCGCTTGTCGGCCCGGTACTAAGAAGAGATTGGGCTTGCCCAATGCTGAGGGGGCCCTTTCCCACTCTGGGAGTCCCCCAGGGCCTGGGCCATCTGCTGGGGTGCATTGAAGCTGGACGCCTGTCCACTTTGTATGACTATGTCAGCAGAGGAGACATTGGAGCAGGTACCTGAGCACATGGTCCTCGAGAAGTGGCGCTGCTCGAAAACCATACAACCTATGAGCGTGCAACTCGCTGCACAAACACACCTCAAGTTTCTTGAAGTTTTGAAATGAAAATGAAGTTTCTACGTCAAAGTATGGCAACGTAGCGGCTGTTTGTTTGTGGAGTTCTATTTTTCCCATTCATTCTGATGGGAAAAAGCCAAATTGGACAAGTGATAAACATTTGGCTCTATGGAGACAACGTTTTCACTTATCTGGAATATGAGCACACTGTCAGGCCGTAGGGGAGAGTCTCCAGAACGCCCTGAGGTGATTTGGTGTGTGTACTATGAAAACTGTGGCCACAGTCGCGAGGAGAAGTGTAACGTTTAACTTTGATGGCAGTGGTGGGAAAATGAATGGGGGCTGAAGGGGAGAAGAGGCGGCACTGGGCCGGAGATGAACCTCACCGTTTAAATTTCACATGGCGCACGGGTTTATGGCCTGCCCCACATGAGAGAGCACCAATGTCCATACAGAACAGGAAAAATGATTTGTCTGCTGCTTAGGGTGTGGCTGGGAGCAGCGTGAAAAGAGCGAAACAAGAGCTGATTTTTCAGTGATCCCGCATGTCCGCGCGGTACGAAGAAGAGATTGGGCTTGCCCAATGCTGAGGGGGCCTTTTCCCACTCTGGGAGTCTCCCAGGGCCTGGGCCATCTGCTGGGGTGCATTGAAGCTGGACGCCTGTCCACATTGTATGACTATGTCAGCAGAGGACACATTGGAGCAGGTACCTGAGCACATGGTCCTCGAGAAGTGGCGCTGCTGAAAAACCATACAACCTATGAGCGTGCAACTCGCTGCACAAACACACCTCAAGTTTATGGAAGTTTTGAAATGAAAATGAAGTTTCTACGTCAAAGAATGGCAACGTAGCGAATGTTTGTTTGTGGAGTTCTGTTTTTCCCATTCATTCTGATGGGAAAAAGCCAAATTGGCCAAGTGATAAACATTTGGCTCTATGGAGACAACGTTTTCACTTATCTGGAAGATGAGCTCACTGTCACGCCGTAGGGGAGAGTCTCCAGAACGCCCTGAGGCGATTTGGTGTGTGAACTATGAAAACTGTGGCCACAGTCGCGAGGAGAAGTGTAACGTTTAACTTTGATGGCAGTGGTGGGAAAATGAATGGGGGCTCAAGGAGAGAAGAGGCGCACGGGTTTATGGCCTGCCCCACATGAGAGAGCACCAATGTCCCCACAGAACTGGAAAAAGTATTTGTCTGCTGCTTAGGGTGTGGCTGGGAGCAGCGTGAAAAGAGCGAAACGAGAGCTGAAATTTCAGTGATCCTGCTTGTCGGCCCGGTACTAAGAAGAGATTGGGCTTGCCCAATGCTGAGGGGGCCCTTTCGCACTCTGGGAGTCTCCCAGGGCCTGGGCCATCTGCTGGGGTGCATTGAAGCTGGACGCCTGTCCACTTTGCATGACTTTGTCAGCAGAGGAGACATTGGAGCAGGAACCTGAGCACATGGTCCTCGAGAAGTGGCGCTGCTGAAAAACCATACAACCTATGAGCGTGCAACTCGCTGCACAAACACACCTCAAGTTGCTTGAAGTTTTGAAATGAAAATGAAGTTTCTACGTCAAAGTATGGCAACGTAGCGGCTGTTTGTTTGTGGAGTTCTGTTTTTCCCCATTCATTCTGATGGGAAAAAGCCAAATTGGACAAGTGATAAACATTTGGCTCGATGGAGACAACTTTTTCACTTATCTGGAATATGAGCACACTGTCAGGCCGTAGGGGAGAGTCTCCAGAACGCCCTGAGGCGATTTGGTGTGTGTACTATGAAAACTGTGGCCACAGTCGCGAGGAGAAGTGTAACGTTTAACTTTGATGGCAGTGGTGGGAAAATGAATGGGGGCTGAAGGGGAGAAGAGGCGGCGCTGGGCCGGACATGAACCTCCCCGTTTAAATTTCACAAGGCGCACGGGTTTATGGCCTGCCCCACATGAGAGAGCACCAATGTCCATACAGAACAGGAAAAAGTATTTGTCTGCTGCTTAGGGTGTGGCTGGGAGCAGCATGATAAGAGCAAAACGAGAGCTGATTTTTCAGTGAACCCGCATGTCGGCCCGGTACTAAGAAGAGATTGGGCTTGCCCAATGCTGAGGGGGCCCTTTCCCACTCTGGGAGTCTCCCAGGGCCTGGGCCATCTGCTGGGGTGCATTGAAGCTGGACGCCTGTCCACTTTGTATTACTATGTCAGCAGAGGAGACATTGGAGCAGGTACCTGAGCACATGGTCCTCGAGAAGTGGCGCTGCTGAAAACCATGCAACCTATCAGCGTGCATCTGGCTACACAAACACACCTCAAGTTTCTTGAATTTTTGAAAAGAAAATGAAGTTTCTACGTCAAAGTATGGCAACGTAGCGGATGTTTGTTTGTGGAGTTCTTTTTTTCCCATGCATTCTTTTGGGAAAAAGCCAAATTGGCCAAGTGATAAACATTTTGCTCTATGGAGACAACGTTTTCACTTATCTGGAATATGAGCTCACTGTCACGCCGTAGGGGAGAGTCTCCAGAACGCCCTGAGGCGATTTGGTGTGTGTACTATGAAAACTGTGGCCACAGTCGCGAGGAGAAGTGTAACGTTTAACTTTGATGGCAGTGGTGGGAAAATGAATGGGGGCTCAAGGAGAGAAGAGGCGGCGCTGTGCCGATGATGAGGCTCGCCGTTTAAATTTCACAAGGCGCACGGGTTTATGGCCTGCCCCACATGAGAGAGCACCAATGTCCATACAGAACAGGAAAAAGTATTGTCTGCTGCTTTGGGTGTGGCTGGGAGCAGCATGAAAAGAGCAAAACGAGAGCTAATTTTTCAGTGATCCCGCATGTCGGTCCGGTACGAAGAAGAGATTGGGCTTGCCCAATGCTGAGGGGGCCCTTTCCCACTCTGGGAGTCTCCCAGGGCCTGGGCCATCTGCTGGGGTGCATTGAAGCTGGACGCCTGTCCACATTGTATTACTATGTCAGCAGAGGACACATTGCAGCAGGTACCTGAGCACATGGTCCTCGAGAAGTGGCGCTGCTCGAAAACCATACAACCTATGAGCGTGCAACTCGCTGCACAAACACACCTCAAGTTTCTTGAAGTTTTGAAATGAAAATGAATTTCTACGTCAAAGAATGGCAACGTAGCCAATGTTTGTTTGTGGAGTTCTGTTTTTCCCATTCATTCTGATGGGAAAAAGCCAAATTGGCCAAGTGATAAACATTTGGCTCTGTGGAGACAACGTTTTCACTTATCTGGAAGATGAGCTCACTGTCACGCCGTAGGGGAGAGTCTCCAGAACGCCCTGAGGCGATTTGGTGTGTGAACTATGAAAACTGTGGCCACAGTCGCGAGGAGAAGTGTAACGTTTAACTTTGATGGCAGTGGTGGGAAAATGAATGGGGCCTCAAGGAGAGAAGAGGCGCATGGGTTTATGGCCTGCCCCACATGAGAGAGCACCAATGTCCCCACAGAACTGGAAAAAGTATTTGTCTGCTGCTTAGGGTGTGGCTGGGAGCAGTGTGAAAAGAGCGAAACGAGAGCTGAAATTTCAGTGATCCCGCTTGTCGGCCCGGTACTAAGAAGAGATTGGGCTTGCCCAATGCTGAGGGGGCCCTTTCCCACTCTGGGAGTCTCCCAGGGCCTGGGCCATCTGCTGGGGTGCATTGAAGCTGGACCCCTGTCCACTTTGTATGACTATGTCAGCAGAGGAGACATTGGAGCAGGTACCTGAGCACATGGTCCTCGAGAAGTGGCGCTGCTCGAAAACCATACAACCTATGAGCGTGCAACTCGCTGCACAAACACACCTCAAGTTTCTTGAATTTTTGAAATGAAAATGAAGTTTCTACGTCAAAGTATGGCAACGTAGCGGATGTTTGTTTGTGGAGTTCTGTTTTTCCCATTCATTCTGATGGGAAAAAGCCAAATTGGACAAGTGATAAACATTTGGCTCTATGGAGACAACGTTTTCACTTATCTGGAATATGAGCACACTGTCAGGCTGTAGGGGAGAGTCTCCAGAACGCCCTGAGGTGATTTGGTGTGTGTACTATGAAAACTGTGGCCACAGTCGCGAGGAGAAGTGTAACGTTTAACTTTGATGGCAGTGGTGGGAAAATGAATGGGGGCTGAAGGGGAGAAGAGGCGGCGCTGGGCCGGAGATGAACCTCACCGTTTAAATTTCACATGGCGCACGGGTTAATGGCTTGCCCCACATGAGACAGCACCAATGTCCTTACAGAACTGGAAAAAGTATTTGTCTGCTGCTGAGGGTGTGGCTGGGAGCAGCATGAAAAGAGCCAAACGAGAGCTGATTATTCAGTGATCCCGCATGTCTGCCCGGTACTAAGAAGAGATTGGGCTTGCCCAATGCTGAGGGGGCCCTTTCCCACTCTGGGAGTCTCCCAGGGCCTGGGCCATCTGCTGGGGTGCATTGAAGCTGGACGCCTGTCCACTTTGTATTACTATGTCAGCAGAGGAGACATTGGAGCAGGTACCTGAGCACATGGTCCTCGAGAAGTGGCGCTGCTGAAAAACCATACAACCTATCAGCGTGCAACTGGCTACACAAACACACCTCAAGTTTCTTGAATTTTTGAAATGAAAATGAAGTTTCTACGTCAGAGTATGGCAACGTAGCGGATGTTTGTTAGTGGAGTTCTGTTTTTCCCATGCATTCTTATGGGAAAAAGCCAAATTGGCCTTGTGATAAACATTTGGCTCTAAGGAGAAAGCGTTTTCACTTATCTGGAATATGAGCTCACTGTCACGCCGTAGGGGAGAGTCTCCAGAACGCCCTGATGCGATTTGGTGTGTGTTCTATGAAAACTGTGGCCACAGTCGCAAGGAGAAGTGTAACGTTTAACTTTGATGGCAGTGGTGGGAAAATGAATGGGGGCTTATGGAGAGAAGAGGCGGTGCTGGGCTGAAGATAAGGCTTGCCGTTTAAATTTCACAAGGCGCACGGGTTTATGGCTTGCCCCACATGAGACAGCACCAATGTCCTTACAGAACTGGAAAAAGTATTTGTCTGCTGCTTAGGGTGTGGCTGGGAGCAGCGTGAAAAGAGCCAAACGAGAGCTGATTTTTCAGTGATCCCGCATGTCTGCCCGGTACTAAGAAGAGATTGGGCTTGCCCAATGCTGAGGGGGCCCTTTCCCACTCTGGGAGTCTCCCAGGGCCTGGGCCATCTGCTGGGGTGCATTGAAGCTGGACGCCTGTCCACATTGTATTACTATGTCAGCAGAGGACACATTGCAGCAGGTACCTGAGCACATGGTCCTCGAGAAGTGGCGCTGCTCGAAAACCATACAACCTATGAGCGTGCAACTCGCTGCACAAACACACCTCAAGTTTCTTGAAGTTTTGAAATGAAAATGAAGTTTCTACGTCAAAGAATGGCAACGTAGCCAATGTTTGTTTGTGGAGTTCTGTTTTTCCCATTCATTCTGATGGGAAAAAGCCAAATTGGCCAAGTGATAAACATTTGGCTCTGTGGAGACAACGTTTTCACTTATCTGGAAGATGAGCTCACTGTCACGCCGTAGGGGAGAGTCTCCAGAACGCCCTGAGGCGATTTGGTGTGTGAACTATGAAAACTGTGGCCACAGTCGCGAGGAGAAGTGTAACGTTTAACTTTGATGGCAGTGGTGGGAAAATGAATGGGGGCTCAAGGAGAGAAGAGGCGCATGGGTTTATGGCCTGCCCCACATGAGAGAGCACCAATGTCCCCACAGAACTGGAAAAAGTATTTGTCTGCTGCTTAGGGTGTGGCTGGGAGCAGTGTGAAAAGAGCGAAACGAGAGCTGAAATTTCAGTGATCCCGCTTGTCGGCCCGGTACTAAGAAGAGATTGGGCTTGCCCAATGCTGAGGGGGCCCTTTCCCACTCTGGGAGTCTCCCAGGGCCTGGGCCATCTGCTGGGGTGCATTGAAGCTGGACCCCTGTCCACTTTGTATGACTATGTCAGCAGAGGAGACATTGGAGCAGGTACCTGAGCACATGGTCCTCGAGAAGTGGCGCTGCTCGAAAACCATACAACCTATGAGCGTGCAACTCGCTGCACAAACACACCTCAAGTTTCTTGAATTTTTGAAATGAAAATGAAGTTTCTACGTCAAAGTATGGCAACGTAGCGGATGTTTGTTTGTGGAGTTCTGTTTTTCCCATTCATTCTGATGGGAAAAAGCCAAATTGGAAAAGTGATAAACATTTGGCTCTATGGAGACAACGTTTTCACTTATCTGGAATATGAGCACACTGTCAGGCTGTAGGGGAGAGTCTCCAGAACGCCCTGAGGTGATTTGGTGTGTGTACTATGAAAACTGTGGCCACAGTCGCGAGGAGAAGTGTAACGTTTAACTTTGATGGCAGTGGTGGGAAAATGAATGGGGGCTGAAGGGGAGAAGAGGCGGCGCTGGGCCGGAGATGAACCTCACCGTTTAAATTTCACATGGCGCACGGGTTAATGGCTTGCCCCACATGAGACAGCACCAATGTCCTTACAGAACTGGAAAAAGTATTTGTCTGCTGCTTAGGGTGTGGCTGGGAGCAGCATGAAAAGAGCCAAACGAGAGCTGATTATTCAGTGATCCCGCATGTCTGCCCGGTACTAAGAAGAGATTGGGCTTGCCCAATGCTGAGGGGGCCCTTTCCCACTCTGGGAGTCTCCCAGGGCCTGGGCCATCTGCTGGGGTGCATTGAAGCTGGACGCCTGTCCACTTTGTATTACTATGTCAGCAGAGGAGACATTGGAGCAGGTACCTGAGCACATGGTCCTCGAGAAGTGGCGCTGCTGAAAAACCATACAACCTATCAGCGTGCAACTGGCTACACAAACACACCTCAAGTTTCTTGAATTTTTGAAATGAAAATGAAGTTTCTACGTCAGAGTATGGCAACGTAGCGGATGTTTGTTAGTGGAGTTCTGTTTTTCCCATGCATTCTTATGGGAAAAAGCCAAATTGGCCTAGTGATAAACATTTGGCTCTAAGGAGAAAGCGTTTTCACTTATCTGGAATATGAGCTCACTGTCACGCCGTAGGGGAGAGTCTCCAGAACGCCCTGATGCGATTTGGTGTGTGTTCTATGAAAACTGTGGCCACAGTCGCAAGGAGAAGTGTAACGTTTAACTTTGATGGCAGTGGTGGGAAAATGAATGGGGGCTTATGGAGAGAAGAGGCGGTGCTGGGCTGAAGATAAGGCTTGCCGTTTAAATTTCACAAGGCGCACGGGTTTATGGCTTGCCCCACATGAGACAGCACCAATGTCCTTACAGAACTGGAAAAAGTATTTGTCTGCTGCTTAGGGTGTGGCTGGGAGCAGCGTCAAAAGAGCCAAACGAGAGCTGATTTTTCAGTGATCCCGCATGTCTGCCCGGTACTAAGAAGAGATTGGGCTTGCCCAATGCTGAGGGGGCCCTTTCCCACTCTGGGAGTCTCCCAGGGCCTGGGCCATCTGCTGGGGTGCATTGAAGCTGGACGCATGTCCACTTTGTATTACTATGTCAGCAGAGGAGACATTGGAGCAGGTACCTGAGCACATGGTCCTCGAGAAGTGGCGCTGCTGAAAAACCATACAACCTATCAGCGTGCAACTGCCTACACAAACACACCTCAAGTTTCTTGAATTTTTGAAATGAAAATGAAGTTTCTACGTCAAAGTATGGCAACGTAGCGGATGTTTGTTTGTGGAGTTCTGTTTTTCCCATGCATTCTTATGGAAAAAAGCCAAATTGGCCTAGTGATAAACATTTGGCTCTACGGAGAAAACGTTTTCACTTATCTGGAATATGAGCTCACTGTCACGCCGTAGGGGAGAGTCTCCAGAACGCCCTGAGGCGATTTGGTGTGTGTCCTATGAAAACTGTGGCCACAGTCGCAAGGAGAAGTGTAACGTTTAACTTTGATGGCAGTGGTGGGAAAATGAATGGGGGCTGAAGGGGAGAAGAGGCGGCGCTGGGCCGGAGATGAACCTCCCCGTTTAAATTTCACAAGGCGCACGGGTTTATGGCCTGCCCCACATGAGAGAGCACCAATGTCCATACAGAACAGGAAAAAGTATTGTCTGCTGCTTAGGGTGTGGCTGGGAGCAGCATGAAAAGAGCCAAACGAGAGCTGATTTTTCAGTGATCCCGCATGTCGGCCCGGTACGAAGAAGAGATTGGGCTTGCCCAATGCTGAGGGGGCCCTTTCCCACTCTGGGAGTCTCCCAGGGCCTGGGCCATCTGCTGGGGTGCATTGAAGCTGGACGCCTGTCCACATTGTATTACTATGTCAGCAGAGGACACATTGCAGCAGGTACCTGAGCACATGGTCCTCGAGAAGTGGCGCTGCTCGAAAACCATACAACCTATGAGCGTGCAACTCGCTGCACAAACACACCTCAAGTTTCTTGAAGTTTTGAAATGAAAATGAATTTCTACGTCAAAGAATGGCAACGTAGCCAATGTTTGTTTGTGGAGTTCTGTTTTTCCCATTCATTCTGATGGGAAAAAGCCAAATTGGCCAAGTGATAAACATTTGGCTCTGTGGAGACAACGTTTTCACTTATCTGGAAGATGAGCTCACTGTCACGCCGTAGGGGAGAGTCTCCAGAACGCCCTGAGGCGATTTGGTGTGTGAACTATGAAAACTGTGGCCACAGTCGCGAGGAGAAGTGTAACGTTTAACTTTGATGGCAGTGGTGGGAAAATGAATGGGGGCTCAAGGAGAGAAGAGGCGCATGGGTTTATGGCCTGCCCCACATGAGAGAGCACCAATGTCCCCACAGAACTGGAAAAAGTATTTGTCTGCTGCTTAGGGTGTGGCTGGGAGCAGTGTGAAAAGAGCGAAACGAGAGCTGAAATTTCAGTGATCCCGCTTGTCGGCCCGGTACTAAGAAGAGATTGGGCTTGCCCAATGCTGAGGGGGCCCTTTCCCACTCTGGGAGTCTCCCAGGGCCTGGGCCATCTGCTGGGGTGCATTGAAGCTGGACCCCTGTCCACTTTGTATGACTATGTCAGCAGAGGAGACATTGGAGCAGGTACCTGAGCACATGGTCCTCGAGAAGTGGCGCTGCTCGAAAACCATACAACCTATGAGCGTGCAACTCGCTGCACAAACACACCTCAAGTTTCTTGAATTTTTGAAATGAAAATGAAGTTTCTACGTCAAAGTATGGCAACGTAGCGGATGTTTGTTTGTGGAGTTCTGTTTTTCCCATTCATTCTGATGGGAAAAAGCCAAATTGGAAAAGTGATAAACATTTGGCTCTATGGAGACAACGTTTTCACTTATCTGGAATATGAGCACACTGTCAGGCTGTAGGGGAGAGTCTCCAGAACGCCCTGAGGTGATTTGGTGTGTGTACTATGAAAACTGTGGCCACAGTCGCGAGGAGAAGTGTAACGTTTAACTTTGATGGCAGTGGTGGGAAAATGAATGGGGGCTGAAGGGGAGAAGAGGCGGCGCTGGGCCGGAGATGAACCTCACCGTTTAAATTTCACATGGCGCACGGGTTAATGGCTTGCCCCACATGAGACAGCACCAATGTCCTTACAGAACTGGAAAAAGTATTTGTCTGCTGCTGAGGGTGTGGCTGGGAGCAGCATGAAAAGAGCCAAACGAGAGCTGATTATTCAGTGATCCCGCATGTCTGCCCGGTACTAAGAAGAGATTGGGCTTGCCCAATGCTGAGGGGGCCCTTTCCCACTCTGGGAGTCTCCCAGGGCCTGGGCCATCTGCTGGGGTGCATTGAAGCTGGACGCCTGTCCACTTTGTATTACTATGTCAGCAGAGGAGACATTGGAGCAGGTACCTGAGCACATGGTCCTCGAGAAGTGGCGCTGCTGAAAAACCATACAACCTATCAGCGTGCAACTGGCTACACAAACACACCTCAAGTTTCTTGAATTTTTGAAATGAAAATGAAGTTTCTACGTCAGAGTATGGCAACGTAGCGGATGTTTGTTAGTGGAGTTCTGTTTTTCCCATGCATTCTTATGGGAAAAAGCCAAATTGGCCTTGTGATAAACATTTGGCTCTAAGGAGAAAGCGTTTTCACTTATCTGGAATATGAGCTCACTGTCACGCCGTAGGGGAGAGTCTCCAGAACGCCCTGATGCGATTTGGTGTGTGTTCTATGAAAACTGTGGCCACAGTCGCAAGGAGAAGTGTAACGTTTAACTTTGATGGCAGTGGTGGGAAAATGAATGGGGGCTTATGGAGAGAAGAGGCGGTGCTGGGCTGAAGATAAGGCTTGCCGTTTAAATTTCACAAGGCGCACGGGTTTATGGCTTGCCCCACATGAGACAGCACCAATGTCCTTACAGAACTGGAAAAAGTATTTGTCTGCTGCTTAGGGTGTGGCTGGGAGCAGCATGAAAAGAGCCAAACGAGAGCTGATTTTTCAGTGATCCCGCATGTCTGCCTGGTACTAAGAAGAGATTGGGCTTGCCCAATGCTGAGGGGGCCCTTTCCCACTCTGGGAGTCTCCCAGGGCCTGGGCCATCTGCTGGGGTGCATTGAAGCTGGACGCCTGTCCACATTGTATTACTATGTCAGCAGAGGACACATTGCAGCAGGTACCTGAGCACATGGTCCTCGAGAAGTGGCGCTGCTCGAAAACCATACAACCTATGAGCGTGCAACTCGCTGCACAAACACACCTCAAGTTTCTTGAAGTTTTGAAATGAAAATGAAGTTTCTACGTCAAAGAATGGCAACGTAGCCAATGTTTGTTTGTGGAGTTCTGTTTTTCCCATTCATTCTGATGGGAAAAAGCCAAATTGGCCAAGTGATAAACATTTGGCTCTGTGGAGACAACGTTTTCACTTATCTGGAAGATGAGCTCACTGTCACGCCGTAGGGGAGAGTCTCCAGAACGCCCTGAGGCGATTTGGTGTGTGAACTATGAAAACTGTGGCCACAGTCGCGAGGAGAAGTGTAACGTTTAACTTTGATGGCAGTGGTGGGAAAATGAATGGGGGCTCAAGGAGAGAAGAGGCGCATGGGTTTATGGCCTGCCCCACATGAGAGAGCACCAATGTCCCCACAGAACTGGAAAAAGTATTTGTCTGCTGCTTAGGGTGTGGCTGGGAGCAGTGTGAAAAGAGCGAAACGAGAGCTGAAATTTCAGTGATCCCGCTTGTCGGCCCGGTACTAAGAAGAGATTGGGCTTGCCCAATGCTGAGGGGGCCCTTTCCCACTCTGGGAGTCTCCCAGGGCCTGGGCCATCTGCTGGGGTGCATTGAAGCTGGACCCCTGTCCACTTTGTATGACTATGTCAGCAGAGGAGACATTGGAGCAGGTACCTGAGCACATGGTCCTCGAGAAGTGGCGCTGCTCGAAAACCATACAACCTATGAGCGTGCAACTCGCTGCACAAACACACCTCAAGTTTCTTGAATTTTTGAAATGAAAATGAAGTTTCTACGTCAAAGTATGGCAACGTAGCGGATGTTTGTTTGTGGAGTTCTGTTTTTCCCATTCATTCTGATGGGAAAAAGCCAAATTGGACAAGTGATAAACATTTGGCTCTATGGAGACAACGTTTTCACTTATCTGGAATATGAGCACACTGTCAGGCTGTAGGGGAGAGTCTCCAGAACGCCCTGAGGTGATTTGGTGTGTGTACTATGAAAACTGTGGCCACAGTCGCGAGGAGAAGTGTAACGTTTAACTTTGATGGCAGTGGTGGGAAAATGAATGGGGGCTGAAGGGGAGAAGAGGCGGCGCTGGGCCGGAGATGAACCTCACCGTTTAAATTTCACATGGCGCACGGGTTAATGGCTTGCCCCACATGAGACAGCACCAATGTCCTTACAGAACTGGAAAAAGTATTTGTCTGCTGCTTAGGGTGTGGCTGGGAGCAGCATGAAAAGAGCCAAACGAGAGCTGATTATTCAGTGATCCCGCATGTCTGCCCGGTACTAAGAAGAGATTGGGCTTGCCCAATGCTGAGGGGGCCCTTTCCCACTCTGGGAGTCTCCCAGGGCCTGGGCCATCTGCTGGGGTGCATTGAAGCTGGACGCCTGTCCACTTTGTATTACTATGTCAGCAGAGGAGACATTGGAGCAGGTACCTGAGCACATGGTCCTCGAGAAGTGGCGCTGCTGAAAAACCATACAACCTATCAGCGTGCAACTGGCTACACAAACACACCTCAAGTTTCTTGAATTTTTGAAATGAAAATGAAGTTTCTACGTCAGAGTATGGCAACGTAGCGGATGTTTGTTAGTGGAGTTCTGTTTTTCCCATGCATTCTTATGGGAAAAAGCCAAATTGGCCTAGTGATAAACATTTGGCTCTAAGGAGAAAGCGTTTTCACTTATCTGGAATATGAGCTCACTGTCACGCCGTAGGGGAGAGTCTCCAGAACGCCCTGATGCGATTTGGTGTGTGTTCTATGAAAACTGTGGCCACAGTCGCAAGGAGAAGTGTAACGTTTAACTTTGATGGCAGTGGTGGGAAAATGAATGGGGGCTTATGGAGAGAAGAGGCGGTGCTGGGCTGAAGATAAGGCTTGCCGTTTAAATTTCACAAGGCGCACGGGTTTATGGCTTGCCCCACATGAGACAGCACCAATGTCCTTACAGAACTGGAAAAAGTATTTGTCTGCTGCTTAGGGTGTGGCTGGGAGCAGCATGAAAAGAGCAAAACGAGAGCTGATTTTTCAGTGATCCCGCATGTCGGCCCGGTACGAAGAAGAGATTGGGCTTGCCCAATGCTGAGGGGGCCCTTTCCCACTCTGGGAGTCTCCCAGGGCCTGGGCCATCTGCTGGGGTGCATTGAAGCTGGACGCCTGTCCACATTGTATTACTATGTCAGCAGAGGACACATTGCAGCAGGTACCTGAGCACATGGTCCTCGAGAAGTGGCGCTGCTCGAAAACCATACAACCTATGAGCGTGCAACTCGCTGCACAAACACACCTCAAGTTTCTTGAAGTTTTGAAATGAAAATGAAGTTTCTACGTCAAAGAATGGCAACGTAGCCAATGTTTGTTTGTGGAGTTCTGTTTTTCCCATTCATTCTGATGGGAAAAAGCCAAATTGGCCAAGTGATAAACATTTGGCTCTGTGGAGACAACGTTTTCACTTATCTGGAAGATGAGCTCACTGTCACGCCGTAGGGGAGAGTCTCCAGAACGCCCTGAGGCGATTTGGTGTGTGAACTATGAAAACTGTGGCCACAGTCGCGAGGAGAAGTGTAACGTTTAACTTTGATGGCAGTGGTGGGAAAATGAATGGGGGCTGAAGGGGAGAAGAGGCGGCGCTGGGCCGGAGATGAACCTCACCGTTTAAATTTCACATGGCGCACGGGTTTATGGCTTGCCCCACATGAGACAGCACCAATGTCCTTACAGAACTGGAAAAAGTATTTGTCTGCTGCTGAGGGTGTGGCTGGGAGCAGCATGAAAAGAGCCAAACGAGAGCTGATTATTCAGTGATCCCGCATGTCTGCCCGGTACTAAGAAGAGATTGGGCTTGCCCAATGCTGAGGGGGCCCTTTCCCACTCTGGGAGTCTCCCAGGGCCTGGGCCATCTGCTGGGGTGCATTGAAGCTGGACGCCTGTCCACTTTGTATTACTATGTCAGCAGAGGAGACATTGGAGCAGGTACCTGAGCACATGGTCCTCGAGAAGTGGCGCTGCTGAAAAACCATACAACCTATCAGCGTGCAACTGGCTACACAAACACACCTCAAGTTTCTTGAATTTTTGAAATGAAAATGAAGTTTCTACGTCAGAGTATGGCAACGTAGCGGATGTTTGTTAGTGGAGTTCTGTTTTTCCCATGCATTCTTATGGGAAAAAGCCAAATTGGCCTTGTGATAAACATTTGGCTCTAAGGAGAAAGCGTTTTCACTTATCTGGAATATGAGCTCACTGTCACGCCGTAGGGGAGAGTCTCCAGAACGCCCTGATGCGATTTGGTGTGTGTTCTATGAAAACTGTGGCCACAGTCGCAAGGAGAAGTGTAACGTTTAACTTTGATGGCAGTGGTGGGAAAATGAATGGGGGCTTATGGAGAGAAGAGGCGGTGCTGGGCTGAAGATAAGGCTTGCCGTTTAAATTTCACAAGGTGCACGGGTTTATGGCTTGCCCCACATGAGACAGCACCAATGTCCTTACAGAACTGGAAAAAGTATTTGTCTGCTGCTTAGGGTGTGGCTGGGAGCAGCGTGAAAAGAGCCAAACGAGAGCTGATTTTTCAGTGATCCCGCATGTCTGCCCGGTACTAAGAAGAGATTGGGCTTGCCCAATGCTGAGGGGGCCCTTTCCCACTCTGGGAGTCTCCCAGGGCCTGGGCCATCTGCTGGGGTGCATTAAAGCTGGACGCATGTCCACTTTGTATTACTATGTCAGCAGAGGAGACATTGGAGCAGGTACCTGAGCACATGGTCCTCGAGAAGTGGCGCTGCTGAAAAACCATACAACCTATCAGCGTGCAACTGCCTACACAAACACACCTCAAGTTTCTTGAATTTTTGAAATGAAAATGAAGTTTCTACGTCAAAGTATGGCAACGTAGCGGATGTTTGTTTGTGGAGTTCTGTTTTTCCCATGCATTCTTATGGAAAAAAGCCAAATTGGCCTAGTGATAAACATTTGGCTCTACGGAGAAAACGTTTTCACTTATCTGGAATATGAGCTCACTGTCACGCCGTAGGGGAGAGTCTCCAGAACGCCCTGAGGCGATTTGGTGTGTGTCCTATGAAAACTGTGGCCACAGTCGCAAGGAGAAGTGTAACGTTTAACTTTGATGGCAGTGGTGGGAAAATGAATGGGGGCTGAAGGGGAGAAGAGGCGGCGCTGGGCCGGAGATGAACCTCCCCGTTTAAATTTCACAAGGCGCACGGGTTTATGGCCTGCCCCACATGAGAGAGCACCAATGTCCATACAGAACAGGAAAAAGTATTTGTCTGCTGCTTAGGGTGTGGCTGGGAGCAGCATGAAAAGAGCAAAACGAGAGCTGATTTTTCAGTGATCCCGCATGTCGGCCCGGTACGAAGAAGAGATTGGGCTTGCCCAATGCTGAGGGGGCCCTTTCCCACTCTGGGAGTCTCCCAGGGCCTGGGCCATCTGCTGGGGTGCATTGAAGCTGGACGCCTGTCCACATTGTATTACTATGTCAGCAGAGGACACATTGCAGCAGGTACCTGAGCACATGGTCCTCGAGAAGTGGCGCTGCTCGAAAACCATACAACCTATGAGCGTGCAACTCGCTGCACAAACACACCTCAAGTTTCTTGAAGTTTTGAAATGAAAATGAAGTTTCTACGTCAAAGAATGGCAACGTAGCCAATGTTTGTTTGTGGAGTTCTGTTTTTCCCATTCATTCTGATGGGAAAAAGCCAAATTGGCCAAGTGATAAACATTTGGCTCTGTGGAGACAACGTTTTCACTTATCTGGAAGATGAGCTCACTGTCACGCCGTAGGGGAGAGTCTCCAGAACGCCCTGAGGCGATTTGGTGTGTGAACTATGAAAACTGTGGCCACAGTCGCGAGGAGAAGTGTAACGTTTAACTTTGATGGCAGTGGTGGGAAAATGAATGGGGGCTCAAGGAGAGAAGAGGCGCATGGGTTTATGGCCTGCCCCACATGAGAGAGCACCAATGTCCCCACAGAACTGGAAAAAGTATTTGTCTGCTGCTTAGGGTGTGGCTGGGAGCAGTGTGAAAAGAGCGAAACGAGAGCTGAAATTTCAGTGATCCCGCTTGTCGGCCCGGTACTAAGAAGAGATTGGGCTTGCCCAATGCTGAGGGGGCCCTTTCCCACTCTGGGAGTCTCCCAGGGCCTGGGCCATCTGCTGGGGTGCATTGAAGCTGGACCCCTGTCCACTTTGTATGACTATGTCAGCAGAGGAGACATTGGAGCAGGTACCTGAGCACATGGTCCTCGAGAAGTGGCGCTGCTCGAAAACCATACAACCTATGAGCGTGCAACTCGCTGCACAAACACACCTCAAGTTTCTTGAATTTTTGAAATGAAAATGAAGTTTCTACGTCAAAGTATGGCAACGTAGCGGATGTTTGTTTGTGGAGTTCTGTTTTTCCCATTCATTCTGATGGGAAAAAGCCAAATTGGACAAGTGATAAACATTTGGCTCTATGGAGACAACGTTTTCACTTATCTGGAATATGAGCACACTGTCAGGCCGTAGGGGAGAGTCTCCAGAACGCCCTGAGGTGATTTGGTGTGTGTACTATGAAAACTGTGGCCACAGTCGCGAGGAGAAGTGTAACGTTTAACTTTGATGGCAGTGGTGGGAAAATGAATGGGGGCTGAAGGGGAGAAGAGGCGGCGCTGGGCCGGAGATGAACCTCACCGTTTAAATTTCACATGGCGCACGGGTTGATGGCTTGCCCCACATGAGACAGCACCAATGTCCTTACAGAACTGGAAAAAGTATTTGTCTGCTGCTGAGGGTGTCGCTGGGAGCAGCATGAAAAGAGCCAAACGAGAGCTGATTATTCAGTGATCCCGCATGTCTGCCCGGTACTAAGAAGAGATTGGGCTTGCCCAATGCTGAGGGGGCCCTTTCCCACTCTGGGAGTCTCCCAGGGCCTGGGCCATCTGCTGGGGTGCATTGAAGCTGGACGCCTGTCCACTTTGTATTACTATGTCAGCAGAGGAGACATTGGAGCAGGTACCTGAGCACATGGTCCTCGAGAAGTGGCGCTGCTGAAAAACCATACAACCTATCAGCGTGCAACTGGCTACACAAACACACCTCAAGTTTCTTGAATTTTTGAAATGAAAATGAAGTTTCTACGTCAGAGTATGGCAACGTAGCGGATGTTTGTTAGTGGAGTTCTGTTTTTCCCATGCATTCTTATGGGAAAAAGCCAAATTGGCCTAGTGATAAACATTTGGCTCTAAGGAGAAAGCGTTTTCACTTATCTGGAATATGAGCTCACTGTCACGCCGTAGGGGAGAGTCTCCAGAACGCCCTGATGCGATTTGGTGTGTGTTCTATGAAAACTGTGGCCACAGTCGCAAGGAGAAGTGTAACGTTTAACTTTGATGGCAGTGGTGGGAAAATGAATGGGGGTTTATGGAGAGAAGAGGCGGTGCTGGGCCGAAGATGAGGCTTGCCGTTTAATTTCACAAGGCGCACGGGTTTATGGCTTGCCCCACATGAGACAGCACCAATGTCCTTACAGAACTGGAAAAAGTATTTGTCTGCTGCTTAGGGTGTGGCTGGGAGCAGCGTGAAAAGAGCCAAACGAGAGCTGATTTTTCAGTGATCCCGGATATCTGCCCGGTACTAAGAAGAGATTGGGCTTGCCCAATGCTGAGGGGGCCCTTTCCCACTCTGGGAGTCTCCCAGGGCCTGGGCCATCTGCTGGGGTGCATTGAAGCTGGACGCCTGTCCACTTTGTATTACTATGTCAGCAGAGGAGACATTGGAGCAGGTACCTGAGCACATGGTCCTCGAGAAGTGGCGCTGCTGAAAAACCATACAACCTATCAGCGTGCAACTGGCTACACAAACACACCTCAAGTTTCTTGAATTTTTGAAATGAAAATGAAGTTTCTACGTCAAAGTATGGCAACGTAGCGGATGTTTGTTTGTGGAGTTCTGTTTTTCCCATGCATTCTTATGGAAAAAAGGCAAATTGGCCTCGTGATAAACATTTGGCTCTACGGAGAAAACGTTTTCACTTATCTGGAATATGAGCTCACTGTCACGCCGTAGGGGAGAGTTTCCAGAACGCCCTGATGCGATTTGGTGTGTGTTCTATGAAAACTGTGGCCACAGTTGCAAGGAGAATTGTAACGTTTAACTTTGATGGCAGTGGTGGGAAAATGAATGGGGGCTGAAGGGGAGAAGAGGCGGCGCTGGGCCGGAGATGAACCTCACCGTTTAAATTTCACATGGCGCACGGGTTAATGGCTTGCCCCACATGAGACAGCACCAATGTCCTTACAGAACTGGAAAAAGTATTTGTCTGCTGCTGAGGGTGTGGCTGGGAGCAGCATGAAAAGAGCCAAACGAGAGCTGATTATTCAGTGATCCCGCATGTCTGCCCGGTACTAAGAAGAGATTGGGCTTGCCCAATGCTGAGGGTGCCCTTTCCCACTCTGGGAGTCTCCCAGGGCCTGGGCCATCTGCTGGGGTGCATTGAAGCTGGACGCCTGTCCACTTTGTATTACTATGTCAGCAGAGGAGACATTGGAGCAGGTACCTGAGCACATGGTCCTCGAGAAGTGGCGCTGCTGAAAAACCATACAACCTATCAGCGTGCAACTGGCTACACAAACACACCTCAAGTTTCTTGAATTTTTGAAATGAAAATGAAGTTTCTACGTCAAAGTATGGCAACGTAGCGGATGTTTGTTTGTGGAGTTCTGTTTTTCCCATGCATTCTTATGGGAAAAAGCCAAATTGGCCTAGTGATAAACATTTGGCTCTACGGAGAAAACGTTTTCACTTATCTGGAATATGAGCTCACTGTCACGCCGTAGGGGATAGTCTCCAGAACGCCCTGATGCGATTTGGTGTGTGTCCTATGAAAACTGTGGCCACAGTCGCAAGGAGAAGTGTAACGTTTAACTTTGATGGCAGTGGTGGGAAAATGAATGGGGGCTTATGGAGAGAAGAGGCGGTGCTGGGCCGAAGATGAGGCTTGCCGTTTAAATTTCACAAGGCGCACGGGTTTATGGCTTGCCCCACATGAGACAGCACCAATGTCCTTACAGAACTGGAAAAAATATTTGTCTGCTGTTTAGGGTGTGGCTGGGAGCAGCATGAAAAGAGCCAAACGAGAGCTGATTTTTCAGTGGTCCCTTATGTCGGCCCGATACTAAGAAGAGATTGGGCTTGCCCAATGCTGAGGGGGCCCTTTCCCACTCTGGGAGTCTCCCAGGGCCTGGGCCATCTGCTGGGGTGCATTGAAGCTGGACGCCTGTCCACTTTGTATTACTATGTCAGCAGAGGAGACATTGGAGCAGGTACCTGAGCACATGGTCCTCGAGAAGTGGCGCTGCTGAAAAACCATACAACCTATCAGCGTGCAACTGGCTACACAAACACACCTCAAGTTTCTTGAATTTTTGAAATGAAAATGAAGTTTCTACGTCAAAGAATGGCAACGTAGCCAATGTTTGTTTGTAGAGTTCTGTTTTTCCCATTCATTCTGATGGGAAAAAGCCAAATTGGCCAAGTGATAAACATTTGGCTCTATGGAGACAACGTTTTCACTTATCTGGAATATGAGCTCACTGTCACGCCGTAGGGGAGAGTCTCCAGAACGCCCTGAGGCGATTTGGTGTGTGTACTATGAAAACTGTGGCCACAGTCGCAAGGAGAAGTGTAACGTTTAACTTTGATGGCAGTGGTGGGAAAATGAATGGGGGCTTTTGGAGAGAAGAGGCGGTGCTGGGCCGAAGATGAGGCTTGCCGTTTAAATTTCACAAGGCGCACGGGTTTATGGCTTGCCCCACATGAGACAGCACCAATGTCCTTACAGAACTGGAAAAAGTATTTGTCTGCTGCTTAGGGTGTGGCTGGGAGCAGCGTGAAAAGAGCCAAACGAGAGCTGATTTTTCAGTGATCCCGCATGTCTGCCCGGTACTAAGAAGAGATTGGGCTTGCCCAATGCTGAGGGGGCCCTTTCCCACTCTGGGAGTCTCCCAGGGCCTGGGCCATCTGCTGGGGTGCATTGAAGCTGGACGCCTGTCCACTTTGTATTACTATGTCAGCAGAGGAGACATTGGAGCAGGTACCTGAGCACATGGTCCTCGAGAAGTGGCGCTGCTGAAAAACCATACAACCTATCAGCGTGCAACTGGCTACACAAACACACCTCAAGTTTCTTGAATTTTTGAAATGAAAATGAAGTTTCTACGTCAGAGTATGGCAACGTAGCGGATGTTTGTTAGTGGAGTTCTGTTTTTCCCATGCATTCTTATGGGAAAAAGCCAAATTGGCCTAGTGATAAACATTTGGCTCTAAGGAGAAAGCGTTTTCACTTATCTGGAATATGAGCTCACTGTCACGCCGTAGGGGATAGTCTCCAGAACGCCCTGATGCGATTTGGTGTGTGTTCTATGAAAACTGTGGCCACAGTCACAAGGAGAAGTGTAACGTTTAACTTTGATGGCAGTGGTGGGAAAATGAATGGGGGCTTATGGAGAGAAGAGGCGGTGCTGGGCCGAAGATGAGGCTTGCCGTTTAAATTTCACAAGGCGCACGGGTTTATGGCTTGCCCCACATGAGACAGCACCAATGTCCTTACAGAACTGGAAAAAATATTTGTCTGCTGTTTAGGGTGTGGCTGGGAGCAGCATGAAAAGAGCCAAACGAGAGCTGATTTTTCAGTGTTCCCTTATGTCGGCCGGATACTAAGAAGAGATTGGGCTTGCCCAATGCTGAGGGGGCCCTTTCCCACTCTGGGAGTCTCCCAGGGCCTGGGCCATCTGCTGGGGTGCATTGAAGCAGGACGCCTGTCCACTTTGTATTACTATGTCAGCAGAGGAGACATTGGAGCAGGTACCTGAGCACATGGTCCTCGAGAAGTGGCGCTGCTGAAAAACCATACAACCTATCAGCGTGCAACTGGCTACACAAACACACCTCAAGTTTCTTGAATCTTTGAAATGAAAATGAAGTTTCAATGTCAAAGTATGGCAACGTAGCGGATGTTTGTTTGTGGAGTTCTGTTTTTCCCATGCATTCTTATGGGAAAAAGCCAAATTGGCCTCCTGATAAACATTTGGCTCTACGGAGAAAACGTTTTCACTTATCTGGAATATGAGCTCACTGTCACGCCGTAGGGGAGAGTCTCCAGAACGCCCTGATGCGATTTGGTGTGTGTCCTATGAAAACTTTGGCCACAGTCGCAAGGAGAAGTCTAACGTTTAACTTTGATGGCAGTGGTGGGAAAATGAATGGGGGCTTTTGGAGAGAAGAGGCGGTGCTGGGCCGAAGATGAGGCTTGCCGTTTAAATTTCACAAGGCGCACGGGTTTATGGCTTGCCCCACATGAGACAGCACCAATGTCCTTACAGAACTGGAAAAAGTATTTGTCTGCTGCTGAGGGTGTGGCTGGGAGCAGCGTGAAAAGAGCCAAACGAGAGCTGATTTTTCAGTGATCCCGCATGTCTGCCCGGTACTAAGAAGAGATTGGGCTTGCCCAATGCTGAGGGGGCCCTTTCCCACTCTGGGAGTCTCCCAGGGCCTGGGCCATCTGCTGGGGTGCATTGAAGCTGGACGCCTGTCCACTTTGTATTACTATGTCAGCAGAGGAGACATTGGAGCAGGTACCTGAGCACATGGTCCTCGAGAAGTGGCGCTGCTGAAAAACCATACAACCTATCAGCGTGCAACTGGCTACACAAACACACCTCAAGTTTCTTGAATTTTTGAAATGAAAATGAAGTTTCTACGTCAAATTATGGCAACGTAGCGGATGTTTGTTTGTGGAGTTCTGTTTTTCCCATGCATTCTAATGGGAAAAAGCCAAATTGGCCTCGTGATAAACATTTGGCTCTATGGAGAAAACGTTTTCACTTATCTGGAATATGAGCTCACTGTCACGCCGTAGGGGAGAGTCTCCAGAACGCCCTGATGCGATTTGGTGTGTGTCCTATGAAAACTGTGGCCACAGTCGCAAGGAGAAGTGTAACGTTTAACTTTGATGGCAGTGGTGGGAAGATGAATGGGGGCTTTTGGAGAGAAGAGGCGGTGCTGGGCCGAAGATAAGGCTTGCCGTTTAAATTTCACAAGGCACACGGGTTTATGGCTTGCCCCACATGAGACAGCACCAATGTCCTTACAGAACTGGAAAAAGTATTTGTCTGCTGCTTAGGGTGTGGCTGGGAGCAGCGTGAAAAGAGCGAAACGAGAGCTGATTTTTCAGTGATCCCGCATGTCTGCCCGGTACTAAGAAGAGATTGGGCTTGCCCAATGCTGAGGGGGCCCTTTCCCCCTCTGGGAGTCTGCCAGGGCCTGGGCCATCTGCTGGGGTGCATTGAAGCTGGACGCCTGTCCACTTTGTATTACTATGTCAGCAGAGGAGACATTGGAGCAGGTACCTGAGCACATGGTCCTCGAGAAGTGGCGCTGCTGAAAAACCATACAACCTATCAGCGTGCAACTGGCTACACAAACACACCTCAAGTTTCTTGAATTTTTGAAATGAAAATGAAGTTTCTACGTCAGAGTATGGCAACGTAGCGGATGTTTGTTAGTGGAGTTCTGTTTTTCCCATGCATTCTTATGGGAAAAAGCCAAATTGGCCTAGTGATAAATATTTGGCTCTAAGGAGAAAGCGTTTTCACTTATCTGGAATATGAGCTCACTGTCACGCCGTAGGGGAAAGTCTCCAGAACGCCCTGATGCGATTTGGTGTGTGTTCTATGAAAACTGTGGCCACAGTCGCAAGGAGAAGTGTAACGTTTAACTTTGATGGCAGTGGTGGGAAAATGAATGGGGGTTTATGGAGAGAAGAGGCGGTGCTGGGCCGAAGATGAGGCTTGCCGTTTAATTTCACAAGGCGCACGTGTTTATGGCTTGCCCCTCATGAGACAGCACCAATGTCCTTACAGAACTGGAAAAAGTATTTGTCTGCTGCTTAGGGTGTGGCTGGGAACAGCGTGAAAAGAGCCAAACGAGAGCTGATTTTTCAGTGATCCCGGATATCTGCCCGGTACTAAGAAGAGATTGGGCTTGCCCAATGCTGAGGGGGCCTTTTCCCACTCTGGGAGTCTCCCAGGGCCTGGGCCATCTGCTGGGGTGCATTGAAGCTGGACGCCTGTCCACATTGTATGACTATGTCAGCAGAGGACACATTGGAGCAGGTACCTGAGCACATGGTCCTCGAGAAGTGGCGCTGCTGAAAAACCATACAACCTATGAGCGTGCAACTCGCTGCACAAACACACCTCAAGTTTATGGAAGTTTTGAAATGAAAATGAAGTTTCTACGTCAAAGAATGGCAACGTAGCGAATGTTTGTTTGTGGAGTTCTGTTTTTCCCATTCATTCTGATGGGAAAAAGCCAAATTGGCCAAGTGATAAACATTTGGCTCTATGGAGACAACGTTTTCACTTATCTGGAAGATGAGCTCACTGTCACGCCGTAGGGGAGAGTCTCCAGAACGCCCTGAGGCGATTTGGTGTGTGAACTATGAAAACTGTGGCCACAGTCGCGAGGAGAAGTGTAACGTTTAACTTTGATGGCAGTGGTGGGAAAATGAATGGGGGCTCAAGGAGAGAAGAGGCGCACGGGTTTATGGCCTGCCCCACATGAGAGAGCACCAATGTCCCCACAGAACTGGAAAAAGTATTTGTCTGCTGCTTAGGGTGTGGCTGGGAGCAGCGTGAAAAGAGCGAAACGAGAGCTGAAATTTCAGTGATCCTGCTTGTCGGCCCGGTACTAAGAAGAGATTGGGCTTGCCCAATGCTGAGGGGGCCCTTTCGCACTCTGGGAGTCTCCCAGGGCCTGGGCCATCTGCTGGGGTGCATTGAAGCTGGACGCCTGTCCACTTTGCATGACTTTGTCAGCAGAGGAGACATTGGAGCAGGAACCTGAGCACATGGTCCTCGAGAAGTGGCGCTGCTGAAAAACCATACAACCTATGAGCGTCCAACTCGCTGCACAAACACACCTCAAGTTGCTTGAAGTTTTGAAATGAAAATGAAGTTTCTACGTCAAAGTATGGCAACGTAGCGGCTGTTTGTTTGTGGAGTTCTGTTTTTCCCCATTCATTCTGATGGGAAAAAGCCAAATTGGCCAAGTGATAAACATTTGGCTCTATGGAGACAACGTTTTCACTTATCTGGAAGATGAGCTCACTGTCACGCCGTAGGGGAGAGTCTCCAGAACACCCTGAGGCGATTTGGTGTGTGAACTATGAAAACTGTGGCCACAGTTGCGAGGAGAAGTGTAACGTTTAACTTTGATGGCAGTGGTGGGAAAATGAATGGGGGCTCAAGGAGAGAAGAGGCGCACGGGTTTATGGCCTGCCCCACATGAGAGAGCACCAATGTCCCCACAGAACTGGAAAAAGTATTTGTCTGCTGCTTAGGGTGTGGCTGGGAGCAGCGTGAAAAGAGCGAAACGAGAGCTGAAATTTCAGTGATCCTGCTTGTCGGCCCGGTACTAAGAAGAGATTGGGCTTGCCCAATGCTGAGGGGGCCCTTTCGCACTCTGGGAGTCTCCCAGGGCCTGGGCCATCTGCTGGGGTGCATTGAAGCTGGACGCCTGTCCACTTTGCATGACTTTGTCAGCAGAGGAGACATTGGAGCAGGAACCTGAGCACATGGTCCTCGAGAAGTGGCGCTGCTGAAAAACCATACAACCTATGAGCGTGCAACTCGCTGCACAAACACACCTCAAGTTGCTTGAAGTTTTGAAATGAAAATGAAGTTTCTACGTCAAAGTATGGCAACGTAGCGGCTGTTTGTTAGTGGAGTTCTGTTTTTCCCCATTCATTCTGATGGGAAAAAGCCAAATTGGACAAGTGATAAACATTTGGCTCTATGGAGACAACGTTTTCACTTATCTGGAATATGAGCACACTGTCAGGCCGTAGGGGAGAGTCTCCAGAACGCCCTGAGGCGATTTGGTGTGTGTACTATGAAAACTGTGGCCACAGTCGCGAGGAGAAGTGTAACGTTTAACTTTGATGGCAGTGGTGGGAAAATGAATGGGGGCTTTTGGAGAGAAGAGGCGGTGCTGGGCCGAAGATGAGGCTTGCCGTTTAAATTTCACAAGGCGCACGGGTTTATGGCTTGCCCCACATGAGACAGCACCAATGTCCTTACAGAACTGGAAAAAGTATTTGTCTGCTGCTGAGGGTGTGGCTGGGAGCAGCGTGAAAAGAGCCAAACGAGAGCTGATTTTTCAGTGATCCCGCATGTCTGCCCGGTACTAAGAAGAGATTGGGCTTGCCCAATCCTGAGGGGGCCCTTTCCCCCTCTGGGAGTCTGCCAGGGCCTGGGCCATCTGCTGGGGTGCATTGAAGCTGGACGCCTGTCCACTTTGTATTACTATGTCAGCAGAGGAGACAGTGGAGCAGGTACCTGAGCACATGGTCCTCGAGAAGTGGCGCTGCTGAAAAACCATACAACCTATCAGCGTGCAACTGGCTACACAAACACACCTCAAGTTTCTTGAATTTTTGAAATGAAAATGAAGTTTCTACGTCAGAGTATGGCAACGTAGCGGATGTTTGTTAGTGGAGTTCTGTTTTTCCCATGCATTCTTATGGGAAAAAGCCAAATTGGCCTAGTGATAAACATTTGGCTCTAAGGAGAAAGCGTTTTCACTTATCTGGAATATGAGCTCACTGTCACGCCGTAGGGGAGAGTCTCCAGAACGCCCTGATGCGATTTGGTGTGTGTTCTATGAAAACTGTG
The DNA here is from genome assembly GCA_029224185.1 of Karalla daura. NCBI lineage: Eukaryota > Metazoa > Chordata > Actinopteri > Chaetodontiformes > Leiognathidae > Karalla > Karalla daura. The sequence continues at coordinate 26,209,307 of CM055193.1, read as the reverse complement.
GCCACAGTCGCAAGGAGAAGTGTAACGTTTAACTTTGATGGCAGTGGTGGGAAAATGAATGGGGGTTTATGGAGAGAAGAGGCGGTGCTGGGCCGAAGATGAGGCTTGCCGTTTAATTTCACAAGGCGCACGTGTTTATGGCTTGCCCCTCATGAGGCAGCACCAATGTCCTTACAGAACTGGAAAAAGTATTTGTCTGCTGCTTAGGGTGTGGCTGGGAACAGCGTGAAAAGAGCCAAACGAGAGCTGATTTTTCAGTGATCCCGGATATCTGCCCGGTACTAAGAAGAGATTGGGCTTGCCCAATGCTGAGGGGGCCCTTTCCCACTCTGGGAGTCTCCCAGGGCCTGGGCCATCTGCTGGGGTGCATTGAAGCTGGACGCATGTCCACTTTGTATTACTATGTCAGCAGAGGAGACATTGGAGCAGGTACCTGAGCACATGGTCCTCGAGAAGTGGCGCTGCTGAAAAACCATACAACCTATCAGCGTGCAACTGGCTACACAAACACACCTCAAGTTTCTTGAATTTTTGAAATGAAAATGAAGTTTCTACGTCAAAGTATGGCAACGTAGCGGATGTTTGTTTGTGGAGTTCTGTTTTTCCCATGCATTCTTATGGAAAAAAGCCAAATTGGCCTAGTGATAAACATTTGGCTCTACGGAGAAAACGTTTTCACTTATCTGGAATATGAGCTCACTGTCACGCCGTAGGGGAGAGTTTCCAGAACGCCCTGATGCGATTTGTTGTGTGTTCTATGAAAACTGTGGCCACAGTTGCAAGGAGAATTGTAACGTTTAACTTTGATGGCAGTGGTGGGAAAATGAATGGGGGCTTATGGAGAGAAGAGGCGGTGCTGGGCTGAAGATAAGGCTTGCCGTTTAAATTTCACAAGGCGCACAGGTTTATGGCTTGCCCCACATGAGACAGCACCAATGTCCTTACAGAACTGGAAAAAGTATTTGTCTGCTGCTTAGGGTGTGGCTGGGAGCAGCGTGAAAAGAGCCAAACGAGAGCTGATTTTTCAGTGATCCCGCATGTCTGCCCGGTACGAAGAAGAGATTGGGCTTGCCCAATGCTGAGGGGGCCCTTTCCCACTCTGGGAGTCTCCCAGGGCCTGGGCCATCTGCTGGGGTGCATTGAAGCTGGACGCCTGTCCACTTTGTATTACTATGTCAGCAGAGGAGACATTGGAGCAGGTACCTGAGCACATGGTCCTCGAGAAGTGGCGCTGCTGAAAAACCATACAACCTATCAGCGTGCAACTGGCTACACAAACACACCTCAAGTTTCTTGAATTTTTGAAATGAAAATGAAGTTTCTACGTCAAAGTATGGCAATGTAGCGGATGTTTGTTTGTGGAGTTCTGTTTTTCCCATGCATTCTTATGGGAAAAAGCCAAATTGGCCTCGTGATAAACATTTGGCTCTACGGAGAAAACGTTTTCACTTATCTGGAATATGAGCTCACTGTCACACCGTAGGGGAGAGTCTCCAGAACGCCCTAATGCGATTTGGTGTGTGTTCTATGAAAACTGTGGCCACAGTCGCAAGGAGAAGTGTAACGTTTAACTTTGATGGCAGTGGTGGGAAAATGAATGGGGGATTTTGGAGAGAAGAGGCGGTGCTGGGCCGAAGATAAGGCTTGCCGTTTAAATTTCACAAGGCGCACGGGTTTATGGCTTGCCCCACATGAGACAGCACCAATGTCCTTACAGAACTGGAAAAAGTATTTGTCTGCTGCTTAGGGTGTGGCTGGGAGCAGCATGAAAAGATCCAAACGAGAGATGATTTTTCAGTGATCCCGCATGTCTGCCCGGTACTAAGAAGAGATTGGGCTTGCCCAATGCTGAGGGGGCCCTTTCCCACTCTGGGAGTCTCCCAGGGCCTGGGCCATCTGCTGGGGTGCATTGAAGCTGGACGCATGTCCACTTTGTATTAGTATGTCAGCAGAGGAGACATTGGAGCAGGTACCTGAGCACATGGTCCTCGAGAAGTGGCGCTGCTGAAAAACCATACAACCTATCAGCGTGCAACTGGCTACACAAACACACCTCAAGTTTCTTGAATTTTTGAAATGAAAATGAAGTTTCTACGTCAGAGTATGGCAACGTAGCGGATGTTTGTTTGTGGAGTTCTGTTTTTCCCATGCATTCTTTTGGGAAAAAGCCAAATTGGCCTAGTGATAAACATTTGGCTCTAAGGAGAAAACGTTTTCACTTATCTGGAATATGAGCTCACTGTCACGCCGTAGGGGAGAGTCTCCAGAACGCCCTGATGCGATTTGGTGTGTGTCCTATGAAAACTGTGGCCACAGTCGCAAGGAGAAGTGTAACGTTTAACTTTGATGGCAGTGGTGGGAAAATGAATGGGGGCTTATGGAGAGAAGAGGCGGTGCTGGGCCGAAGATAAGGCTTGCCGTTTAAATTTCACAAGGCGCACGGGTTTATGGCTTGCCCCACATGAGAGAGCACCAATGTCCTTACAGAACTGGAAAAAGTATTTGTCTGCTGCTAAGGGTGTGGCTGGGAGCAGCATGAAAAGAGCGAAACGAGAGCTGATTTTTCAGTGATCCCGCATGTCTGCCTGGTACTAAGAAGAGATTGGGCTTGCCCAATGCTGAGGGGTCCCTTTCCCACTCTGGGAGTCTCCCAGGGCTTGGGCCATCTGCTGGGGTGCATTGAAGCTGGACGCCTGTCCACTTTGTTTTACTATGTCAGCAGAGGAGACATTGGAGCAGGTACCTGAGCACATGGTCCTCGAGAAGTGGCGCTGCTGAAAAACCATACAACCTATCAGCGTGCAACTGGCTACACAAACACACCTCAAGTTTCTTGAATTTTTGAAATGAAAATGAAGTTTCTACGTCAAAGTATGGCAACGTAGCGGATGTTTGTTTGTGGAGTTCTGTTTTTCCCATGCATTCTTATGGGAAAAAGCCAAATTGGCCTCGTGATAAACATTTGGCTCTACGGAGAAAACGTTTTCACTTATCTGAAATATGAGCTCACTGTCACACCGTAGGGGAGAGTCTCCAGAACGCCCTAATGCGATTTGGTGTGTGTTCTATGAAAACTGTGGCCACAGTCGCAAGGAGAAGTGTAACGTTTAACTTTGATGGCAGTGGTGGGAAAATGAATGGGGGATTTTGGAGAGAAGAGGCGGTGCTGGGCCGAAGATAAGGCTTGCCGTTTAAATTTCACAAGGCGCACGGGTTTATGGCTTGCCCCACATGAGACAGCACCAATGTCCTTACAGAACTGGAAAAAGTATTTGTCTGATGCTTAGGGTGTGGCTGGGAGCAGCATGAAAAGATCCAAACGAGAGCTGATTTTTCAGTGATCCCGCATGTCTGCCCGGTACAAAGAAGAGATTGGGCTTGCCCAATGCTGAGGGGGCCCTTTCCCACTCTGGGAGTCTCCCAGGGCCTGGGCCATCTGCTGGGGTGCATTGAAGCTGGACGCATGTCCACTTTGTATTAGTATGTCAGCAGAGGAGACATTGGAGCAGGTACCTGAGCACATGGTCCTCGAGAAGTGGCGCTGCTGAAAAACCATACAACCTATCAGCGTGCAACTGGCTACACAAACACACCTCAAGTTTCTTGAATTTTTGAAAAGAAAATGAAGTTTCTACGTCAAAGTATGGCAACGTAGCGGATGTTTGTTTGTGGAGTTCTGTTTTTCCCATGCATTCTTTTGGGAAAAAGCCAAATTGGCCTAGTGATAAACATTTGGCTCTACGGAGAAAACGTTTTCACTTATCTGGAATATGAGCTCACTGTCACGCCGTAGGGGAGAGTCTCCAGAACGCCCTGATGCGATTTGGTGTGTGTCCTATGAAAACTGTGGCCACAGTCGCAAGGAGAAGTGTAACGTTTAACTTTGATGGCACTGGTGGGAAAATGAATGGGGGCTTTTGGAGAGAAGAGGCGGTGCTGGGCCGAAGATGAGGCTTGCCGTTTAAATTTCACAAGGCGCACGGGTTTATGGCTTGCCCCACATGAGACAGCACCAATGTCCTTACAGAACTGGAAAAAGTATTTGTCTGCTGCTTAGGGTGTGGCTGGGAGCAGCATGAAAAGAGCCAAACGAGAGCTGATTTTTCAGTGATCCCGCATGTCTGCCCGGCACTTAGAAGAGTTTGGGCTTGCCCAATGCTGAGGGGGCCCTTTCCCACTCTGGGAGTCTCCCAGGGCCTGGGCCATCTGCTGGGGTGCATTGAAGCTGGACGCCTGTCCACTTTGTATTACTATGTCAGCAGAGGAGACATTGGAGCAGGTACCTGAGCACATGGTCCTCGAGAAGTGGCGCTGCTGAAAAACCATACAACCTATCAGCGTGCAACTGGCTACACAAACACACCTCAAGTTTCTTGAATTTTTGAAATGAAAATGAAGTTTCTACGTCAAAGTATGGCAACGTAGCGGATGTTTGTTTGTGGAGTTCTGTTTTTCCCATGCATTCTTATGGGAAAAAGCCAAATTGGCCTAGTGATAAACATTTGGCTCTACAGAGAAAACGTTTTCACTTATCTGGAATATGAGCTCACTGTCACGCCGTAGGGGAGAGTCTCCAGAACGGCCTGATGCGATTTGGTGTGTGTACTATGAAAACTGTGGCCACAGTCGCAAGGAGAAGTGTAACGTTCAACTTTGATGGCAGTGGTGGGAAAATGAATGGGGGCTTATGGAGAGAAGAGGCGGTGCTGGGCCGAAGATGAGGCTTGCCGTTTAAATTTCACAAGGCGCACGGGTTTATGGCTTGCCCCACATGAGACAGCACCAATGTCCTTACAGAACTGGAAAAAGTATTTGTCTGCTGCTTAGGGTGTGGCTGGGAGCAGGGTGAAAAGAGCCAAACGAGAGCTGATTTTTCAGTGATCCCGCATGTCTGCCCGGTACTAAGAAGAGATTGGGCTTGCCCAATGCTGAGGGGGCCCTTTCCCCCTCTGGGAGTCTGCCAGGGCCTGGGCCATCTGCTGGGGTGCATTGAAGCTGGACGCCTGTCCACTTTGTATTACTATGTCAGCAGAGGAGACATTGGAGCAGGTACCTGAGCACATGGTCCTCGAGAAGTGGCGCTGCTGAAAAACCATACAACCTATCAGCGTGCAACTGGCTACACAAACACACCTCAAGTTTCTTGAATTTTTGAAATGAAAATGAAGTTTCTACGTCAGAGTATGGCAACGTAGCGGATGTTTGTTTGTGGAGTTCTGTTTTTCCCATGCATTCTTATGGGAAAAAGCCAAATTGGCCTCGTGATAAACATTTGGCTCTACGGAGAAAACGTTTTCACTTATCTGGAATATGAGCTCACTGTCACGCCGTAGGGGAGAGTTTCCAGAACGCCCTGATGCGATTTGTTGTGTGTTCTATGAAAACTGTGGCCACAGTCGCAAGGAGAAGTGTAACGTTTAACTTTGATGGCAGTGGTGGGAAAATGAATGGGGGCTTTTGGAGAGAAGAGGCGGTGCTGGGCCGAAGATGAGGCTTGCCGTTTAAATTTCACAAGGCGCACGGGTTTATGGCTTGCCCCACATGAGACAGCACCAATGTCCTTACAGAACTGGAAAAAGTATTTGTCTGCTGCTGAGGGTGTGGCTGGGAGCAGCGTGAATAGAGACAAACGAGAGCTGATTTTTCAGTGATCCCGCATGTCTGCCCGGTACTAAGAAGAGATTGGGCTTGCCCAATGCTGAGGGGGCCCTTTCCCACTCTGGGAGTCTCCCAGGGCCTGGGCCATCTGCTGGGGTGCATTGAAGCTGGACGCCTGTCCACTTTGTATTACTATGTCAGCAGAGGAGACATTGGAGCAGGTACCTTAGCACATGGTCCTCGAGAAGTGGCGCTGCTGAAAAACCATACAACCTATCAGCGTGCAACTGGCTACACAAACACACCTCAAGTTTCTTGAATTTTTGAAATGAAAATGAAGTTTCTACGTCAAAGTATGGCAACGTAGCGGATGTTTGTTTGTGGAGTTCTGTTTTTCCCATGCATTCTTATGGGAAAAAGCCAAATTGGCCTCGTGATAAACATTTGGCTCTATGGAGAAAACGTTTTCACTTATCTGGAATATGAGCTCACTGTCACGCCGTAGGGGAGAGTCTCCAGAACGCCCTGATGCGATTTGGTGTGTGTCTTATGAAAACTGTGGCCACAGTCGCAAGGAGAAGTGTAACGTTTAACTTTGATGGCAGTGGTGGGAAAATGAATTGGGGTTTATGGAGAGAAGAGGCGGTGCTGGGCCGAAGATGAGGCTTGCCGTTTAATTTCACAAGGCGCACGGGTTTATGGCTTGCCCCACATGAGACAGCACCAATGTCCTTACAGAACTGGAAAAAGTATTTGTCTGCTGCTTAGGGTGTGGCTGGGAACAGCGTGAAAAGAGCCAAACGAGAGCTGATTTTTCAGTGATCCCGGATATCTGCCTGGTACTTAGAAGAGATTGGGTTTGCCCAATGCTGAGGGGTCCCTTTCCCACTCTGGGAGTCTCCCAGGGCTTGGGCCATCTGCTGGGGTGCATTGAAGCTGGACGCCTGTCCACTTTGTTTTACTATGTCAGCAGAGGAGACATTGGAGCAGGTACCTGAGCACATGGTCCTCGAGAAGTGGCGCTGCTGAAAAACCATACAACCTATCAGCGTGCAACTGGCTACACAAACACACCTCAAGTTTCTTGAATTTTTGAAATGAAAATGAAGTTTCTACGTCAAAGTATGGCAACGTAGCGGATGTTTGTTTGTGGAGTTCTGTTTTTCCCATGCATTCTTATGGGAAAAAGCCAAATTGGCCTCGTGATAAACATTTGGCTCTACGGAGAAAACGTTTTTACTTATCTGGAATATGAGCTCACTGTCACACCGTAGGGGAGAGTCTCCAGAACGCCCTAATGCGATTTGGTGTGTGTTCTATGAAAACTGTGGCCACAGTCGCAAGGAGAAGTGTAACGTTTAACTTTGATGGCAGTGGTGGGAAAATGAATGGGGGATTTTGGAGAGAAGAGGCGGTGCTGGGCCGAAGATAAGGCTTGCCGTTTAAATTTCACAAGGCGCACGGGTTTATGGCTTGCCCCACATGAGACAGCACCAATGTCCTTACAGAACTGGAAAAAGTATTTGTCTGCTGCTTAGGGTGTGGCTGGGAGCAGCATGAAAAGATCCAAACGAGAGATGATTTTTCAGTGATCCCGCATGTCTGCCCGGTACTAAGAAGAGATTGGGCTTGCCCAATGCTGAGGGGGCCCTTTCCCACTCTGGGAGTCTCCCAGGGCCTGGGCCATCTGCTGGGGTGCATTGAAGCTGGACGCATGTCCACTTTGTATTAGTATGTCAGCAGAGGAGACATTGGAGCAGGTACCTGAGCACATGGTCCTCGAGAAGTGGCGCTGCTGAAAAACCATACAACCTATCAGCGTGCAACTGGCTACACAAACACACCTCAAGTTTCTTGAATTTTTGAAATGAAAATGAAGTTTCTACGTCAGAGTATGGCAACGTAGCGGATGTTTGTTTGTGGAGTTCTGTTTTTCCCATGCATTCTTTTGGGAAAAAGCCAAATTGGCCTAGTGATAAACATTTGGCTCTAAGGAGAAAACGTTTTCACTTATCTGGAATATGAGCTCACTGTCACGCCGTAGGGGAGAGTCTCCAGAACGCCCTGATGCGATTTGGTGTGTGTCTTATGAAAACTGTGGCCACAGTCGCAAGGAGAAGTGTAACGTTTCACTTTGATGGCAGTGGTGGGAAAATGAATGGGGGCTTATGGAGAGAAGAGGCGGTGCTGGGCCGAAGATAAGGCTTGCCGTTTAAATTTCACAAGGCGCACGGGTTTATGGCTTGCCCCACATGAGAGAGCACCAATGTCCTTACAGAACTGGAAAAAGTATTTGTCTGCTGCTAAGGGTGTGGCTGGGAGCAGCATGAAAAGAGCGAAACGAGAGCTGATTTTTCAGTGATCCCGCATGTCTGCCTGGTACTAAGAAGAGATTGGGCTTGCCCAATGCTGAGGGGTCCCTTTCCCACTCTGGGAGTCTCCCAGGGCTTGGGCCATCTGCTGGGGTGCATTGAAGCTGGACGCCTGTCCACTTTGTTTTACTATGTCAGCAGAGGAGACATTGGAGCAGGTACCTGAGCACATGGTCCTCGAGAAGTGGCGCTGCTGAAAAACCATACAACCTATCAGCGTGCAACTGGCTACACAAACACACCTCAAGTTTCTTGAATTTTTGAAATGAAAATGAAGTTTCTACGTCAAAGTATGGCAACGTAGCGGATGTTTGTTTGTGGAGTTCTGTTTTTCCCATGCATTCTTATGGGAAAAAGCCAAATTGGCCTCGTGATAAACATTTGGCTCTACGGAGAAAACGTTTTCACTTATCTGAAATATGAGCTCACTGTCACACCGTAGGGGAGAGTCTCCAGAACGCCCTAATGCGATTTGGTGTGTGTTCTATGAAAACTGTGGCCACAGTCGCAAGGAGAAGTGTAACGTTTAACTTTGATGGCAGTGGTGGGAAAATGAATGGGGGATTTTGGAGAGAAGAGGCGGTGCTGGGCCGAAGATAAGGCTTGCCGTTTAAATTTCACAAGGCGCACGGGTTTATGGCTTGCCCCACATGAGACAGCACCAATGTCCTTACAGAACTGGAAAAAGTATTTGTCTGATGCTTAGGGTGTGGCTGGGAGCAGCATGAAAAGATCCAAACGAGAGCTGATTTTTCAGTGATCCCGCATGTCTGCCCGGTACTAAGAAGAGATTGGGCTTGCCCAATGCTGAGGGGGCCCTTTCCCACTCTGGGAGTCTCCCAGGGCCTGGGCCATCTGCTGGGGTGCATTGAAGCTGGACGCATGTCCACTTTGTATTAGTATGTCAGCAGAGGAGACATTGGAGCAGGTACCTGAGCACATGGTCCTCGAGAAGTGGCGCTGCTGAAAAACCATACAACCTATCAGCGTGCAACTGGCTACACAAACACACCTCAAGTTTCTTGAATTTTTGAAAAGAAAATGAAGTTTCTACGTCAAAGTATGGCAACGTAGCGGATGTTTGTTTGTGGAGTTCTGTTTTTCCCATGCATTCTTTTGGGAAAAAGCCAAATTGGCCTAGTGATAAACATTTGGCTCTACGGAGAAAACGTTTTCACTTATCTGGAATATGAGCTCACTGTCACGCCGTAGGGGAGAGTCTCCAGAACGCCCTGATGCGATTTGGTGTGTGTCCTATGAAAACTGTGGCCACAGTCGCAAGGAGAAGTGTAACGTTTAACTTTGATGGCACTGGTGGGAAAATGAATGGGGGCTTTTGGAGAGAAGAGGCGGTGCTGGGCCGAAGATGAGGCTTGCCGTTTAAATTTCACAAGGCGCACGGGTTTATGGCTTGCCCCACATGAGACAGCACCAATGTCCTTACAGAACTGGAAAAAGTATTTGTCTGCTGCTTAGGGTGTGGCTGGGAGCAGCATGAAAAGAGCCAAACGAGAGCTGATTTTTCAGTGATCCCGCATGTCTGCCCGGCACTTAGAAGAGTTTGGGCTTGCCCAATGCTGAGGGGGCCCTTTCCCACTCTGGGAGTCTCCCAGGGCCTGGGCCATCTGCTGGGGTGCATTGAAGCTGGACGCCTGTCCACTTTGTATTACTATGTCAGCAGAGGAGACATTGGAGCAGGTACCTGAGCACATGGTCCTCGAGAAGTGGCGCTGCTGAAAAACCATACAACCTATCAGCATGCAACTGGCTACACAAACACACCTCAAGTTTCTTGAATTTTTGAAATGAAAATGAAGTTTCTACGTCAAAGTATGGCAACGTAGCGGATGTTTGTTTGTGGAGTTCTGTTTTTCCCATGCATTCTTATGGAAAAAAGCCAAATTGGCCAAGTGATAAACATTTGGCTCTACGGAGAAAACGTTTTCACTTATCTGGAATATGAGCTCACTGTCACGCCGTAGGGGAGAGTTTCCAGAATGCCCTGATGCGATTTGTTGTGTGTTCTATGAAAACTGTGGCCACAGTTGCAAGGAGAATTGTAACGTTTAACTTTGATGGCAGTGGTGGGAAAATGAATGGGGGCTTATGGAGAGAAGAGGCGGTGCTGGGCCGAAGATAAGGCTTGCCGTTTAAATTTCACAAGGCGCACGGGTTGATGGCTTGCCCCACATGAGACAGCACCAATGTCCTTACAGAACTGGAAAAAGTATTTGTCTGCTGCTTAGGGTGTGGCTGGGAACAGCGTGAAAAGAGCCAAACGAGAGCTGATTTTTCAGTGATCCCGGATATCTGCCTGGTACTTAGAAGAGATTGGGTTTGCCCAATGCTGAGGGGTCCCTTTCCCACTCTGGGAGTCTCCCAGGGCTTGGGCCATCTGCTGGGGTGCATTGAAGCTGGACGCCTGTCCACTTTGTTTTACTATGTCAGCAGAGGAGACATTGGAGCAGGTACCTGAGCACATGGTCCTCGAGAAGTGGCGCTGCTGAAAAACCATACAACCTATCAGCGTGCAACTGGCTACACAAACACACCTCAAGTTTCTTGAATTTTTGAAATGAAAATGAAGTTTCTACGTCAAAGTATGGCAACGTAGCGGATGTTTGTTTGTGGAGTTCTGTTTTTCCCATGCATTCTTATGGGAAAAAGCCAAATTGGCCTCGTGATAAACATTTGGCTCTACGGAGAAAACGTTTTTACTTATCTGGAATATGAGCTCACTGTCACACCGTAGGGGAGAGTCTCCAGAACGCCCTAATGCGATTTGGTGTGTGTTCTATGAAAACTGTGGCCACAGTCGCAAGGAGAAGTGTAACGTTTAACTTTGATGGCAGTGGTGGGAAAATGAATGGGGGATTTTGGAGAGAAGAGGCGGTGCTGGGCCGAAGATAAGGCTTGCCGTTTAAATTTCACAAGGCGCACGGGTTTATGGCTTGCCCCACATGAGACAGCACCAATGTCCTTACAGAACTGGAAAAAGTATTTGTCTGATGCTTAGGGTGTGGCTGGGAGCAGCATGAAAAGATCCAAACGAGAGCTGATTTTTCAGTGATCCCGCATGTCTGCCCGGTACTAAGAAGAGATTGGGCTTGCCCAATGCTGAGGGGGCCCTTTCCCACTCTGGGAGTCTCCCAGGGCCTGGGCCATCTGCTGGGGTGCATTGAAGCTGGACGCATGTCCACTTTGTATTAGTATGTCAGCAGAGGAGACATTGGAGCAGGTACCTGAGCACATGGTCCTCGAGAAGTGGCGCTGCTGAAAAACCATACAACCTATCAGCGTGCAACTGGCTACACAAACACACCTCAAGTTTCTTGAATTTTTGAAAAGAAAATGAAGTTTCTACGTCAAAGTATGGCAACGTAGCGGATGTTTGTTTGTGGAGTTCTGTTTTTCCCATGCATTCTTTTGGGAAAAAAGCCAAATTGGCCAAGTGATAAACATTTGGCTCTACGGAGAAAACGTTTTCACTTATCTGGAATATGAGCTCACTGTCACGCCGTAGGGGAGAGTCTCCAGAACGCCCTGATGCGATTTGGTGTGTGTCCTATGAAAACTGTGGCCACAGTCGCAAGGAGAAGTGTAACGTTTAACTTTGATGGCAGTGGTGGGAATATGAATGGGGGTTTATGGAGAGAAGAGGCGGTGCTGGGCCGAAGATGAGGCTTGCCGTTTAAATTTCACAAGGCGCACGGGTTTATGGCTTGCCCCACATGAGACAGCACCAATGTCCTTACAGAACTGGAAAAAGTATTTGTCTGCTGTTTAGGGTGTGGCTGGGAGCAGCATGAAAAGATCCAAACGAGAGCTGATTTTTCAGTGATCCCGCATGTCTGCCCGGTACTAAGAAGAGATTGGGCTTGCCCAATGCTGAGGGGGCCCTTTCCCACTCTGGGAGTCTCCCAGGGCCTGGGCCATCTGCTGGGGTGCATTGAAGCTGGACGCCTGTCCACTTTGTATTACTATGTCAGCAGAGGAGACATTGGAGCAGGTACCTGAGCACATGGTCCTCGAGAAGTGGCGCTGCTGAAAAACCATACAACCTATCAGCGTGCAACTGGCTACACAAACACACCTCAAGTTTCTTGAATTTTTGAAAAGAAAATGAAGTTTCTACGTCAAAGTATGGCAACGTAGCGGATGTTTGTTTGTGTAGTTCTGTTTTTCCCATGCATTCTTTTGGGAAAAAGCCAAATTGGCCTAGTGATAAACATTTGGCTCTACGGAGAAAACGTTTTCACTTATCTGGAATATGAGCTCACTGTCACGCCGTAGGGGAGAGTCTCCAGAACGCCCTAATGCGATTTGGTGTGTGTCCTATGAAAACTGTGGCCACAGTCGCAAGGAGAAGTGTAACGTTTAACTTTGATGGCAGTGGTGGGAAAATGAATGGGGGCTTATGGAGAGAAGAGGCGGTGCTGGGCCGAAGATGAGGCTTGCCGTTTAAATTTCACAAGGCGCACAGGTTTATGGCTTACCCCACATGAGACAGCACCAATGTCCTTACAGAACTGGAAAAAGTATTTGTCTGCTGCTTAGGGTGTGGCTGGGAGCAGCATGAAAAGAGCGAAACGAGAGCTGATTTTTCAGTGATCCCGCATGTCTGCCCGGTACTAAGAAGAGATTGGGCTTGCCCAATGCTGAGGGGGCCCTTTCCCCCTCTGGGAGTCTGCCAGGGCCTGGGCCATCTGCTGGGGTGCATTGAAGCTGGACGCCTGTCCACTTTGTATTACTATGTCAGCAGAGGAGACATTGGAGCAGGTACCTGAGCACATGGTCCTCGAGAAGTGGCGCTGCTGAAAAACCATACAACCTATCAGCGTGCAACTGGCTACACAAACACACCTCAAGTTTCTTGAATTTTTGAGAAGAAAATGAAGTTTCTACGTCAAAGTATGGCAACGTAGCGGATGTTTGTTTGTGGAGTTCTGTTTTTCCCATGCATTCTTTTGGGAAAAAGCCAAATTGGCCTAGTGATAAACATTTGGCTCTACGGAGAAAACGTTTTCACTTATCTGGAATATGAGCTCACTGTCACGCCGTAGGGGAGAGTCTCCAGAACGCCCTAATGCGATTTGGTGTGTGTCCTATGAAAACTGTGGCCACAGTCGCAAGGAGAAGTGTAACGTTTAACTTTGATGGCAGTGGTGGGAAAATGAATGGGGGCTTTTGGAGAGAAGAGGCGGTGCTGGGCCGAAGATGAGGCTTGCCGTTTAAATTTCACAAGGCGCACAGGTTTATGGCTTACCCCACATGAGACAGCACCAATGTCCTTACAGAACTGGAAAAAGTATTTGTCTGCTGCTTAGGGTGTGGCTGGGAGCAGCATGAAAAGAGCCAAACGAGAGCTGATTTTTCAGTGATCCCGCATGTCTGCCCGGTACTAAGAAGAGATTGGGCTTGCCCAATGCTGAGGGGGCCCTTTCCCCCTCTGGGAGTCTGCCAGGGCCTGGGCCATCTGCTGGGGTGCATTGAAGCTGGACGCCTGTCCACTTTGTATTACTATGTCAGCAGAGGAGACATTGGAGCAGGTACCTGAGCACATGGTCCTCGAGAAGTGGCGCTGCTGAAAAACCATACAACCTATCAGCGTGCAACTGGCTACACAAACACACCTCAAGTTTCTTGAATTTTTGAAATGAAAATGAAGTTTCTACGTCAAAGTATGGCAACGTAGCGGATGTTTGTTTGTGGAGTTCTGTTTTTCCCATGCATTCTTATGGGAAAAAGCCAAATTGGCCTCGTGATAAACATTTGGCTCTACGGAGAAAACGTTTTCAGTTATCTGGAATATGAGCTCACTGTCACGCCGTAGGGGAGAGTTTCCAGAACGCCCTGATGCGATTTGTTGTGTGTTCTATGAAAACTGTGGCCACAGTCGCAAGGAGAAGTGTAACGTTTAACTTTGATGGCAGTGGTGGGAATATGAATGGGGGTTTATGGAGAGAAGAGGCGGTGCTGGGCCGAAGATGAGGCTTGCCGTTTAATTTCACAAGGCGCACGGGTTTATGGCTTGCCCCACATGAGACAGCACCAATGTCCTTACAGAACTGGAAAAAGTATTTGTCTGCTGCTTAGGGTGTGGCTGGGAGCAGCATGAAAAGAGCCAAACGAGAGCTGATTTTTCAGTGATCCCGCATGTCTGCCCGGCACTAAGAAGAGATTGGGCTTGCCCAATGCTGAGGGGGCCCGTTCCCACTCTGGGAGTCTCCCAGGGCCTGGGCCATCTGCTGGGGTGCATTGAAGCTGGACGCCTTTCCACTTTGTATTACTATGTCAGCAGAGGAGACATTGGAGCAGGTACCTGAGCACATGGTCCTCGAGAAGTGGCGCTGCTGAAAAACCATACAACCTATCAGCGTGCAACTGGCTACACAAACACACCTCAAGTTTCTTGAATTTTTGAAATGAAAATGAAGTTTCTACGTCAAAGCATGGCAACGTAGCGGATGTTTGTTTGTGGAGTTCTGTTTTTCCCAAGCATTCTTATGGGAAAAAGCCAAATTGGCCTCGTGATAAACATTTGGCTCTACGGAGAAAACGTTTTCACTTATCTGGAATATGAGCTCACTGTCACACCGTAGGGGAGAGTCTCCAGAACGCCCTAATGCGATTTGGTGTGTGTTCTATGAAAACTGTGGCCACAGTCGCAAGGAGAAGTGTAACGTTTAACTTTGATGGCAGTGGTGGGAAAATGAATGGGGGCTTTTGGAGAGAAGAGGCGGTGCTGGGCCGAAGATGAGGCTTGCCGTTTAAATTTCACAAGGCGCACAGGTTTATGGCTTACCCCACATGAGACAGCACCAATGTCCTTACAGAACTGGAAAAAGTATTTGTCTGCTGCTTAGGGTGTGGCTGGGAGCAGCATGAAAAGAGCCAAACGAGAGCTGATTTTTCAGTGATCCCGCATGTCTGCCCGGTACTAAGAAGAGATTGGGCTTGCCCAATGCTGAGGGGGCCCTTTCCCCCTCTGGGAGTCTGCCAGGGCCTGGGCCATCTGCTGGGGTGCATTGAAGCTGGACGCCTGTCCACTTTGTATTACTATGTCAGCAGAGGAGACATTGGAGCAGGTACCTGAGCACATGGTCCTCGAGAAGTGGCGCTGCTGAAAAACCATACAACCTATCAGCGTGCAACTGGCTACACAAACACACCTCAAGTTTCTTGAATTTTTGAAATGAAAATGAAGTTTCTACGTCAAAGTATGGCAACGTAGCGGATGTTTGTTTGTGGAGTTCTGTTTTTCCCATGCATTCTTATGGGAAAAAGCCAAATTGGCCTCGTGATAAACATTTGGCTCTACGGAGAAAACGTTTTCACTTATCTGGAATATGAGCTCACTGTCACGCCGTAGGGGAGAGTTTCCAGAACGCCCTGATGCGATTTGTTGTGTATTCTATGAAAACTGTGGCCACAGTTGCAAGGAGAATTGTAACGTTTAACTTTGATGGCAGTGGTGGGAAAATGAATGGGGGCTTATGGAGAGAAGAGGCGGTGCTGGGCCGAAGATAAGGCTTGCCGTTTAAATTTCACAAGGCGCACGGGTTTATGGCTTGCCCCACATGAGAGAGCACCAATGTCCTTACAGAACTGGAAAAAGTATTTGTCTGCTGCTTAGGGTGTGGCTGGGAGCAGCATGAAAAGAGCCAAACGAGAGCTGATTTTTCAGTGATCCCGCATGTCTGCCTGGTACTAAGAAGAGATTGGGCTTGCCCAATGCTGAGGGGTCCCTTTCCCACTCTGGGAGTCTCCCAGGGCTTGGGCCATCTGCTGGGGTGCATTGAAGCTGGACGCCTGTCCACTTTGTTTTACTATGTCAGCAGAGGAGACATTGGAGCAGGTACCTGAGCACATGGTCCTCGAGAAGTGGCGCTGCTGAAAAACCATACAACCTATCAGCGTGCAACTGGCTACACAAACACACCTCAAGTTTCTTGAATTTTTGAAATGAAAATGAAGTTTCTACGTCAAAGCATGGCAACGTAGCGGATGTTTGTTTGTGGAGTTCTGTTTTTCCCAAGCATTCTTATGGGAAAAAGCCAAATTGGCCTCGTGATAAACATTTGGCTCTACGGAGAAAACGTTTTCACTTATCTGGAATATGAGCTCACTGTCACGCCGTAGGGGAGAGTCTCCAGAACAGCCTGATGCGATTTGGTGTGTGTACTATGAAAACTGTGGCCACAGTCGCAAGGAGAAGTGTAACGTTTAACTTTGATGGCACTGGTGGGAAAATGAATGGGGGCTTATGGAGAGAAGAGGCGGTGCTGGGCCGAAGATGAGGCTTGCCGTTTAAATTTCACAAGGCGCACGGGTTTATGGCTTGCCCCACATGAGACAGCACCAATGTCCTTACAGAACTGGAAAAAGTATTTGTCTGCTGCTTAGGGTGTGGCTGGGAGCAGCGTGAAAAGAGCCAAACGAGAGATGATTTTTCAGTGATCCCGCATGTCTGCCCGGTACTAAGAAGAGATTGGGCTTGCCCAATGCTGAGGGGGCCCTTTCCCACTCTGGGAGTCTCCCAGGGCCTGGGCCATCTGCTGGGGTGCATTGAAGCTGGACGCCTGTCCACTTTGTATTACTATGTCAGCAGAGGAGACATTGGAGCAGGTACCTGAGCACATGGTCCTCGAGAAGTGGCGCTGCTGAAAAACCATACAACCTATCAGCGTGCAACTGGCTACACAAACACACCTCAAGTTTCTTGAATTTTTGAAATGAAAATGAAGTTTCTACGTCAGAGTATGGCAACGTAGCGGATGTTTGTTAGTGGAGTTCTGTTTTTCCCATGCATTCTTATGGGAAAAAGCCAAATTGGCCTCGTGATAAACATTTGGCTCTAAGGAGAAAGTGTTTTCACTTATCTGGAATATGAGCTCACTGTCACGCCGTAGGGGAGAGTCTCCAGAACGCCCTGATGCGATTTGGTGTGTGTTCTATGAAAACTGTGGCCACAGTCGCAAGGAGAAGTGTAACGTTTAACTTTGATGGCAGTGGTGGGAATATGAATGGGGGTTTATGGAGAGAAGAGGCGGTGCTGGGCCGAAGATGAGGCTTGCCGTTTAATTTCACAAGGCGCACGGGTTTATGGCTTGCCCCACATGAGACAGCACCAATGTCCTTACAGAACTGGAAAAAGTATTTGTCTGCTGCTTAGGGTGTGGCTGGGAGCAGCATGAAAAGAGCCAAACGAGAGCTGATTTTTCAGTGATCCCGCATGTCTGCCCGGCACTAAGAAGAGATTGGGCTTGCCCAATGCTGAGGGGGCCCGTTCCCACTCTGGGAGTCTCCCAGGGCCTGGGCCATCTGCTGGGGTGCATTGAAGCTGGACGCCTGTCCACTTTGTATTACTATGTCAGGAGAGGACACATTGGAGCAGGTACCTGAGCACATGGTCCTCGAGAAGTGGCGCTGCTGAAAAACCATACAACCTATCAGCGTGCAACTGGCTACACAAACACACCTCAAGTTTCTTGAATTTTTGAAATGAAAATGAAGTTTCTACGTCAAAGCATGGCAACGTAGCGGATGTTTGTTTGTGGAGTTCTGTTTTTCCCAAGCATTCCTATGGGAAAAAGCCAAATTGGCCTAGTGATAAACATTTGGCTCTACAGAGAAAACGTTTTCACTTATCTGGAATATGAGCTCACTGTCACGCCGTAGGGGAGAGTGTCCAGAACGGCCTGATGCGATTTGGTGTGTGTTCTATGAAAACTGTGGCCACAGTCGCAAGGAGAAGTGTAACGTTTAACTTTGATGGCAGTGGTGGGAAAATGAATGGGGGCTTATGGAGAGAAGAGGCGGTGCTGGGCCGAAGATAAGGCTTGCCGTTTAAATTTCACAAGGCGCACGGGTTAATGGCTTGCCCCACATGAGACAGCACCAATGCCCTTACAGAACTGGAAAAAGTATTTGTCTGCTGCTTAGGGTGTGGCTGGGAGCAGTGTGGAAAGAGCGAAACGAGAGCTGATTTTTCAGTGATCCCGCATGTCTGCCCGGTACAAAGAAGAGATTGGGCTTGCCCAATGCTGAGGGGGCCCTTTCCCACTCTGGGAGTCTCCCAGGGCCTGGGCCATCTGCTGGGGTGCATTGAAGCTGGACGCCTGTCCACTTTGTATTACTATGTCAGCAGAGGAGACATTGGAGCAGGTACCTGAGCACATGGTCCTCGAGAAGTGGCGCTGCTGAAAAACCATACAACCTATCAGCGTGCAACTGGCTACACAAACACACCTCAAGTTTCTTGAATTTTTGAAATGAAAATGAAGTTTCTATGTCAAAGTATGGCAACGTAGCGGATGTTTGTTTGTGGAGTTCTGTTTTTCCCATGCATTCTTATGGGAAAAAGCCAAATTGGCCTAGGGATAAACATTTGGCTCTACGGAGAAAACGTTTTCACTTATCTGGAATATGAGCTCACTGTCACGCCGTAGGGGAGAGTCTCCAGAACGCCCTGATGCGATTTGGTGTGTGTCCTATGAAAACTGTGGCCACAGTCGCAAGGAGAAGTGTAACGTTTAACTTTGATGGCAGTGGTGGGAAAATGAATGGGGGCTTATGGAGAGAAGAGGCGGTGCTGGGCCGAAGATGAGGCTTGCCGTTTAAATTTCACAAGGCGCACGGGTTTATGGCTTGCCCCACATGAGACAGCACCAATGTCCTTACAGAACTGGAAAAAGTATTTGTCTGCTGCTTAGGGTGTGCCTGGGAGCAGGGTGAAAAGAGCGAAACGAGAGCTGATTTTTCAGTGATCCCGCATGTCTGCCCGGTACTAAGAAGAGATTGGGCTTGCCCAATGCTGAGGGGGCCCTTTCCCACTCTGGGAGTCTCCCAGGGCCTGGGCCATCTGCTGGGGTGCATTGAAGCTGGACGCCTGTCCACTTTGTATTACTATGTCAGCAGAGGAGACATTGGAGCAGGTACCTGAGCACATGGTCCTCGAGAAGTGGCGCTGCTGAAAAACCATGCAACCTATCAGCGTGCATCTGGCTACACAAACACACCTCAAGTTTCTTGAATTTTTGAAAAGAAAATGAAGTTTCTACGTCAAAGTATGGCAACGTAGCGGATGTTTGTTTGTGGAGTTCTGTTTTTCCCATGCATTCTTATGGGAAAAAGCCAGATTGGCCTAGTGATAAACATTTGGCTCTATGGAGACAACGTATTCACTTATCTGGAATATGAGCTCACTGTCACGCCGTAGGGGAGAGTCTCCAGAACGCCCTGAGGCGAATTGGTGTGTGTACTATGAAAACTGTGGCCACAGTCGCGAGGAGAAGTGTAACGTTTAACCTTGATGGCAGTGGTGGGAAAATGAATGGGGGCTTCAGGAGAGAAGAGGCGGCGCTGGGCCGGAGATGAACCTCACCGTTTAAATTTCACAAGGCGCACGGGTTGATGGCCTGCCCCACATGAGAGAGCACCAATGTCCCCACAGAACTGGAAAAAGTATTTGTCTGCTGCTTAGGGTGTGGCTGGGAGCAGCGTGAAAAGAGCGAAACAAGAGCTGATTTTTCAGTGATCCCGCATGTCCGCGCGGTACTAAGAAGAGATTGGGCTTGCCCAATGCTGAGGGGGCCTTTTCCCACTCTGGGAGTCTCCCAGGGCCTGGGCCATCTGCTGGGGTGCATTGAAGCTGGACGCCTGTCCACATTGTATTACTATGTCAGCAGAGGACACATTGGAGCAGGTACCTGAGCACATGGTCCTCGAGAAGTGGCGCTGCTCGAAAACCATACAACCTATGAGCGTGCAACTCGCTGCACAAACACACCTCAAGTTTCTTCAATTTTTGAAATGAAAATGAAGTTTCTACGTCAAAGTATGGCAACGTAGCGGATGTTTGTTTGTGGAGTTCTTTTTTTCCCATGCATTCTTTTGGGAAAAAGCCAAATTGGCCAAGTGATAAACATTTGGCTCTATGGAGACAACGTTTTCACTTATCTGGAATATGAGCTCACTGTCACGCCGTAGGGGAGAGTCTCCAGAACGCCCTGAGGCGATTTGGTGTGTGTACTATGAAAACTGTGGCCACAGTCGCGAGGAGAAGTGCAACGTTTAACTTTTATGGCAATGGTGGGAAAATGAATGGGGGCTCAAGGAGAGAAGAGGCGGCGCTGTGCCGATGATGAGGCTCGCCGTTTAAATTTCACAAGGCGCACGGGTTTATGGCCTGCCCCACATGAGAGAGCACCAATGTCCCCACAGAACTGGAAAAAGTATTTGTCTGCTGCTTAGGGTGTGGCTGGGAGCAGTGTGAAAAGAGCGAAACGAGAGCTGAAATTTCAGTGATCCCGCTTGTCGGCCCGGTACTAAGAAGAGATTGGGCTTGCCCAATGCTGAGGGGGCCCTTTCCCACTCTGGGAGTCTCCCAGGGCCTGGGCCATCTGCTGGGGTGCATTGAAGCTGGACGCCTGTCCACTTTGCATGACTATGTCAGCAGAGGAGACATTGGAGCAGGAACCTGAGCACATGGTCCTCGAGAAGTGGCGCTGCTCGAAAACCATACAACCTATGAGCGTGCAACTCACTGCACAAACACACCTCAAGTTTCTTGAAGTTTTGAAATGAAAATGAAGTTTCTACGTCAAAGTATGGCAACGTAGCGGATGTTTGTTTGTGGAGTTCTGTTTTTCCCCATTCATTCTGATGGGAAAAAGCCAAATTGGACAAGTGATAAACATTTGGCTCTATGGAGACAACGTTTTCACTTATCTGGAATATGAGCACACTGTCAGGCCGTAGGGGAGAGTCTCCAGAACGCCCTGATGCGATTTGGTGTGTGTACTATGAAAACTGTGGCCACAGTCGCGAGGAGAAGTGTAACGTTTAACTTTGATGGCAGTGGTGGGAAAATGAATGGGGGCTCAAGGAGGGAAGAGGCGCACAGGTTGATGGCCTGCCCCACATGAGAGAGCACCAATGTCCCCACAGAACTGGAAAAAGTATTTGTCTGCTGCTTAGGGTGTGGCTGGGAGCAGCGTGAAAAGAGCGAAACAAGAGCTGATTTTTCAGTGATCCCGCATGTCCGCGCGGTACTAAGAAGAGATTGGGCTTGCCCAATGCTGAGGGGGCCTTTTCCCACTCTGGGAGTCTCCCAAGGCCTGGGCCATCTGCTGGGGTGCATTGAAGCTGGACGCCTGTCCACATTGTATTACTATGTCAGCAGAGGACACATTGGAGCAGGTACCTGAGCACATGGTCCTCGAGAAGTGGCGCTGCTCGAAAACCATACAACCTATGAGCGTGCAACTCGCTGCACAAACACACCTCAAGTTTCTTCAATTTTTGAAATGAAAATGAAGTTTCTACGTCAAAGTATGGCAACATAGCGGATGTTTGTTTGTGGAGTTCTTTTTTTCCCATGCATTCTTTTGGGAAAAAGCCAAATTGGCCAAGTGATAAACATTTGGCTCTATGGAGACAACGTTTTCACTTATCTGGAATATGAGCTCACTGTCACGCCGTAGGGGAGAGTCTCCAGAACGCCCTGAGGCGATTTGGTGTGTGTACTATGAAAACTGTGGCCACAGTCGCGAGGAGAAGTGTAACGTTTAACTTTTATGGCAATGGTGGGAAAATGAATGGGGGCTCAAGGAGAGAAGAGGCGGCGCTGTGCCGATGATGAGGCTCGCCGTTTAAATTTCACAAGGCGCACGGGTTTATGGCCTGCCCCACATGAGAGAGCACCAATGTCCCCACAGAACAGGAAAAAGGATTTGTCTGCTGCTTAGGGTGTGGCTGGGAGCAGCGTGGAAAGAGCGAAACGAGAGCTGATTTTTCAGTGATCCCGCATGTCGGCCCGGTACTAAGAAGAGATTGGGGTTGCCCAATGCTGAGGGGGCCCTTTCCCTCTCTGGGAGTCTCCCAGGGCCTGGGCCATCTGCTGGGGTGCATTGAAGCTGGACGCCTGTCCACATTGTATTACTATGTCAGCAGAGGAGACATTGGAGCAGGTACCTGAGCACATGGTCCTCGAGAAGTGGCGCTGCTGAAAAACCATACAACCTATGAGCGTGCAACTCGCTGCACAAACACACCTCAAGTTTCTTGAATTTTTGAAATGAAAATGAAGTTTCTACGTCAAAGTATGGCAACGTAGCGGATGTTTGTTTGTGGAGTTCTGCTTTTCCCATTCATTCTTATGGGAAAAAGCCAAATTGGCCACGTGATAAACATTTGGCTCTATGGAGACAATGTTTTCACTTATCTGGAATATGAGCTCATTGTCACGCCGTAGGGGAGAGTCTCCAGAAAGCCCTGAGGCCTTTTGGTGTGTGAACTATGAAAACTGTGGCCACAGTCGCGAGGAGAAGTGCAACGTTTAACTTTGATGGCAGTGGTGGGAAAATGAATGGAGGCTTATGGAGAGAAGAGGCGGCGCTGTGCCGACAATGAGGCTCGCCGTTTAAATTTCACAAGGCGCACGGGTTTATGGCCTGCCCCACATGAGAGAGCACCAATGTCCCCACAGAGCTGGAAAAAGTATTTGTCTGCTGCTTAGGGTGTGGCTGGGAGCAGTGTGAAAAGAGCGAAACGAAAGCTGAAATTTCAGTGATCCCGCATGTCGGCCCGGGACTAAGAAGAAAGTGGGCTTGCCCAATGCTGAGGGGGCCCTTTCCCACTCTGGGAGTCTCCCAGGGCCTGGGCCATCTGCTGGGTGCATTGAAGCTGGACGCCTGTCCACTTTGTATTACTATGTCAGCAGAGGACACATTGGAGCAGGTACCTGAGCACATGGTCCTCGAGAAGTGGCGCTGCTCGAAAACCATACAACCTATGAGCGTGCAACTCGCTGCACAAACACACCTCAAGTTTCTTGAAGTTTTGAAATGAAAATGAAGTTTCTACGTCAAAGTATGGCAACGGAGCGAATGTTTGTTTGTGGAGTTCTGTTTTTCCCATTCATTCTTTTGGGAAAAAGCCAAATTGGCCAATTGATAAACATTTGGCTCTATGGAGACAACGTTTTCACTTATCTGGAATATGAGCTCACTGTCACGCCGTAGGGGAGAGTCTCCAGAACGCCCTGAGGCGAATTGGTGTGTGTACTATGAAAACTGTGGCCACAGTCGCGAGGAGAAGTGTAACGTTTAACCTTGATGGCAGTGGTGGGAAAATGAATGGGGGCTTAAGGAGAGAAGAGGCGGCGCTGGGCCGGAGATGAACCTCACCGTTTAAATTTCACAAGGCGCACGGGTTTATGGCCTGCCCCACATGAGAGAGCACCAATGTCCATACAGAACTGGAAAAAATATTTGTCTGCTGTTTAGGGTGTGGCTGGGAGCAGCATGAAAAGAGCCAAACGAGAGCTGATTTTTCAGTGTTCCCTTATGTCGGCCCGATACTAAGAAGAGATTGGGCTTGCCCAATGCTGAGGGGGCCCTTTCCCACTCTGGGAGTCTCCCAGGGCCTGGGCCATCTGCTGGGGTGCATTGAAGCAGGACGCCTGTCCACTTTGTATTACTATGTCAGCAGAGGAGACATTGGAGCAGGTACCTGAGCACATGGTCCTCGAGAAGTGGCGCTGCTCGAAAACCATACAACCTATGAGCGTGCAACTCGCTGCACAAACACACCTCAAGTTTCATGAAGTTTTGAAATGAAAATGAAGTTTCTACGTCAAAGTATGGCAACGTAGCGGCTGTTTGTTTGTGGAGTTCTATTTTTCCCATTCATTCTGATGGGAAAAAGCCAAATTGGACAAGTGATAAACATTTGGCTCTATGGAGACAACGTTTTCACTTATCTGGAATATGAGCACACTGTCAGGCCGTAGGGGAGAGTCTCCAGAACGCCCTGAGGTGATTTGGTGTGTGTACTATGAAAACTGTGGCCACAGTCGCGAGGAGAAGTGTAACGTTTAACTTTGATGGCAGTGGTGGGAAAATGAATGGGGGCTGAAGGGGAGAAGAGGCGGCGCTGGGCCGGAGATGAACCTCACCGTTTAAATTTCACATGACGCACGGGTTTATGGCCTGCCCCACATGAGAGAGCACCAATGTCCATACAGAACAGGAAAAATGATTTGTCTGCTGCTTAGGGTGTGGCTGGGAGCAGCGTGAAAAGAGCGAAACAAGAGCTGATTTTTCAGTGATCCCGCATGTCCGCGCGGTACTAAGAAGAGATTGGGCTTGCCCAATGCTGAGGGGGCCTTTTCCCACTCTGGGAGTCTCCCAGGGCCTGGGCCATCTGCTGGGGTGCATTGAAGCTGGACGCCTGTCCACATTGTATTATTATGTCAGCAGAGGACACATTGGAGCAGGTACCTGAGCACATGGTCCTCGAGAAGTGGCGCTGCTGAAAAACCATACAACCTATCAGCGTGCAACTCGCTGCACAAACACACCTCAAGTTTATGGAAGTTTTGAAATGAAAATGAAGTTTCTACGTCAAAGAATGGCAACGTAGCGAATGTTTGTTTGTGGAGTTCTGTTTTTCCCATTCATTCTGATGGGAAAAAGCCAAATTGGCCAAGTGATAAACATTTGGCTCTATGGAGACAACGTTTTCACTTATCTGGAAGATGAGCTCACTGTCACGCCGTCGGGGAGAGTCTCCAGAACGCCCTGAGGCGATTTGGTGTGTGAACTATGAAAACTGTGGCCACAGTCGCGAGGAGAAGTGTAACGTTTAACTTTGATGGCAGTGGTGGGAAAATGAATGGGGGCTCAAGGAGAGAAGAGGCGCACGGGTTTATGGCCTGCCCCACATGAGAGAGCACCAATGTCCCCACAGAACTGGAAAAAGTATTTGTCTGCTGCTTAGGGTGTGGCTGGGAGCAGCGTGAAAAGAGCGAAACGAGAGCTGAAATTTCAGTGATCCTGCTTGTCGGCCCGGTACTAAGAAGAGATTGGGCTTGCCCAATGCTGAGGGGGCCCTTTCGCACTCTGGGAGTCTCCCAGGGCCTGGGCCATCTGCTGGGGTGCATTGAAGCTGGACGCCTGTCCACTTTGCATGACTTTGTCAGCAGAGGAGACATTGGAGCAGGAACCTGAGCACATGGTCCTCGAGAAGTGGCGCTGCTGAAAAACCATACAACCTATCAGCGTGCAACTCGCTGCACAAACACACCTCAAGTTGCTTGAAGTTTTGAAATGAAAATGAAGTTTCTACGTCAAAGTATGGCAACGTAGCGGCTGTTTGTTTGTGTAGTTCTGTTTTTCCCCATTCATTCTGATGGGAAAAAGCCAAATTGGACAAGTGATAAACATTTGGCTCTATGGAGACAACGTTTTCACTTATCTTGAATATGAGCACACTGTCAGGCCGTAGGGGAGAGTCTCCAGAACGCCCTGAGGCGATTTGGTGTGTGTACTATGAAAACTGTGGCCACAGTCGCGAGGAGAAGTGTAACGTTTAACTTTGATGGCAGTGGTGGGAAAATGAATGGGGGCTCAAAGAGAGAAGAGGCGCACGGGTTTATGGCCTGCCCCACATGAGA
The DNA here is from genome assembly GCA_029224185.1 of Karalla daura. NCBI lineage: Eukaryota > Metazoa > Chordata > Actinopteri > Chaetodontiformes > Leiognathidae > Karalla > Karalla daura. The sequence continues at coordinate 26,183,876 of CM055193.1, read as the reverse complement.
GAGCACCAATGTCCATACAGAACAGGAAAAAGGATTTGTCTGCTGCTTAGGGTGTGGCTGGGAGCAGCGTGAAAAGAGCGAAACGAGAGCTGAAATTTCAGTGATCCCGCTTGTCGGCCCGGTACGAAGAAGAGATTGGGCTTGCCCAATGCTGAGGGGGCCCTTTCCCACTCTGGGAGTCTCCCAGGGCCTGGGCCATCTGCTGGGGTGCATTGAAGCTGGACGCCTGTCCACATTGTATTACTATGTCAGCAGAGGACACATTGGAGCAGGTACCTGAGCACATGGTCCTCGAGAAGTGGCACTGCTGAAAAACCATACAACCTATGAGCATGCAACTCGCTGCACAAACACACCTCAAGTTTCTTGAATTTTTGAAATGAAAATGAAGTTTCTACGTCAAAGTATGGCAACGTAGCGGATGTTTGTTTGTGGAGTTCTTTTTTTCCCATGCATTCTTTTGGGAAAAAGCCAAATTGGCCAAGTGATAAACATTTGGCTCTATGGAGACAACGTTTTCACTTATCTGGAATATGAGCTCACTGTCACGCCGTAGGGGAGAGTCTCCAGAACGCCCTGAGGCGATTTGGTGTGTGTACTATGAAAACTGTGGCCACAGTCGCAAAGAGAAGTGTAACGTTTAACTTTGATGGCAGTGGTGGGAAAATGAATGGGGGATTTTGGAGAGAAGAGGCGGTGCTGGGCCGAAGATGAGGCTTGCCGTTTAAATTTCACAAGGCGCATGGGTTTATGGCTTGCCCCACATGAGACAGCACCAATGTCCTTACAAAACTGGAAAAAGTATTTGTCTGCAGCTTAGGGTGTCTGGGAGCAGGGTGAAAAGAGCGAAACGAGAGCTGATTTTTCAGTGATCCCGCATGTCTGCGCGGTACTAAGAAGAGATTGGGCTTGCCCAATGCTGAGGGGGCCCTTTCCCACTCTGGGAGTCTCCCAGGGCCTGGGCCATCTGCTGGGGTGCATTGAAGCTGGACGCCTGTCCACTTTGTATTACTATGTCAGCAGAGGAGACATTGGAGCAGGTACCTGAGCACATGGTCCTCGAGAAGTGGCGCTGCTGAAAAACCATACAACCTATCAGCGTGCAACTGGCTACACAAACACACCTCAAGTTTCTTGAATTTTTTAAATCAAAGTGACGTTTCTACGTCAAAGTATGGCAACGTAGCGGATGTTTGTTTGTGGAGTTCTGTTTTTCCCATTCATTCTTATGGGAAAAAGCCAAATTGGCCAAGTGATAAACATTTGGCTCTATGGAGACAACGTTTTCACTTATCTGGAATATGAGCTCACTGTCACACCGTAGGGGAGAGTCTCCAGAACGCCCTGAGGCGATTTGGTGTGTGTACTATGAAAACTGTGGCCACAGTCGCGAGGAGAAGTGTAACGTTTAACTTTTTTGGCAGTGGTGGGAAAATGAATGGGGGCTCAAGGAGAGAAGAGGCAGCGCTGTGCCGACGATGAGGCTCGCCGTTTAAATTTCACAAGGCGCACGGGTTTATAGCCTGCCCCACATGAGAGAGCACCAATGTCCCCACAGAACTTGAAAAAGTATTTGTCTGCTGCTTAGGGTGTGGCTGGGAGCAGCGTGAAAAGAGCGAAACAAGAGCTGATTTGTCAGTGATCCCGCATGTCGGCGCGGTACTAAGAAGAGATTGGGCTTGCCCAATGCTGAGGGGGCCCTTTCCCACTCTGGGAGTCTCCCAGGGCCTGGGCCATCTGCTGGGGTGCATTGAAGCTGGACGCCTGTCCACATTGTTTTACTATGTCAGCAGAGGACACATTGGAGCAGGTACCTGAGCACATGGTCCTCGAGAAGTGGCGCTGCTGAAAAACCATACAACCTATGAGCGTGCAACTCGCTGCACAAACACACCTCAAGTTTCTTGAATTTTTGAAATGAAAATGAAGTTTCTATGTCAAAGTATGGCAACGTAGCGGATGTTTGTTTGTGGAGTTCTTTTTTTCCCATGCATTCTTTTGGGAAAAAGCCAAATTGGCCAAGTGATAAACATTTGGATCTATGGAGACAACGTTTTCACTTATCTGGAATATGAGCTCACTGTCACGCCGTAGGGGAGAGTCTCCAGAACGCCCTGAGGCGATTTGGTGTGTGTACTATGAAAACTGTGGCCACAGTCGCGAGGAGAAGTGTAACGTTTAACTTTTTTGGCAGTGGTGGGAAAATGAATGGGGGCTCAAGGAGAGAAGAGGCAGCGCTGTGCCGACGATGAGGCTCGCCGTTTAAATTTCACAAGGCGCACGGGTTTATAGCCTGCCCCACATGAGAGAGCACCAATGTCCCCACAGAACTTGAAAAAGTATTTGTCTGCTGCTTAGGGTGTGGCTGGGAGCAGCGTGAAAAGAGCGAAACAAGAGCTGATTTGTCAGTGATCCCGCATGTCGGCCCGGGACTAAGAAGAGATTGGGCTTGCCCAATGCTGAGGGGCCCTTTCCCACTCTGGGAGTCTCCCATGGCCTGCGCCATCTGCTGGGGTGCATTGAAGCTGGACGCCTGTCCACATTGTATAACTATGTCAGCAGAGGACACATTGGAGCAGGTACCTGAGCACATGGTCCTCGAGAAGTGGCGCTGCTGAAAAACCATACAACCTATGAGCGTGCAACTCGCTGCACAAACACACCTCAAGTTTCTTGAATTTTTGAAATGAAAATGAAGTTTCTACGTCAAAGTATGGCAACGTAGCGGATGTTTGTTTGTGGAGTTCTTTTTTTCCCATGCATTCTTATGGGAAAAAGCCAAATTGGCCAAGTGATAAACATTTGGCTCTACGGAGACAACGTTTTCACTTATCTGGAATATGAGCTCACTGTCACGCCGTAGGGGAGAGTCTCCAGAACGCCCTGAGGCGATTTGGTGTGTGTACTATGAAAACTGTGGCCACAGTCGCGAGGAGAAGTGTAACGTTTAACTTTGATGGCAGAGGTGGGAAAATGAATGGGGGCTGAAGGAGAGAAGAGGCGGCGCTGGGCCGAAGATGAACCTCACCGTTTAAATTTCACAAGGCGCACGGGTTTATGGCCTGCCCCACATGAGAGAGCACCAATGTCCATACAGAACTGGAAAAAGTATTTGTCTGCTGCTTAGGGTGTGGCTGGGAGCAGCGTGAAAAGAGCGAAACGAGGGCTGATTTTTCAGTGATCCCGCATGTCGGCCCGGGACTAAGAAGAGATTGGGCTTCCCAAATGCTGAGGGGCCCTTTCCCACTCTGGGAGTCTCCCATGGCCTGCGCCATCTGCTGGGGTGCATTGAAGCTGGACGCCTGTCCACATTGTTTTACTATGTCAGCAGAGGACACATTGGAGCAGGTACCTGAGCACATGGTCCTCGAGAAGTGGCGCTGCTGAAAAACCATACAACCTATGAGCATGCAACTCGCTGCACAAACACACCTCAAGTTTCTTGAATTTTTGAAATGAAAATGAAGTTTCTACGTCAAAGTATGGCAACGTAGCGGATGTTTGTTTGTGGAGTTCTTTTTTTCCCATGCATTCTTATGGGAAAAAGCCAAATTGGCCAAGTGATAAACATTTGGCTCTACGGAGACAACGTTTTCACTTATCTGGAATATGAGCTCACTGTCACGCCGTAGGGGAGAGTCTCCAGAACGCCCTGAGGCGATTTGGTGTGTGTACTATGAAAACTGTGGCCACAGTCGCGAGGAGAAGTGTAACGTTTAACTTTGATGGCAGAGGTGGGAAAATGAATGGGGGCTTAAGGAGAGAAGAGGCGGCGCTGGGCCGAAGATGAACCTCACCGTTTAAATTTCACAAGGCGCACGGGTTTATGGCCTGCCCCACATGAGAGAGCACCAATGTCCATACAGAACGGGAAAAAGTATTTGTCTGCTGCTTAGGGTGTGGCTGGGAGCAGCGTGAAAAGAGCGAAACGAGAGCTGATTTTTCAGTGATCCCGCATGTCGGCCCGGGACTAAGAAGAGATTGGGCTTGCCCAATGCTGAGGGGCCCTTTCCCACTCTGGGAGTCTCCCATGGCATGCGCCATCTGCTGGGGTGCATTGAAGCTGGACGCCTGTCCACATTGTATTACTATGTCAGCAGAGGACACATTGGAGCAGGAACCTGAGCACATGGTCCTCGAGAAGTGGCGCTGCTGAAAAACCATACAACCTATCAGCGTGCAACTCGCTGCACAAACACACCTCAAGTTTCTTGAAGTTTTGAAATCAAAATGAAGTTTCTACGTCAAAGTATGGCAACGTAGCGGATGTTTGTTTGTGGAGTTCTGTTTTTCCCATTCATTCTTATGGGAAAAAGCCAAATTGGCCACGTGATAAACATTTGGCTCTATGGAGACAACGTTTTCACTTATCTGGAATATGAGCTCACTGTCACGCCATAGGGGAGAGTCTCCAGAACGGCCTGAGGCGATTTGGTGTGTGTACTATGAAAACTGTGGCCACAGTCGCGAGGAGAAGTGTAACGTTTAACTTTGATGGCAGTGGTGGGAACATGAATGGGGGCTCAAGGAGAGAAGAGGCGGCGCTGTGCCGACGATGAGGCTCACCGTTTAAATTTCACAAGGCGCACGGGTTTATGGCCTGCCCCACATGAGAGAGCGCCAATGTCCATACAGAACTGGAAAAAGTATTTGTCTGCTGCTTCGGGTGTGGCTGGGAGCAGCGTGAAAAGAGCAAAACGAGAGCTGTAATTTCAGTGATCCCGCATGTCGGCCGGTACTAAGAAGAGATTGGGCTTGCCCAATGCTGAGGGGGCCCTTTCCCACTCTGGGAGTCTCCCAGGGCCTGGGCCATCTGCTGGGGTGCACTGAAGAAGGACGCCTGTCCACATTGTATTACTATGTCAGCAGAGGAGACATTGGAGCAGGTACCTGAGCACATGGTCCTCGAGAAGTGGCGCTGCTGAAAAACCATACAACCTATGAGCGTGCAACTCGCTGCACAAACACACCTCAAGTTTCTTGAATTTTTGAAATGAAAATGAAGTTTCTACGTCAAAGTATGGCAACGTAGCGGATGTTTGTTTGTGGAGTTCTGTTTTTCCCATTCATTCTTATGGGAAAAAGCCAAGTTGCCCTAGTGATAAAAATTTGGCTCTACGGAGAAAACTTTTTCACTTATCTGGAATATGAGCTCACTGTCACGCCGTAGGGGAGAGTCTCCAGAACGCCCTGAGGCCAATTGGTGTGTGTACTATGAAAACTGTGGCCACAGTCGCGAGGAGAAGTGTAACGTTTAACCTTGATGGCAGTGGTGGGAAAATGAATGGGGGCTTAAGGAGAGAAGAGGCGGCGCTGGGCCGGAGATGAACCTCACCGTTTAAAATTCACAAGGTGCACGGGTTTATGGCCTGCCCCACATGAGAGAGCACCAATGTCCATACAGAACTGGAAAAAGTATTTGTCTGCTGCTTAGGGTGTGGCTGGGAGCAGCATGAAAAGAGCCAAACGAGAGCTGATTTTTCAGTGATCCCGCTTGTCGGCCCGGGACTAAGAAGAGATTGGGGTTGCCCAATGCTGAGTGGGCCCTTTCCCACTCTGGGAGTCTCCCAGGGCCTGGACCATCTGCTGGGGTGCATTGAAGCTGGAAGCCTGTCCACATTGTATTACTATGTCAGCAGAGGACACATTGCAGCAGGTACCTGAGCACATGGTCCTCGAGAAGTGGCGCTGCTGAAAAACCATACAACCTATGAGCGTGCAACTCGCTGCACAAACACACCTCAAGTTTCTTGAATTTTGGAAATGAAAATGAAGTTTCTACGTCAAAGTATGGCAACGTAGCGGATGTTTGTTTGTGGAGTTCTGTTTTTCCCATTCATTCTTATGGGAAAAAGCCAAATTGGCCAAGTGATAAACATTTGGCTCAATGGAGACAACGTTTTCACTTATCTGGAATATGAGCTCACTGTCACACCGTAGGGGAGAGTCTCCAGAACGCCCTGAGGCGATTTGGTGTGTGTACTATGAAAACTGTGGCCACGGTCACGAGGAGAAGTGTAACGTTTAACTTTGATGGCAGTGGTGGGAAAATGAATGGGGGCTCAAGGAGAGAAGAGGCGGCGCTGGGCCGGAGATGAACCTCACCGTTTAAATTTCACAAGGCGCACGGGTTTATGGCCTGCCCCACATGAGAGAGCACCAATGTCCATACAGAACTGGAAAAAGTATTTGTCTGCTGCTTAGGGTGTGGCTGGGAGCAGCGTGAAAAGAGCGAAACGAGAGCTGATTTTTCAGTGATCCCGCATGTCGGCCCGGGACTAAGAAGAAAGTGGGCTTTCCCAATGCTGAGGGGGCCCTTTCCCACTCTGGGAGTCTCCCAGGGCCTGGGCCATCTGCTGGGTGCATTGAAGCTGGACGCCTGTCCACTTTGTATTACTATGTCGGCAGAGGACACATTGGAGCAGGTACCTGAGCACATGGTCCTCGAGAAGTGGCGCTGCTCGAAAACCATACAACCTATGAGCGTGCAACTCGCTGCACAAACACACCTCAAGTTTCTTGAAGTTTTGAAATGAAAATGAAGTTTCTACGTCAAAGTATGGCAACGGAGCGAATGTTTGTTTGTGGAGTTCTGTTTTTCCCATTCATTCTTATGGGAAAAAGCCAAATTGGCCAAGTGATAAACATTTGGCTCTATGGAGACAACGTTTTCACTTATCTGGAATATGAGCTCACTGTCACGCCGTAGGGGAGAGTCTCCAGAACGCCTTGAGGCGAATTGGTGTGTGTACTATGAAAACTGTGGCCACAGTCGCGAGGAGAAGTGTAACGTTTAACCTTGATGGCAGTGGTGGGAAAATGAATGGGGGCTTAAGGAGAGAAGAGGCGGCGCTGGGCCGGAGATGAACCTCACCGTTTAAATTTCACAAGGCGCACGGGTTTATGGCCTGCCCCACATGAGAGAGCACCAATGTCCATACAGAACTGGAAAAAGTATTTGTCTGCTGCTTAGGGTGTGGCTGGGAGCAAGACTACTGGGACTTCTGGGACCAAGAAGAGATTGGGCTTGCCCAATGCTGAGGGGCCCTTTTCCCACTCTGGGAGTCTCCCAGGGCCTGGGCCATCTGCTGGGGTGCATTGAAGCTGGACGCCTGCCAACAATGTATTACTATGTCAGGAGAGGACACATTGGAGCAGGTACCTGAGCACATGGTCCTCGAGAAGTGGCGCTGCTGAAAAACCATACAACCTATGAGCGTGCAACTCGCTGCACAAACACACCTCAAGTTTCTTGGATTTTTGAAATGAAAATGAAGTTTCTACATCAAAGTATGGCAACGTAGCGGATGTTTGTTTGTGGAGTTCTTTTTTTCCCATTCATTCTTATGGGAAAAAGCCAAATTGGCCAAGTGATAAACATTTGGCTCTACGGAGACAATGTTTTCACTTATCTGGAATATGAGCTCACTGTCACGCCGTAGGGGAGAGTCTCCAGAACGGCCTGAGGCGATTTGGTGTGTGTACTATGAAAACTGTGGCCACAGTCGCGAGGAGAAGTGTAACGTTTAACTTTGATGGCAGTGGTGGGAAAATGAATGGGGGCTCAAGGAGAGAAGAGGCGGCGCTGTGCCGACGATGAGGCTTGCCGTTTAAATTTCACAAGGCGCACGGGTTTATGGCCTGCCCCACATAAGAGAGCACCAATGTCCATACAGAACAGGAAAAAGTATTTGTCTGCTGCTTAGGGTGTGGCTGGGAGCAGCGTGAAAAGAGCGAAACGAGAGCTGATTTTTCAGTGATCCCGCATGTCGGCCCGGTACTAAGAAGAGATTGGGCTTGCCCAATGCTGAGGGGGCCCTTTCCCACTCTGGGAGTCTCCCAGGGCCTGGGCCATCTGCTGGGGTGCATTGAAGCTGGACGCCTGCCAACAATGTAATACTATGTCAGCAGAGGACACATTGGAGCAGGTACCTGAGCACATGGTCCTCGAGAAGTGGCGCTGCTGAAAAACCATACAACCTATGAGCGTGCAACTCGCTGCACAAACACACCTCAAGTTTCTTGAATTTTTGACATGAAAATGAAGTTTCTACGTCAAAGTATGGCAACGTAGCGAATGTTTGTTTGTGGAGTTCTGTTTTTCCCATTCATTCTTATGGGAAAAAGCCAAATTGGCCAAGTGATAAACATTTGGCTCTACGGAGACAATGTTTTCACTCATCTGGAATATGAGCTCACTGTCATGCCGTAGGGGAGAGTCTCCAGAACGCCCTGAGGCGATTTGGGGTGTGTACTATGAAAACTGTGGCCACAGTCGCGAGGAGAAGTGTAACGTTTAACTTTGATGGCAGTGGTGGGAAAATGAATGGGGGATTTTGGAGAGAAGAGGCGGTGCTGGGCCGAAGATGAGGCTTGCCGTTTAAATTTCACAAGGCGCACGGGTTTATGGCTTGCCCCACATGAGAGAGCACCAATGTCCATACAGAACTGGAAAAAGTATTTGTCTGCTGCTTAGGGTGTGGCTGGGAGCAGCGTGAAAAGAGCGAAACGAGAGCTGATTTTTCAGTGATCCCGCATGTCGGCCCGGGACTAAGAAGAGATTGGGCTTGCCCAATGCTGAGGGGCCCTTTCCCACTCTGGGAGTCTCCCATGGCCTGGGCCATCTGCTGGGGTGCATTGAAGCTGGACGCCTGTCCACATTGTATTACTATGTCAGCAGAGGACACATTGGAGCAGGTACCTGAGCACATGGTCCTCGAGAAGTGGCGCTGCTGAAAAACCATACAACCTATGAGCGTGCAACTCGCTGCACAAACACACCTCAAGTTTCTTGAATTTTTGAAATGAAAATGAAGTTTCTTCGTCAAAATATGGCAACGTAGCGGATGTTTGTTTGTGGAGTTCTGCTTTTCCCATGCATTCTTATGGGAAAAAGCCAAATTGGCCAAGTGATAAACATTTGGCTCTATGGAGACAACGTTTTCACTTATCTGGAATATGAGCTCACTGTCACGCCGTAGGGGAGAGTCTCCAGAACGGCCTGAGGCGATTTGGTGTGTGTACTATGAAAACTGTGGCCACAGTCGCGAGGAGAAGTGTAACGTTTAACTTTGATGGCAGTGGTGGGAAAATGAATGGGGGCTCAAGGAGAGAAGAGGCGGCGCTGGGCCGACGATGAGGCTCGCCGTTTAAATTTCACAAGGCGCACGGGTTTATGGCCTGGCCAACATGAGAGAGCACCAATGTCCATACAGAACAGGAAAAAGTATTTGTCTGCTGCTTAGGGTGTTGCTGGGAGCAGCATGAAAAGAGCGAAACGAGAGCTGATTTTTCAGTGATCCCGCATGTCGGCCCGGTACTAAGAAGAGATTGGGCTTGCCCAATGCTGATTTCGGGCGTTTTACAGAACTACGAGCGTGAAACTGAATGAAAAAGCATTTTAGAAGAACTTTCTATCACATTCATCATGTTGGCCCAAACTGCACAGCAAAATGCCTGTAATGTGTTCAGAAAGCCAAGTTGAGCCTTTTGATGGAACTGCGAACGCGAAACTGAGAAAACGCATTTGAGAAGCTTTTGCTGCCACCTTCAGCATGTTGGCCCCTACTATCCAGCAAATTGCTTGGATTGAGTTCACAAAGCCGATTTCGGCCATCTTACAGAACTGCAACCGTGAAGCTGAGTGAAAATGCATTTCAGTAGCTTTCTACCACATTTAACATGTTGGCCCAAACTGTTCAGCAAAATTCCTGGAATGTGTTCTGAAAGCCAAGTTGAGCCTTTTTATAGAACTACGAACGCGAAACTGAGAAAACGCATTTGAGAAGCTGTTTCTGCCACCTTCTGTGATGTTGGCCCCTACTATAGAGCAAATTGCCTGTATTGTGTTCACAAAGCCGATTTCGGCCGTTTTACAGAACTGCAACCGTGAAACTCAGTGAAAATGCATTTCAGTAGCTCTTTCTACCACATTCAACATGTTGGCCCAAACTGCACAGCAAAATGCCTGTAATGTGTATTGAAAGCCAAGTTGAGCCTTTTTATAGAACTACGAACGCGAAACTGAGAAACGCATTTGAGAAGCTGTTGCTGCCATATTCAGCATGTTGGCCACTACTATACAGCAAATTGCCTGTATTGTGTTCACAAAGCCAATTTTGGCCGTTTTACACAACTGCGAACGTCAAACTGTGGGAAGATGCATTTCAGAAGCTCATTCTACCACATTCATCATGTTGGCCCAAACTGCACAGCAAAATGCCTGTATTGTGTTCTGAAAGCCAAGTTGAGCCTTTTTATAGAACTACGAACGCGAAACTGAGAAAATGTATTTGAGAAGCTTTTGCTGCCATATTCAGCATGTTGGCCTGTACTATACAGCAAATTGCCTATATTGTGTTCACAAAGCCGATTTCAGCTTTTATATAGAACTACGAGCGTGAAACTTTAGGAAAAGGCATTTCAGAAGCTCTTTCTACCACATTCATCATGTTGGCCAAAACTGCACAGCAAAATGCCTGTAATGTGGTCTGAATCTGGAATATCTTCAGAAAGCTTATTTGGGCCCTTTTAAAATGCCTTGGCAGGAACTTTTTCAAGCACCTTCATCATCTTGCACCAAACAGTGCATCTAAATCGCCTGGAATGTATTCAAAAAGCTCCTTTGGGCTTTTTGACAGCCCTCTGCATTGAAAACTGTGAGAAAATGCATTTGCAGGAACTTTTGCTGGCCCCTTCATCATCTTGCAAGAAACGATGAAGCTAATACGTCTGGAATGTGTTCAGAAAGCTTCTTTGGGCCCTTTTACAGCCCTCTGCATAGGACACTTCGAAAAAGTGCCCTTGCAGAAACATTCAATGACACATTTCATCATCATGCACCAAATGATGGAGATAACACGCCGGGAAAGTGTTCAGAATGCTTTTTTGGGCCCTGTAACAGCCCGTTGCACAGGAAACTGTGAGAAAATGCCTTTGCAGGAACTTTTGCAAAGCACCTTCATCATCTTGCACCAAACAGTGCATCTAAATCGCCTGGAATTTCTTCAGAAAGAGCTTCTTTGGGCCCTTTTACAGCCCTCTGCATTGGAAACTGTGAGAAAATGCATTTGCAGAAACATTCATTGGCACCTTCATCATCTTGCACCAAACTGTGCAGATAAAGCGCCTGGAATGTCTTTAGAAAGCTTCTTTGGGCTCTTTTACAGCCCTCTGCATTGGAAACTGTGAGAAAAGGCCTTTGCAGAAAAATTCACTGGCATCTTCATCATCTTGCACCAAACAGTGCAGATTGAATTCCTGGAATATGTTCAGAAAGCTTCTAATTGCCCTTTTAAAGCCCTCTGCACACAACCCTCTGCATAGAAAACTGTGAGAAAATGCATTTGCAGGATCTTTTGCTGGCACCTTCATCATCTCGCACCAAATGATGAAGCTAATACGTCTGAAATGTGTTCAGAAAGCTTCTTTGGGCCCTTTTACAGCCCTCTCTATTGGAAACTGTGAGAAAATGCCTTGGCAGGAACTTTTGCTGGCCCCTGCATCATCTTGCACCAAAGAGTGCATCTAAATCGCCTGGAATGTGTTCAAAAAGCTCCTTTGGGCTTTTTGACAGCCCTCTGCATTGAAAACTGTGAGAAAATGCATTTGCAGGAACTTTTGCTGGCACCTTCATCATCTCGCACCAAACGATGAAGCTAATACGTCTGGAATGTGTTCAGAAAGCTTCTTTGGGCCCTTTTACAGCCCTCTCTCTTGGATACTGTGAGAAAATGCCTTGGCAGGAACTTTTGCTGGCCCCTGCATCATCTTGCACCAAAGAGTGCATCTAAATCGCCTGGAATGTATTCGAAAAGCTCCTTTGGGCTTTTTGACAGCCCTCTGCATAGAAAACTGTGAGAAAATGCATTTGCAGGAACTTTTGCTGGCCCCTTCATCATCTTGCAACAAACGGTGAAGCAAATATGGCTGGAATGTGTTCAGAAAGGTTATTTGGGCACTTTTGAATTCCTCTGCACAGGAAACTGTGAGAAAATGCCTTTGCAGGAACTTTGGCAAAGCACCTTCATCATCTTGCACCAAAGAGTGCATCTAAATCGCCTGGAATTTCTTCAGAAAGAGCTTCTTTGGGCCCTTTTACAGCCCTCTGCATTGGAAACTGTGAGAAAAGGCCTTTGCAGAAATAATCACTGACACCTTCATCATCTTGCAATAAACGGTGAAGCTAACATGGCTGGAATGTGTTCAGAAAGGGTATTTGGGCACTTTTAAAGCCCTGTGCATAGGAAACTGTGAGAAAATTTCCTTTCAGGAACTTTTGTTGGTACCTTTCATCTTCTTGCACCAAACAGTGGATCTAAATCGCCTGGAATGTGTTCAAAAAGCTTCTTTGGGCCCTGTTACAGCCCTCTTCATAGAAAACTGTGAAAAAATGCCTTTGCAGAAACATTTGCTGGCACCTTCATCATCTCGCACCAAACGATGAAGCTAATACGTCTGGAATGTGTTCAGAAAGCTTCTTTGGGCCCTTTTACAGCCCTCTCTATTGGAAACTGTGAGAAAATGCCTTGGCAGGAACTTTTGCTGGCCCTTCATCATCTTGCACCAAAGAGTGCATCTAAATCGCCTGGAATGTAATCAAAAAGCTCCTTTGGGCTTTTTTACAGCCCTCTGCATAGAAAACTGTGAGAAAATGCATTTGCAGGAACTTTTGCTGGCCCCTTCATCACCTTGCACCAAAGAGTGCATCTAAATCGCCTGGAATGTATTCAAAAAGCTCCTTTGGGCTTTTTTACAGCCCTCTGCATTGAAAACTGTGAGAAAATGCATTTGCAGGAACTTTTGCTGGCACCTTCATCATCTCGCACCAAACGATGAAGCAAATACGTCTGGAATGTGTTCAGAAAGCTTCTTTGGGCCCTTTTACAGCCCTCTCTATTGGAAACTGTGAGAAAATGCCTTGGCAGGAACTTTTGCTGGCCCCTTCATCATCTTGCACCAAAGAGTGCATCTAAATCGCCTGGAATGTATTCAAAAAGCTCCTTTGGGCTTTTTTACAGCCCTCTGCATTGAAAACTTTGAGAAAATGCATTTGCAGGAACTTTTGCTGGCCCCTTCATCATCATGCACCAAACGATGAAGCTAATACGTCTGGAATGTGTTCAGAAAGCTTCTTTGGGCCCTTTTACAGCCCTCTGCATTGGAAACTGTGAGAAAATGCATTTGCAGAAAAAATCACTGACACATTCATCATCTTGCAACAAACGGTGAAGCTAATATGGCTGGAATGTGTTCAGAAAGGTCATTTGGTCACTTTTGAATTCCTCTGCACAGGAAACTGTGAGAAAATGCCTTTGCAGGAACTTTTGCAAAGCACCTTCATCATCTTGCACCAAACAGTGCATCTAAATCGCCTGGAATTTCTTCAGAAAGAGCTTCTTTGGGCCCTTTTACAGCCCTCTGCATTGGAAACTGTGAGAAAAGGCCTTTGCAGAAACATTCATTGGCACCTTCATCATCTTGCACCAAACTGTGCAGATAAAGCGCCTGGAATGTCTTTAGAAAGCTTCTTTGGGCTCTTTTACAGCCCTCTGCACTGGAAACTGTGAGAAAAGGCCTTTGCAGAAAAATTCACTGGCATCTTCATCATCTTGCACCAAACAGTGCAGATTGAATTCCTGGAATATGTTCAGAAAGCTTCTTATTGCCCTTTTAAAGCCCTCTGCATAGGACCCTGTGAAGAAAGGTCTTTGCAGGAATTTTGTTGGTACCTTCATCATCATGCACCAAAGAATTCAGCTAAATCCCTTGGTATGTGTTCTTTTACATCCCTCTGCATTGGAAACTGTGAGAAAACGCCCTTGAAGAACCATTCACTGACACCTTCATCATCTTGCACCAAACGAAGAAGTAAATATGCCTGGAATGTGTTCAGAAAGCTTCTTTGGGCCCTTTTACAGCCCTCTCTATTGGAAACTGTGAGAAAATGCCTTGGCAGGAACTTTTGCTGGCCCCTGCATCATCTTGCACCAAAGAGTGCATCTAAATCGCCTGGAATGTATTCAAAAAGCTCCTTTGGGCTTTTTGACAGCCCTCTGCATTGAAAACTGTGAGAAAATGCATTTGCAGGAACTTTTGCTGGCACCTTCATCATCTCGCACCAAACGATGAAGCTAATACGTCTGGAATGTGTTCAGAAAGCTTCTTTGGGCCCTTTTACAGCCCTCTCTATTGGAAACTGTGAGAAAAGGCCTTTGCAGAAACATTCATTGGCACCTTCATCATCTTGCACCAAACTGTGCAGATTGAGTGCCTGGAATGTGTTCAGAATGCTTCTTTCGGCCCTTTTAATGCCCTTTGTATAGGAAACTGTAAGAAAAGCTCTTTGCAGGAGCTTTTGTTGATACCTTCATCATATTGCACCAAAGAGTGTATCTAAATCGCCTGGAATGTGTTTGTGGCGAGGGAGTATAAAGGTGGAGTTTTAACCAGATCTTAAATTGTTGCACGACAACGCCACCCTGGGAATTTCACCCAGGGAACTCTGTTCTAAGGCACACCAGTTCGTTCTACTGAATCGCTGAGACGAGGTTCATGGTATTCAAAAAATGGAATCTCTTTATTGTACTCAAGGTAAGTTGCAACAATAAAAACAACTTCATCCACACTCACACACTCACGCAAACCAAAAGAAAAAAAAGAGGAACTAATCAGGGCAGAGGCTAGGGGCTGGTGAACAAGTGTATGGCGGGGCCCACACCAATTAACAAAATCAAAGAAATAAACACAAAATCATCCACACACACATGAAGTTACCACCACCAGGGAGCACAGCACACCACGTGAGGGGACACCGCCAGTCACCGCCACCTCCACCAGCCTCTGACGCTGAAACAAAGAAAGCACAATTAAAAAAAATCACAATGAAACTAAACACACAATAACTCAATAAACGGGCAAACAAAAAAGGAAGAAAAGACAGCTCTAAGCTGATCCAAAGCCCAGAAAAAAAAGAAACAAAAAAAAAACACCATCACCAATCAAACACCAGTATAAGAATTAAATTCTTTTAAAAGAGAGATGCAACACCGCCGTAAAAATGCAGGATAACAGCTGCCATAAAAGAGGTGAATTAATTAACTGCAGCACGGTCCAGGATTAGTATGAAGGGTAAGTTAGACAGTCTGGATCCACGTCCAACCGGGCCTCAAGCCGCATCAGTAGCCCAGGCAGCCACAGCAAACAGCAGAGCAGTACCCCACAAGTCAGCTGGAGTCCAAACGAAGACAAAACAGCAGGGTCCTAGGTGGTTTTCCCTAATAAGATATATAATCATTACAGCAGTCTAATAAGGCTGAGAATGATGGCCGCATGCAGACTACAAGCACCTACCTGTTAGCAGAAACTTATCCACGCACACTCATACCAGAGAGGAGGTGAGAGGGACGGAGCCTGACATCGGCGTTTTCCTGAGACCACACTAGCGTTAGCCACTTGCATGCTACCAACACACAAAGAGAGGGAGAGAGGACGCTTACCACTGCCAAAGCAGAGTGTAGAGAGGCGATCAACAGGCCCACAACCACACAGCACGGCCCACGCACGCTGCGGCTTCTCAACAGGAGTATTGCAGAAGTGAAGAGGAAGAGGGAGGGCCGGCCTAAAAAGTCAGCACCTGATCACTGATAGGCCACAGGCCACCAAGGTGTGTTCAGGAGCAACCAGGTGCAATGTATCCACTAGATTGCCAACAGACTGTCAGGGTGCGTTCAAGGACCCTCCGGTGCAACGCATATGCTATGCCACCACATGTTCAAAAAGCTCCTTTGGGCTTTTTTACAGCCCTCTGCAAAGAAAACTGTGAGAAAATGCATTTGCAGGAACTTTTGCTGGCACCTTCATCATGTCGCACCAAACGATGAAGCTAATACGTCTGGAATGTGTTCAGAAAGCTTCTTTGGGCCCTTTTACAGCCCTCTCTATTGGAAACTGTGAGAAAATGCCTTGGCAGGAACTTTTGCTGGCCCCTTCATCATCTTGCACCAAAGAGTGCATCTAAATCGCCTGGAATGTATTCGAAAAGCTCCTTTGGGCTTTTTTACAGCCCTCTGCATAGAAAGCTGTGAGAAAATTCATTTGCAGGAACTTTTGCTGGCCCCTTCATCATCTTGCAACAAACGGTGAAGCAAATATGGCTGGAATGTTTTCAGAAAGGTTATTTGGGCACTTTTGAATTCCTCTGCACAGGAAACTGTGAGAAAATGCCTTTGCAGGAACTTTGGCAAAGCACCTTCATCATCTTGCACCAAAGAGTGCATCTAAATCGCCTGGAATTTCTTCAGAAAGAGCTTCTTTGGGCCCTTTTACAGGCCTCTGCATTGGAAACTGTGAGAAAAGGCCTTTGCAGGAATAATCACTGACACCTTCATCATCTTGCAATAAACGGTGAAGCTAATATGGCTGGAATGTGTTCAGAAAGGGTATTTGGGCACTTTTAAAGCCCTGTGCATAGGAAACTGTGAGAAAATTTCCTTTCAGGAACTTTTGTTGGTACCTTTCATCATCTTGCACCAAACAGTGGATCTAAATCGCCTGGAATGTGTTCAAAAAGCTTCTTTGGGCCCTGTTACAGCCCTCTTCATAGAAAACTGTGAAAAAATGCATTTGCAGAAACATTTGCTGGCACCTTCATCATCTCGCACCAAACGATGAAGCTAATACGTCTGGAATGTGTTCAGAAAGCTTCTTTGGGCCCTTTTACAGCCCTCTCTATTGGAAACTGTGAGAAAATGCCTTGGCAGGAACTTTTGCTGGCCCCTTCATCATCTTGCACCAAAGAGTGCATCTAAATCGCCTGGAATGTAATCAAAAAGCTCCTTTGGGCTTTTTTACAGCCCTCTGCATAGAAAACTGTGAGAAAATGCATTTTCAGGAAATTTTGCTGGCCCCTTCATCACCTTGCACCAAAGAGTGCATCTAAATCACCTGGAATGTATTCAAAAAGCTCCTTTGGGCTTTTTTACAGCCCTCTGCATTGAAAACTGTGAGAAAATGTATTTGCAGGAACTTTTGCTGGCACCTTCATCATCTCGCACCAAACGATGAAGCAAATACGTCTGGAATGTGTTCAGAAAGCTTCTTTGGGCCCTTTTACAGCCCTCTCTATTGGAAACTGTGAGAAAATGCCTTGGCAGGAACTTTTGCTGGCCCCTTCATCATCTTGCACCAAAGAGTGCATCTAAATCGCCTGGAATGTATTCAAAAAGCTCCTTTGGGCTTTTTTACAGCCCTCTGCATTGAAAACTGTGAGAAAATGCATTTGCAGGAACTTTTGCTGGCCCCTTCATCATCATGCACCAAACGATGAAGCTAATACGTCTGGAATGTGTTCAGAAAGCTTCTTTGGGCCCTTTTACAGCCCTCTGCATAGGAAACTGCGAAAAAGTGCCCTTGCAGAAACATTCAATGACACATTTCATCATCATGCACCAAATGATGGAGCTAACACGCCTGGAAAGTGTTCAGAATGCTTTTTAGGGCCCTGTAACAGCCCTAAGCACAGGAAACTGTGAGAAAATGCCTTTGCAGGAACTTTTTCAAGCACCCTCATTATCTTGCACCAAACAGTGCATTCAAATCACCTGGAATTTCTTCAGAAAGAGCTTCTTTGGGCCCTTTTACAGCCCTCTGCATTGGAAACTGTGAGAAAATGCATTTGCAGAAAAAATCACTGACACATTCATCATCTTGCAACAAACGGTGAAGCTAATATGGCTGGAATGTGTTCAGAAAGGTCATTTGGTCACTTTTGAATTCCTCTGCACAGGAAACTGTGAGAAAATGCCTTTGCAGGAACTTTTGCAAAGCACCTTCATCATCTTGCACCAAACAGTGCATCTAAATCGCCTGGAATGTCTTTAGAAAGCTTCTTTGGGCTCTTTTACAGCCCTCTGCACTGGAAACTTTGAGAAAAGGCCTTTGCAGAAAAATTCACTGGCATCTTCATCATCTTGCACCAAACAGTGCAGATTGAATTCCTGGAATATGTTCAGAAAGCTTCTTATTGCCCTTTTAAAGCCCTCTGCATAGGACCCTGTGAAGAAAGGTCTTTGCAGGAATTTTGTTGGTACCTTCATCATCATGCACCAAAGAATTCAGCTAAATCCCTTGGTATGTGTTCTTTTACATCCCTCTGCATTGGAAACTGTGAGAAAACGCCCTTGAAGAACCATTCACTGACACCTTCATCATCTTGCACCAAACGAAGAAGTAAATATGCCTGGAATGTGTTCAGAATGCTTCTTTGGGCCCTTTTACAGCCCTCTCTATTGGAAACTGTGAGAAAAGGCCTTTGCAGAAACATTCATTGGCACCTTCATCATCTTGCACCAAACTGTGCAGATTGAGTGCCTGGAATGTGTTCAGAATGCTTCTTTCGGCCCTTTTAATGCCCTTTGTATAGGAAACTGTAAGAAAAGCTCTTTGCAGGAGCTTTTGTTGATACCTTCATCATATTGCACCAAAGAGTGTATCTAAATCGCCTGGAATGTGTTCAAAAAGCTCCTTTGGGCTTTTTTACAGCCCTCTGCAAAGAAAACTGTGAGAAAATGCATTTGCAGGAACTTTTGCTGGCACCTTCATCATCTCGCACCAAACGATGAAGCTAATACGTCTGGAATGTGTTCAGAAAGCTTCTTTGGGCCCTTTTACAGCCCTCTCTATTGGAAACTGTGAGAAAATGCCTTGGCAGGAACTTTTGCTGGCCCCTTCATCATCTTGCACCAAAGAGTGCATCTAAATCGCCTGGAATGTATTCAAAAAGCTCCTTTGGGCTTTTTTACAGCCCTCTGCATAGAAAACTGTGAGAAAATGCATTTGCAGGAACTTTTGCTGGCACCTTCATCATCTCGCACCAAACGATGAAGCTAATACGTCTGGAATGTGTTCAGAAAGCTTCTTTGGGCCCTTTTACAGCCCTCTCTATTGGAAACTGTGAGAAAATGCCTTGCAGGAACTTTTGCTGGCCCCTTCATCATCTTGCACCAAAGAGTGCATCTAAATCGCCTGGAATGTATTCAAAAAGCTCCTTTGGGCTTTTTTACAGCCCTCTGCATAGAAAACTGTGAAAAAATGCATTAGCAGGAACTTTTGCTGGCACCTTCATCATCTCGCACCAAACGATGAAGCTAATACGTCTGGAATGTGTTCAGAAAGCTTCTTTGGGCCTTTTTACAGCCCTCTCTATTGGAAACTGTGAGAAAATGCCTTGGCAGGAACTTTTGCTGGCCCCTTCATCATCTTGCACCAAAGAGTGCATCTAAATCGCCTGGAATGTATTCAAAAAGCTCCTTTGGGCTTTTTTACAGCCCTCTGCATAGAAAACTGTGAGAAAATGCCTTTGCAGGAACTTTTGCTGGCACCTTCATCATCTCGCACCAAACGATGAAGCTAATACGTCTGGAATGTGTTCAGAAAGCTTCTTTGGGCCCTTTTACAGCCCTCTCTATTGGAAACTGTGAGAAAATGCCTTGCAGGAACTTTTGCTGGCACCTTCATCATCTTGCACCAAACTGTGCAGATTAAGCGCCTGGAATGTCTTTAGAAAGCTTCTTTGGGCTCTTTTACAGCCCTCTGCATAGAAAACTGTGAGAAAATGCCTTTGCAGGAACTTTTGCTGGCACCTTCATCATCTCACACCAAACGATGAAGCTAATACGTCTGGAATGTGTTCAGAAAGCTTCTTTGGGCCCTTTTACAGCCCTCTCTATTGGAAACTGTGAGAAAATGCCTTGGCAGGAACTTTTGCTGGCCCCTTCATCATCTTGCACCAAAGAGTGCATCTAAATCGCCTGGAATGTATTCAAAAAGCTCCTTTGGGCTTTTTTACAGCCCTCTGCATAGAAAACTGTGAGAAAATGCCTTTGCAGGAACTTTTGCTGGCACCTTCATCATCTCGCACCAAACGATGATGTCAGGGACCAGACAGAAGAGGAAACCAATTGCGTTCCGAACCACAGTTTATTTGGGTTTTGTGGGGAAGAGTTCAGCTGGTCTGGGTTGTCTTCTCAGGAGTCAGGGTAGCGAGTAGGCAGCACGTACATTCCAAGCCGAAGATCTGACAGAGAAGAACTGAGAAACAGGGGCTTAAATACAGAGGAGGTAATCAGGAGATAATGAGGAGCAGGTGGCAGCAACAAAGAGTGTAGAGAGACAACAGGTGAGGATACTAATTGACTGAGTGCAGGTGGGCGTGGCAGATGACAGGCGAGAATGCTACCAGATGAGCAAAGCAGAGAGAGAGCTCATGACAGAACCCCCCCCCCAAGGGACGGCCCCAGAAGTCCCCAAGAGGTACCATCAAACTGGGCGGGTGGAGGGGGGAGCCGGAGGAGGGTCAGTACTCCTCAGAACGATCAGTGTCCACGTCGTCGTCAGAGGACACTCGTGCCTCCTCACCCTGATCAGAGGATGGAACATCACCTGGGACAGGATCCAGACCCGACTTGGGGTCAGAATCAGAGTCAGGCTCAGGTACCGGACGGAGGGCACGACGGGACCCCTTCGGGCGACCCCGCCTGATGGAGGGCTGGTCGGGATGTTGGCGATGGAAGTCTGCGATGAGGGTGCGGTCCACGATACTTCTGGCGGGTACCCATGATCTCTCCTCCGGACCATAACCCTCCCAATCTACAAGGTATTGAAGGCCTCTACCTCTTCGTCTGGATCGAAGCAGACATCGGACAGTGAAGACCAGACCACCATCAACGAGGCGTGGAGGAGGGGGAGGAGGTGCAGCAGGAACAAGAGGACTCTCATGAACCGGCTTTATTTTGGAGACGTGAAACGTGGGGTGCACTCTCATGGACCTGGGCAGTTGCAGCTGGACGGCGGTGGGACTGATCACCTTCTGGATGGGGTATGGTCCCAGGAACCGAGGTGCCAACTTCCTTGACTCCACCCGGAGCGGCAGGTCTTTGGCCGACAACCATACCTTCTGGCCCACTTGGTAGGTGGGTGCTGGAGTCCTTCGACGATTGGCCCCAGTAGTGTAGCTGGCGACAGATTTGAGGAGAGTGGCGCGGGCTTGTGACCAGGTGCGCCGGCACCGGCGGGCATAGGCGAGAGCTGATGGACAGGTGACCTCCCCTTCCTGACTGGGGAACAGAGGTGGTTGGTAGCCATACACACACTGAAAGGGTGACATGCCAGTGGCCGAGGAGGTGAGGGAATTATGGGCATACTCAACCCACATCAGGTGTTGCGCCCAGGCCTGGGGGTTGCGAGATGCCATGCATCGGAGTGCCTTCTCCAGTTCTTGGTTCGCCCGCTCAGACTGACCATTGGACTGGGGATGGAATCCAGAAGTAAGACTGACTGTGGCCCCTAGGAGATGACAGAACTCTCGCCAGAATGAAGAGGTGAATTGTGGACCCCTATCTGAGACGACATCTTTGGGTAACCCATGGATTCTAAAAACCTGTTCCAGGACCACCTGGGCGGTCTCCTTGGCGGAGGGCAGCTTAGGGAGGGGCACAAAGTGGGCCATCTTGCTAAAGCGATCTACAATAGTGAGTATGACCGTCATACCACTAGACGGGGGAAGACCAGAAACAAAGTCCAGGGAGACGTGAGACCAGGGTCGTGTGGGCACAGGCAGAGGCTGGAGTAACCCGGCTGGAGGCCGGCAGGACGACTTGTTCTGATTGCAGGTGGGGCAGGCTCGGACAAACTCTCGCACGTCCCTCCTCAGGGAGGACTACCAGAACCGTTGGCCAAGCAGATTGCAAGTGCGAGTGGACCCAGGGTGACAGGCTAGACGAGAGTTGTGTCCCCACTGAATGACCTGGGACCTCAGGTTTTCAGGGACGAAGAGGCGGTCTGCAGGACAAGCACTGGGAGTGGGCTGGTTATGGAGAGCCTCCCGCACCTGTTCCTCAACATCCCAGGTGAGGGCAGCAATGACGCATGGGCCGGGTAGGATGGGGACCGGATCCTTGGAGGGGGCGTCATCCTTCAGAAACTGGCGGGAGAGGGCGTCAGGCTTTGCGTTACGTGACCCAGGACGGTAGGACAGGGTAAAGTTGAATCTGGTAAAGAACAGGGCCCACCGGGACTGTCTGGGACTTAGACGTTTGGCAGAACGGATGTATTCGAGGTTCTTGTGATCCGTCCACACCAGGAACGGTACTGTGGACCCCTCGAGCCAGTGTCGCCACTCCTCCAAGGCAAGTTTGACGGCCAGCAGCTCCCGGTTGCCAATGTCATAATTGCGTTCAGATGGGGATAGCCGACGAGAAAAAAACGCACAAGGATGGAGCTTGCCGTCCACAGCTGCCCGTTGAGAGAGCACTGCTCCCACTCCTACGTCTGAGGCATCTACCTCCACCACGAACTGCCGGTCCGTGTCTGGCATCTGAAGAATGGGGGCAGACGTAAATCGAGCCTTGAGGTTACTGAAGGCTTCGTTGGCTGCTGGGGTCCAGATGAAAGGCTGCTTGGTGCTGGTTAAGGCGGTGAGTGGGGAGGCGACAGCGCTGTAGTTGCGGATGAATCTCCTATAGAAGTTCGCAAACCCCAGAAACTGTTGCAGCTTCTTCCTGTTTTCAGGCACGGACCACGAAGTCACCGCCGAGACCTTGGCTGGGTCCATCTGGATGCTCCCCTCTGCCACAATGTACCCCAGGAAGGCCACGGACTTGGCGTGGAATTCACACTTCTCCGCCTTGACATACAGAGAGTTCTCATGGAGACGACGGAGAACCTGTTGGACATGCTGGGTATGTTCGGACAGGGTACGGGAGAAAATCAGGATGTCGTCCAGGTAAACAAAGACGAACTGGTTCAACATATCGCGCAGGACATCGTTCACCAGGGTCTGGAAAACCCCAGGTGCGTTGGTAAGGCCAAATGGCATTACCAGGTACTCATAGTGGCCAGTCGGGGTGTTGAAGGCTATCTTCCATTCGTCTCCCTCCCTTATCCGAACGAGATGGTAAGCGTTCCGGAGGTCAAGCTTTGTGAAGACCGTGGCTCCCTGGAGCAGCTCAAAGGCAGAAGAGAGCAGTGGCAGAGGGTAACGGTTCTTGATTGTGATGTCGTTGAGGCCCCGGTAGTCTATGCAGGGGCGAAGGGAACCATCCTTCTTCCCCACAAAGAAGAACCCGGCACCAGCAGGTGAAGAGGACGGACGGATGATGCCGGCTGCCAAGGAGTCGTTGACGTAGGTCTCCATGGACTTTCTTTCTGGGGCAGACAGAGAATAGAGACAACTCTTGGGCGGAGCAGTTCCTGGGAGGAGATCAATAGCGCAATCTTAGGGTCGATGTGGGGGCAGAGAAGTGGCCTTGGCCTTGTTAAAAACCCCACGGAGGCTATGGTAGCAGTCGGGAACATTAGAAATGTCTGGAGCAGAGGCGGCAGGCTCTAAGTGAGGGAGCAGTGTAGCGGCTCTCAAACAGGTCTGGTGACAGCCCCTTCCCCACTCGGTTATTGTCCCGGATTCCCAGTCAAGATGGGGGTTGTGCAGACGGAGCCATGGGTAACCCAGGATGAGTGGTTGGCCAGGAGAACAGAGCAGATGGAACTGAATCATTTCATGGTGGTTACCCGACAGCATCATAGAGACAGGAGCGGTGAGACAGGTGACGGTGCCAAGAAGGTGACCATCCAGGGCCCGGGCTGGAACGGGAGAAGGCAGATGATGACTCTCCAACCCCAGCTGATGAGCTAGCTCAATGTCCATGATGTTGGCCTCGGCCCCCGAGTCCACCAATGCAGCCAGAATGTGGGTAGAGTCGGAGAGGCAAAGATGGACCTGAAGCAGGGGCTTGCGGTTTGTGGAGGGCTGAATGTTCATTGAGCTCAGCCGGACCCCTCCTACATCCGGTGAGCGTTGACTTTTACAGGACAGGAGGCAACACGATGACCCTCACCCCCACAGTACAGGCACAGATTGGATGCGAGGCGGCGCTGATGCTCTGCTGGAGAAAGCGAGGCGCGGCCAATCTCCATGGGTTCTGGCCGGTCTGGCGAGCCTAGCGGAGTGGCAGGAGAAGACAGGTGAGGAGCAGAATCATTCCGTGGGTTGGTGACTGGTGGACTCAGGCGCCCCCTCTCTCGTCGACGGGTCTGGATGCGACGATCGACGCGGACGGCCAGTGCAATGGCTTCATCGAGTGTCGAGGGGGGGTCATGGGAAACCAGCTCATCCTTTACATAGTCTGCCAGACTGTGAAGGAAAGCGTCCACCAGAGCTTCCGTGTTCCACAAACTGCGACTTGCCAGGGTTCTGAAGTCGATGGAGTAGTCCGCCACGGTCCGTCTGCCCTGGCGGATGCTCATCAAGGCCCGGGAAGCCTCTGCTGGTGACGAGCCCAAGTCGAAGACCTTGATCATCTCTTCTGCAAACAGGCTGAAGGATGCACAAGCGGGAGTCTGACGCTCAAACTCTGCAGTTCCCCAAAGACGAGCTCGGCCAGTCAGATGAGTGATGACATAGCCCACCTTTGCCCCCTCCGTGGCGAATGTTCTGGGCTGCAGAGAAAACTGGACACGGCAACTCGTCAGGAACGCCCGGACCTGGGTTGGATCTCCATTGAAACGTTCTGGATTACCGACCTTGGGTTCTGGAGCACAGGCAGAGGCAGTCAACTGAGCAGGAGTTCCGGGAACAGAGGCAGCAGGCAATGGAGCGTCGGGCAATGACGGGGCTGACGGGGTGGACAAGTTGGTGAGTAGCTGGATAGCTTGGTCCAGCCTCTGTTGCTGTTGCTGGAGTTGTTGCTGTTGCTGATGGCCAAGCTGAATCAGAACTGATATGTCGGCGGACATCCGGCTGACATCTCCCTCAGTGCGCAGTAGTCGGTCCAAGGCAGAGGGTTCGGGCGCTGGTTCCATGTCCTTGGTCAGATCTTACTGTCAGGGACCAGACAGAAGAGGAAACCAATTGCGTTCCGAACCACAGTTTATTTGGGTTTTGCGGGGAAGAGTTCAGCTGGTCTGGGTTGTCTTCTCAGGAGTCAGGGTAGCGAGTAGGCAGCATGTACATTCCAAGCCGAAGATCTGACAGAGAAGAACTGAGAAACAGGGGCTTAAATACAGAGGAGGTAATCAGGAGATAATGAGGAGCAGGTGGCAGCAACAAAGAGTGTAGAGAGACAACAGGTGAGGATACTAATTGACTGAGTGCAGGTGGGCGTGGCAGATGACAGGCGAGAATGCTACCAGATGAGCAAAGCAGAGAGAGAGCTCATGACAGATGAAGCTAATACGTCTGGAATGTATTCAAAAAGCTCCTTTGGGCTTTTTTACAGCCCTCTGCATAGAAAACTGTGAGAAAATGCATTAGCAGGAACTTTTGCTGGCACCTTCATCATCTCGCACCAAACGATGAAGCTAATACGTCTGGAATGTGTTCAGAAAGCTTCTTTGGGCCCTTTTACAGCCCTCTCTATTGGAAACTGTGAGAAAATGCCTTGGCAGGAACTTTTGCTGGCCCCTTCATCATCTTGCACCAAAGAGTGCATCTAAATCGCCTGGAATGTATTCAAAAAGCTCCTTTGGGCTTTTTTACAGCCCTCTGCATAGAAAACTGTGAGAAAATGCCTTTGCAGGAACTTTTGCTGGCACCTTCATCATCTCGCACCAAACGATGAAGCTAATACGTCTGGAATGTGTTCAGAAAGCTTCTTTGGGCCCTTTTACAGCCCTCTCTATTGGAAACTGTGAGAAAATGCCTTGCAGGAACTTTTGCTGGCACCTTCATCATCTTGCACCAAACTGTGCAGATTAAGCGCCTGGAATGTCTTTAGAAAGCTTCTTTGGGCTCTTTTACAGCCCTCTGCACTGGAAACTGTGAGAAAAGGCCTTTGCAGAAAAATTCACTGGCATCTTCATCATCTTGCACCAAACAGTGCAGATTGAATTCCTGGAATATGTTCAGAAAGCTTCTTATTGCCCTTTTAAAGCCCTCTGCATAGGACCCTATGAAGAAAGGTCTTTGCAGGAATTTTGTTGGTATCTTCATCATCATGCACCAAAGAATTCAGCTAAATCCCTTGGTATGTGTTCTTTTACATCCCTCTGCATTGGAAACTGTGAGAAAACGCCCTTGAAGAACCATTCACTGACACCTTCATCATCTTGCACCAAACGAAGAAGTAAATATGCCTGGAATGTGTTCAGAATGCTTCTTTGGGCCCTTTTACAGCCCTCTCTATTGGAAACTGTGAGAAAAGGCCTTTTGCAGAAACATTAATTGGCACCTTCATCATCTTGCACCAAACTGTGCAGATTGAGTGCCTGGAATGTGTTCAGAATTTACAGCCCTCTGCATAAGAAACTGTGAGAAATTGCCCTTGATGCGCCATTCACTGACACCTTCATTATCTTGCACCAAACGAAGAAGTAAAAAGGCCTGGAATGTGTTCAGAATGCTTCTTTGGGCCCTGTTTATGCCTTCTGCATGGAAACTGTGAGAAAATGCCTTTGCACAAACATTTGCTGGCCCCTTCATCATCTTGCACCAAGCGATGAAGTGAATACGTCTGGAATGTGTTCAGATAGAGCTTCTTTGGGCCCTTTTACAGCCCTCTGCATTGGAAACTGTGAGAAAATGCATTTGCAGAAAAAATCACTGACACATTCATCATCTTGCAACAAACGGTGAAGCTAATGCGTCTGGAATGTGTTCAGAAAGGGTATTTGGGCACTTTCAAAGCCCTCTGCATAGGAAACTGTGAGAAAATTTCCTTTCAGGAACTTTTGTTGGTACCTTTCATCATCTTGCACCAAACAGTGGATCTAAATCGCCTGGAATGTGTTCAAAAAGCTTCTTTGGGCTCTGTTACAGCCCTCTTCGTAGAAAACTGTGATAAAATGCCTTTGCAGGAACTTTTGCTGGCACCTTCATCATCTCGCACCAAACGATGAAGCTAATACGTCTGGAATGTGTTCAGAAAGCTTCTTTGGGCCCATTTACAGCCCTCTGCATAGGAAACTGTGAGAAAATGCCTTGGCAGGAACTTTTGCTGGCCCCTTCATCATCTTGCACCAAACAGTACATCTAAATCGCCTGGAATGTATTCAAAAAGCTCTTTTGGGCTTTTTTACAGCCCTCTGCATAGAAAACTGTGAGAAAATGCATTTGCAGGAACTTTTGCTGGCCCCTGCATCATCATGCACCAAACGATGAAGCTAATACGTCTGGAATGTGTTCAGAAAGCTCCTTTGGGCTCTTTTACAGCCCTCTGCATAGAAAACTGTGAGAAATTGCCCTTGCAGAAACAATCAATGGCACCTTCATCATCATGCACCAAACAATAAAGCTAATACGTCTAGAATGTGTTTAGAATGCTTCTTTGGGCCCCGTGAAAGCCCTCTGCAAAGGAAACTATGAGAAAATCCCTTTGCAGGAACTCTTGCAAGCACCTTCATCATCTTGCACCAAACAGTGCATCTAAATTGTCTGGAAAATCTTCAAAAATCTTCTTTGGGCTTTTTTAAAGCCCTCTGCATTGGAAACTGTGAGAAAAAGGCCTTTTGCAGAAACATTAATTGGCACCTTCATCATCTTTGCACCAAACTGTGCAGATTAAGCACCTGGAATATCTTCAGAAAGCTTCTTTGAGCCCTTCTACAGCCCTCTGCATAGGAAACTTCGAAAAAGTGCCCTTGCAGAAACATTCAATGACACATTTCATCATCATGCACCAAATGACGGAGATAACACGCCTGGAAAGTGTTCAGAATGCTTTTTTGGGCCCTGTAACAGCCCGCTGCACAGGAAACTGTGAGAAAATGCCTTTGCAGGAACTTTTTCAAGCACCTTCATCATCTTGCACCAAACAGTGCATCTAAATCGCCTGGTATTTCTTCAGATAGAGCTCCTTTGGGCCCTGTAACAGCCCTCTGCATGGGAAACTGTGAGAAAAAGCCTTTGCAGAAACATTTGCTGGCACCTTCATCATCTCGCACCAAACGATGAAGCTAATACGCCTGGAATGTGTTCAGAATTCTTCTTTGGGCCCTGTTAATGCCTTCTGCATGGAAACTGTGAGAAAATGCCTTTACAGAAACAATCAATGGCACCTTCATCATTTTACACCAAACTGTGCAGATAAAATGCCTGGAATGTGTTCAGAATGCTTCTTTTGGCCCTTTTACAGCCCTCTGCATTGGAGACTGTGAGAAAAGCTCTTGCAGGAACTTTTGCTGGCCCCTTCAGCATATTGCACCAGCGTTCAGCTAAATCCCCTGTAATGTGTTCAGAATGCGTCGTTGGGCCCTTTTACAGCCCTCTTTATAGGAAGCTGTGAGAAAATGCCCTTGCAGGAACTTTTGCTGGCCCTTTCATCATCTTGCACCAAACAATGCATCTGAATCGCCTGGAATGTGTTCAAAAAGCTCCTTTGGGCCCTTTTACAGCCCTCTGCATAGAAAACTGTGAGAAAATGCATTTGCAGGAACTTTTGCTGGCACCTTCATCATCTCGCACCAAACGATGAAGCTAATACGCCTGGAATGTGCTCAAAATGCTTCTTTCGGCCCATTTACAGCCCTTCGCCTAGGAAACTGTGAGAAAACGCCCTTGCCGAAACAATCACTGACACATTTGATCATCATGCACCAAACGATGAAGCTAAATTGCCTGGAATGTCTTCAGAAATGTTCTTTGGGCCCTTTGACAGCTCTCCGCATGGAAAAATGTGAGAAATTGCCTTTGCAGGAACTTTTGCTGGCACCTTCATTATCTTCCACCAAACAGTGCATTCAAATCGGCTGGAATTTCTTCAGAAAGAGCTTCTTTGGGCCCTTTTACAGCCCTCTGCATTGGAAACTGTGAGAAAATGCATTTGCAGAAACAATCACTGACACCTTCATCATCTTGCAACAAACGGTGAAGCGAATATGGCTGGAATGTGTTCAGAAAGGGTATTTGGGCACTTTTAAAGCCCTCTGCATAGGAAACTGTGAGAAAATTTCCTTTCAGGAACTTTTGTGGGTACCTTTCATCATCTTGCACCAAACAGTGGATCTAAATCGCCTGGAATGTGTGCAAAAAGCTTCTTCGGGCCCTGTTACAGCCCTCTGCATAGAAAACTGTGAGAAAATGCCTTTGCAGGAACATTTGCTGGCACCTTCATCATCTCGCACCAAACGATGAAGCTAATACGCCTGGAACGTGTTCAGAAAGCTTCTTTGGGCCCTTTTACAGCCCTCTGCATTGGATACTGTGAGAAAACGCCCTTGAAGAACCATTCACTGACACCTTCATCATCTTGCACCAAACGAAGAAGTAAATATGCCTGGAATGTGTTCAGAATGCTTCTTTGGGCCCTTTTACAGCCCTCTCTATTGGAAACTGTGAGAATAGGCCTTTGCAGAAACATTCACTGGCACCTTCATCATATTGCACCCAACTTTGCAGATTAAGCGCCTGGAATGTCTTCAGAATGCTCCTTTGGGCTCTTTTACAGCCCTCTGCATTGGAAACTGTGAGAAAAGGCCTTTGCAGAAACATTCACTGGCATCTTCATCATCTTGCACCAAACAGTGCAGAATGAATGCCTGGAATATGTTCAGAAAGCTCCTTATTGCCCTTTTAAAGCCCTCTGCATAGGACCCTGTGAAGAAAGGTCTTTGCAGGTACTTTTGTTGGTACCTTCATCATCATGCACCAATGAATTCAGCTAAATCCCCGGGTATGTGTTCTTTTACAGCCCTCTGCATTGGAAACTGTGAGAAAACGCCCTTGAAGAACCATTCACTGACATCTTCATCATCTTGCACCAAACGATGAAGCTAATGCTTCTGGAATGTGTTCAGAAAGGGTATTTGGGCACTTTTAAATTCCTCTGCACAGGAAACTGAGAGAAAATGCCTTTGCAGGAACTTTTGCAAAGCACCATCATCACCTTGCACCAAACAGTGAATCTAAATCACCTGGAATGTGTTCAAAAAGCTCCTTTGGGCCCTTTTACAGCCCTCTCCATAGAAAACTGTGAGAAAATGCCCTTGCAGGAACTTTTGCTGGCCCTTTCATTTTCTTGCACCAATGAGTGCATCTAAATCGCCTGCAATGTGTTCAAAAAGCTCCTTTGGGCCTTTTTACAGCCCTCTGCATAGAAAACTGTGAGAAAATGCCTTTGCAGGAACTTTTGCTGGTCCCTTCATCATCTTGCACCAAACAGTGCATCTAAATCGCCTGGAATGTCTTGAGAAAGCTTCTTTGGGCTCTTTTACAGCCCTCTGCATTGGAAACTGTGAGAAAAGGCCTTTGCAGAAACATTCACTGGCATCTTCATCATCTTGCACCAAACAGTGCAGATTGAATGCCTGGAATGTCTTGAGAAAGCTTCTTTGGGCTCTTTTAAAGCCCTCTGCATTGGAAACTGTGAGAAAAGGCCTTTGCAGAAACATTCACTGGCATCTTCATCATCTTGCACCAAACAGTGCAGATTGAATGCCTGGAATATGTTCAGAAAGCTCCTTATTGCCCTTTTAAAGCCCTCTGCATAGGACCCTGTGAAGTAAGGTCTTTGCAGGAACTTTTGTTGGTACCTTCATCATCATGCACCAAAGAATTCAGCTAAATCCCCTGGTATGTGTTCTTTTACAGCCCTTTGCATTGGAAACTGTGAGAAAACGCCCTTGCCCTTGCAGGAACTTTTGCTGGCCCTTTCATTTTCTTGCACCAATGAGTGCATCTAAATCGCCTGGAATGTGTTCAAAAAGCTCCTTTGGGCCTTTTTACAGCCCTCTGCATCGAAAACTGTGAGAAAATGCCTTTGCAGGAACTTTTGCTGGTCCCTTCATCATCTTGCACCAAACGATGAAGCTAATACATCTGGAATGTGTTCAGAAAGCTTCTTTGGGCCCTTTTGCAGCCCTCTGCATAGAAAACTGTGAAAAAGTGCCCTTGCAGAAACATTCAATGACACATTTCATCATTTTGCACCAAACGATGGAGTTAATACGTCTGGAATGTGTTCAGAATGCTTGTTTGGGCCCTGTTAATGGCTTCTGCATGTAAACTGTGAGAAAATGCCTTTGCAGGAACATTTGCTGGCACCTTCATCACCTCGCACCAAACGATGAAGCTAATGCCTCTGGAATGTGTTCAGAATGCTTCTTTGGGCCCATTCACAGCCCTCTGCATAGGTAACAGTGAGAAGATGCCCTTGCAGAAACATTCAATGACATATTTCATCATCATGCACCAAACGATGAAGCTAATACGTCTGGAATGTGTTCAGAAAGCTTCTTTGGGCACTTTTACAGCCCTCTGAATAGGCAACTGTGAGAAAGTGCCCATGCAGAAACATTCAATGACACATTTCATCATCATGCACCAAAGATGAAGCTAATTCGCCTGGGATGTGTTCAGAATGCTTCTTTGGGCACTGCAACAGCCCTCTGCATAGGAAACTGTGAGAAAATGCCTTTGCAGGAACTTTTACAAGAACCTTCAACATCTTGCACCAAACAGTGCATCTAAATCGCCTGGAATGTGTTCAGAAAGCTTCTTTGGTCCCTTTTAAAGCCCTCTGCATTGGAAACTGTGAGAAAAGTCTTTTGCAGAAACATTCACGGGCACCTTCATCATATTGCACCAAACTGTGCAGATTCAATGCCTGGAATGTGTTCAGAATGCTTCTTTTGGCCCTTTTACAGCCCTCTGCATTGGAGACTGTGAGAAAAGCTCTTGCAGGAACTTTTGTTGATACCTTCATCATATTGCACCGGCGTTCAGCTAAATCCCCTGTAATGTGTTCAGAATGCTGCTTTGGGCCCTTTTACAGCCCTCTCTATTGGATACTGTGAGAAAATGCCCTTGCAGGAACTTTTGCTGGCCCTTTCATCATCTTGCACCAAACAGTGTGTAACAGTGCCACAAAGTAAGGGACACTGTGCCTGCTTTCCCCGCTTTATTCTCCCCCCTTTATAGCACTTGAGTACCCCAAATAAAGGGTCAGAACAATGGAGGCGTGGTCTTTCGTATCCACAAATATTTTATTGGCTATTCTTATGACAACACATCAGTAAAAGACTAAGGCCTTAGTAGAACACAATCATGCACACTGCCTATACATGGTACGCTGGGTTAGCTATTAGCAACATGCCAAGACGAGCAGCGCAGATTCCCTGAACCCAAACCCAAAACATCACATTAAAGCACACAAGTTTATACACGCCAAGCAAAGCCATGCACTGCGAGCCAAAAATCACACTACAAACAAATTAGTAGAAAACAGAATCTGCTACCACTAGAGGCAGTAGTTGCGACACAGCCACCAGCATACAGCAGATATAGGACTATGGGCCACCACCAATAGAAATAAAACAAAATAAACAAATTAAACAAAACAATGGATTACAGACAGTACACAATTACCCAACAGCAATCGACGGTTAATTGGGCAGACCAACAAACGAGCACACAGACAGGCAGACAAAGGGTTTCACAGAAAGCACAAACTGCAAGCACACCCACATGCACATCGAGACAGCAGCCGCACACGCACACCTGCATGCACACGCCATGCACATCCAGACCACAGCCGAGCGCTATAGCAAGCGGCCTGTCGGTCGGATAGCTGAAGCTAGCAGCAGCGTAGCAGGACGGGAATACCTCCAGAGGACAAAACAGCAACGGCGACCACCCGGCCAGACGCCAGTCGGCCCGAGAAGCAGTTAACAAAAGCTACAGGAAGCTCGGCTGGCAAAGCACTTCGTGCCGGTTAGATGCTGAGCCGAGGATAGTGGAAGCACCGGAGGGAATAGAACAGCGCTGCTAGCCAGTTAGCTTTAGCAGCGAACCTACGGCGGTAAGCCAGTAGAACCAAGGATACCCTCTGGAGCTACAGCGAGTGCTGGGCAGCATGAACACTCAACCTTGCGTCTTCCCCTGGGACAGGCAGATGTTTCCTGCACAGCCCTGCCGGCGTTTATAAGGGCGTGGCTAGCAACCACCTGACCACACGTGGGGTGGGGTGAGTGTGTAGGCACCATCACGAATTCCCAGGCACTGTCCTGCCACAAGTGCATCTAAAACGCCTGCAATGTGTTCAGAATGCTTCTTTGGGCCCTGTTAATGCCTTCTGCATGGAAACTTTGAGAAAATGCCTTTGCAGAAACATTTGCTGTCACCTTCATCATCTTGCACCAAAGAGTGAATCTAAATCTTCTGGAATGTATTCAGAAAGCTTCTTTGGGCCCTGTAACAGCCCTCTGCATGTAAAACTGTGAGAAAATGCCTTTGCAGAAACAATCACTGACACCTTCATCATCTTGCAACAAACGGTGAAGCTAATGTGGCTGGATTGTGTTCAGAAAGGGTGTTTGGGCACTTTTACAGCCCTCTGCATAGGAATCTGTCAAGAAAGGTCTTTGAAAGAACTGTTGTTGGTACCTTCATCTTATTGCACGAAAGAGTGCATCTAAATCCCCCATGATGTGTTCAGAAAGCTCCTTTGGGCCCTTTTACAGCCCTCTGCACAGGAAACTGTGAGAAAATGCCTTTGCAGAAACAATCACTGACACCTTCATCATCTTGCAACAAACTGTGTAGCTAATATGGCTGGAATGTGTTCAGAACAGGTATTTGGGCACTTTTACAGCCCTCTGCATCGGAAACTGTGAAGAAAGGTCTTTGCAAGAACTTCTGTTGGTACCTTCATCTTATTACATGAAAGAGTGCAGCTAAATCCCCCATGATGTGTTCAGAAAGCTTCTTTAGGCCCTGTTACAGCCCTTTGCATAGGAAACTGTGAGAAAATGTCTTTGCAGAATCATTTGCTGGCACCTTCATCATCTTGCACCAAACAGTGCAGATTAAACGCCTGGAATGTATTCAGCAAGCTTCTTTGGGCCGTCTAACGGCCCTCTGCATAGGAAACTGTGAGTAAATGCCTTTGCAGAAGCTTTTGCTGACACCTTCATCATCTTGCACCAAAAGGTGAAGCTAATACGCCTGAAATGTGTTCAGAAAGCTTTTTTGTGCCCTTTTACAACCCTCTGCATAGTAAACTGTGAGAAAATGCCTTTGCAGAAACTCTTGCTGGCACCATCATCATCTTGCACAAAACAGTGCAGCTAAAATACCTGGAATGTGATCAGAAAGCTTCTTTGGGCCCTTATACAGCCCTCTGGATAGGAAACTGTGAGAATATGCCTTTGCAGGAACTTTTGCTGACACCTTCATCATCTTGCACCAAACGAAGAAGCTAATACGCCTGAAATGTGTTCAGAAAGCTTTTTTTGTGCCCTTTTACAACCCTCTGCATAGTAAACTGTGATAAAATGCCTTTGCAGAAACTCTTGCTGGCACCTTCATCATCTTGCACCAAACAGTGCAGCTAAAATACCTGGAATGTGATCAGAAAGCTTCTTTGGGCCCTTATACAGCCCTCTGGATAAGAAACTGTGAGAAAATGCCTTTGCAGAAACTTTTGCTGACACCTTCATCATTTTGCACCAAATGGTGAAGCTAGAAAACCTGGATTGTGTTCAGAAAGCCTCTTTGGGCCCTTTTACAGCCTCCTGCATAGGAAACTGTCAAAGAATGCTGTTACCGAAATTTTTCCTGGAACATTCATCATCTTGCACCAAAACGGTGAAGCTGAAATGCCTGGAATGTGTTCAGAAAGCTTCTTTGGTCCCTTTTACAGCCCTCTGCATAGGAAACTGTGAGAAAATGCCTTTCCAGAAACATTTGCTGACACCTTCATCATTTTACACCAAACATTGCAGCTAAAATGCCTGGAATGTGTTCAGAAAACCTCTTTGGGCCCTTTTGCAGGCCTCTGCATAGGAAACTGTGAGAAAATGCCTTTGCAGAGGCTTTTCAACTCAACTCAACTTTTATTTGTTTTAAGTGCCATATCATAACAGCTGTTATCTCAGAGCACTTTACAAGCAGAGCAACAATGTGTACATAGTGAAAAACCCCCTGTCCTTAGACCCTCGCAAAGGCTGAGGAACAACTCCCAAGAAAAACCCTGACAGGGAACAAAGGGGAGAAACCTCAGGGTGAGAGACAGAGGAGGGGATCCTCACCCAGGACGGACAGGCGGGCACAAACAAAACAATATTGATGGCTAACAGTTCAGGATATAAATCAATGAATTGAATTGAATCAGTCCATAGTAGCAGGCAGGAGGAACCGCAGTGAGATGAGCCGGGTAGAGGTGGTCCTGGATCCAGCTCAGCGTTGATGGAAGTCGGGAGGGAAAATAAAAATAATAAAAATAAAATGAAAAATGAAAAATAAAAATAAGAATAAAAAGAAAATTAAGAATTAAAAAATAAAATAATAAAAATTAAAAAAGAATAAATAAATAAATAAAAAATAGAAATATATATATATATATATATAAACAAAAATAAAAATGAAAATAAAAATAAAATAAAAATAAAAATAAATTGAAAGATAACAAAGGAGAGGGGGAGGAGAGGGAGGAAGAGGAGGAGATGGAAAACAGACGGGGAGAGGCCAAGAGGAAAGAGAGAAGCTAGAGGGAACGTGAACCTGATTCACAGCCACAGAGAAGGCAGAGAAGATTGAGCTCAATGTGCCGGGGACCCCCAGCAGACTCAACCTATAGCAGCTTATCTTGGATTTATCTGTAGGCTCTGTCAAAAAGGAGGGTTTTTAACCTACTCTTAAAGGTAGAGAGGGTGTCTGCCTCCCGGACTGAAACTGGTAGATGGTTCCATAACAGAGGGCCTTGGTAGCTGAAGGCTCTGGCTCCCCATCTAGACTTAGAGACTCTTGGAACCACAAGTAGGCCTGTATTCAGAGAACGAAGTCTCCTAGTGGGGCAATAGGGTTTTATCAGGTCTGAGATATAAGAGGGTGCCAGACCATGAAGACCTTTATAGACAAGGAGGAGGATTTTGAACTGGATCCTGAAAGGTACAGGAAGCCAGTGTAATGAGGCCAGAACAGGAGAGATGTGATCTCTCTTTCTAGTTTTAGTCAGGACACGAGCTGCCGCGTTCTGAATGAGCTGCAGAGTTCTCAGCGACCTATTGGAGCTTCCAGCCAGTGGAGAGTTGCAGTAGTCCAGCCTGGAGGTAACAAAGGCATGGACCAGCTGTTCTTCTGCATGAAGAGGGAGTAGGTGTCTTATTTTTGAAATATTGCGGAGGTGGAAGTAGGCAGTCCGCGAGATCGATTTTATGTGGGAGCTAAAAGACAGGTCTGGATCAAAACTAACACCTAGGTTCTTAACAGTGGTGGCAGAAGAAGTCGCAAAACTACCTTGTAATGCTATGGCATCAGATATTGAATCACGAAGGTGTTTAGGACCTATGAGCAGCAACTCTGTTTTTTCAGAGTTCAGAAGGAGGAAATTATTAGTCATCCAGGCCTTCACATCATCAAGGCAGGACTGAAGCTGCTGTAGACGGTTGAGCTCGCCCGGCTTGATAGATAGATATAATTGAGTGTCGTCAGCATAACAGTGGAAATCTATAGAGTGACTCCTGATGATATCACCTAGAGGGAGCATATATACAGAGAAAAGAACTGGACCAAGCACAGATCCTTGCGGAACCCCGTGGCTGACTTTAGTACGTGGCGATTGGTTGTCGTTAACACAAACAAACTGATATCGGTCTGAAAGATAGGACCGGAACCAGTCTAAAGCAGTGCCTCTAATTCCGAGTTGATATTCCAGTCTCCTTAGTAAGATCTGGTGGTCAACCGTATCAAAAGCAGCACTGAGATTTGCTGACACCTTCATCATCTTGCACCAAACAGTGCAGGAAAAACGCCTGCAATGGTTCAGAAAACTTCTTTTGGCCCTTTTACGGCCCTCTGCATAGGAAACTGTGAGAAAATATCTCTGCAGAGACTCTTGCTGGCACCATCATCATCTTGCACAAAACAGTGCAGCTTAAACGCCTGAAATGTGTTCAGAAAGCTTCTTTGGGCCCTTATACAGCCCTCTGGATAGGAAACTGTGAGAAAATGCCTTTGCAGGAACTTTTGCTGACACCTTCATCATCTTGCACCAAACGAAGAAGCTAATACGCCTGAAATGTGATCAGAAAGCTTTTTTGTGCCCTTTTACAACCCTCTGCATCGTAAACTGTGATAAAATGCCTTTGCAGAAACTCTTGCTGGCACCTTCATCAACTTGCACCAAACAGTGCAGCTAAAATACCTGGAATGTGATCAGAAAGCTTCTTTGGGCCCTTATACAGCCCTCTGGATAGGAAACTGTGAGAAAATGCCTTTGCAGAAACTTTTGCTGACACCTTCATCATTTCGCACCAAATGGTGAAGCTAGAAAACCTGGAATGTGTTCAGAAAGCCTCTTTGGGCCCTTTTACAGCCTCCTGCATAGGAAACTGTCAAAGAATGCTGTTACCGAAATTTTTCCTGGAACATTCATCATCTTGCACCAAAACGGTGAAGCTGAAATGCCTGGAATGTGTTCAGAAAGCTTCTTTGGTCCCTTTTACAGCCCTCTGCATAGGAAACTGTGAGAAAATGCCTTTCCAGAAACATTTGCTGACACCTTCATCATTTTACACCAAACATTGCAGCTAAAATGCCTGGAATGTGTTCAGAAAACCTCTTTGGGCCCTTTTGCAGGCCTCTGCATAGGAAACTGTGAGAAAATGCCTTTGCAGAGGCTTTTGCTGACACCTTCATCATCTTGCACCAAACAGTGCAGGTAAAACGCCTGCAATGGTTCAGAAAACTTCTTTTGGCCCTTTTACGGCCCTCTGCATAGGAAACTGTGAGAAAATTTCTCTGCAGAGACTCTTGCTGGCACCATCATCATCTTGCACAAAACAGTGCAGCTTAAATGCCTGAAATGTGTTCAGAAAGCTTCTTTGGGCCGTCTTACAGCCCTCTGCATAGGAAACTGTGAGTAAATGCCTATGCAGAAACTTTTGCTGACACCATCATCATCTTGCACCAAAAGGTGAGGCTAGAACGCCTGGAATATGTTCAGAAAGCTTCATTGGGCCCTTTTACAGCCCTCTGCATAGGAAACTGTGAAAAAATGCTGTTACAGAAACTCTTTCTGGAACATTCATCATCTTGCATCAAACGGTGAAGCTGAAACGCCTGTAATGTGTTCAAAAAGCTTCTTTGGGCCCTTTTACAGCCCTCTGCATTGGAATCTGTGAGAAAATGCCTTTGCAGAAACATTTGCTGGCACCTTTGTGGTTTCTTGAGAGGTGAAGATAATGCTGAAGATGATGAAGGAAAGTCCGCTGACACTGTCTTAGTTGCAAATAGGAGGTTTATTGCAAAGCAACCGGTCTGCTTGGAGTGGAACAGCCAAATGTCCTCTGACTATTGTCTCCAAGCTCACACTTCTTATACTCTTATCACCCTTCTGATCTTTGGTGAGTCTTTTGATCCCAGACCCCCAGGACCCCTGCTGTGATCGGGTGTCGACAGTCTTCTTCCTTACCAGCTCTACTTCCAATACGGCCCCTAATAAAACATGCATCAGATAGCATGTATGTGACCCCCTCATAAACATGCCTTTCCATTTGGATGGAGCTGGTAACTAACACACAAACACACTTCTCCAGACACTACATATTTCCCCCCTTCGTGACTACATAGTCTCGAAAAACAGAGAAACAAAAACATCCATGCACATTCACTTCCCTTTCATACATTTTAACATATTCTTCATGGAGTGTGAGAGCAAAAAACCCATCAGGCAACTACCATACACTCTTCGACAGGAAAATTCTCTCACAGTCTCTTTGCCTAAGGCGACCACATATTGCACTCCAATCAATTTTTCAAGCAGTTTTTGTAGATTTTTCTTATACAAATACAAAAATAAAAACTTCATAAAATAAAAAATGTCCAAATTCAGGCTACTCGACCCATCGGACCCTCCAGTGGACCTTTCCCTACATATTCATTCTCTGACCCTAAATGTTAAAAAAAAACCCAAAACATCTGTACTTCAAACAAAACAAAATTTCATTCACACACATTTCAAGTTTCACATGTCAAAAAGTTTCAAAACATAATGATGAGATACACTGGAGCTTCCTCTGCAGCGTTGACTCTAAGCGTCCTCCATTATTTTGAACTCTGCATCTCCTTGTTCTTGTTTAGAATCCTTCTCCTCTAGGAAGGAAGAAAAAATAAAAACCAGTATCTTTTTCGAAAGCACAAATACAAACATCTTATTCATTTCCCCCCTTAGATCTTTCAATTTTTAACATAAAGTCACCAAGTCACAAAATAATACTTGAAATATTTACAACTTTAATAGCTTCTTCTTCATCTTCATCCATACCATTCTGCAACAATGGCATCTGAGTCTGTGCCTCAGGAACCACAATTCCTATCCATTTCAAAATCATAGCTTTGGCACAGATTATCATCAGTGGGCAACAGCAGGACATCATCACAAAGAATATGAGTACTGTAACTAAAATTTGAGCTAAAACCATCCCAAATGCTCCAAATGTATTTTTCCACCACGCTATCGCAGACCAACCAGCTCCCTTTGAAGGACCAAAGGCATCCTTAATGTGCCCTAGAGCTTCCATGACATTAGTAATGTAATCTGTGGTAACTGGAATCAAAGTGTAACACGCTTCTCCTGTCAAATTCAAAGTCACACATAGACCACCTTGTTTAGCCAAAATATAATCTAAGGCTATCTCATGTTTCAACAGAGTCAATCTATGGCTTTTCTGAGTATTTGACAGAAACTCAAACCCTTTTATTGTTTCATTAACAAATCCCTGCAAAGTATATGTAATATTATCAATATGATGTTAACCTTTATGTTTAAACATGGTTATGTTTAAACAAATTCACCGACACAGCCATTATTGAATCTCCTCCTGAATTCTGTTGATAAAGTAACCATGACAGGGCATATGACTGACACTTAGTAGATAGTGGTTCAGGTACCGTTTCCAAAATTGAAGGCCACGTTCCTGGTGATGGTACTTTCACCACACATGGACAATTCAATTTCTTCACTGACCTTACTGTGTGTAATCTGTTGGAACCACAGGTTCCTCCCTGCCCATGGATCTGCAATTTTTAAGACTGATGAATCAAAACCAAATGCCTTCCACCTCAACTCCCTCTTTTTTAACACATGCTCATGACCATCTGAAATCCTTTTGGAGCCAAAAAACTCCTCTCCCCTACTTACTCCGTCCTTCAATGAGCGACCATCGTCGCTTTCCACATTCTCAACCTTCAACTGAGGAGTTGACGTCATCATCGTCAACTCTCTTACTTCCTTTGTGGACTCTAAGCTCTCACTTCCACCTATCACCACCAAAGTCACTGTACTTGTCCTTCTCTCTTCTTTTCCTGAACTTAAATCAACAAAAGAACAACTATAATTTCCCTGATCCTCGCTCTGTATCCCTCGCACATACAAACTACAATCTTCAGTCAAACCTGACCTCTTTCCTTCATGTACCAATACATACTTTCCTTCTATCTCTGTGTCTGACAAATCAAGGATCCTTCCATGATTGTCTCTCCACTCCACTTTCAATTTTCCTTCATCTCCTTCTCCAGCCTTGCACTGACAGAGTAACCTAGCTGAGTTTCCTATAGCTACTTCCACCCTAGTGCCCATATCACTCTGGTTTTGGTCTTAGTCGGTCTTGGACTCCTCTGTCTAACTGGCTTCCTAGATGTTCCTCTAACAAACTTGCTTCTCTCTGATGCTTCACATTCTCCTGAAATATGTTCTGATGCTCTGGGGACATATGGGAAATCAAGTTCTTCGAATCTCCTTCCCTGGTTAACTGCCAAGTCATCCCTGGCATCATCAGAAACATGAGAATGATCATCAACATTCTCTTCCACATGTTCAATCTCCCTGTCAAAAATTTGTCCTGGAGGATATTCATCAATCTCTTCTGTTCCTGTCTGCTCTGGCACATTTCCTTCTAACCTTCTTTGGCCTTCAACTTCTCTGTTTTCTAAGCGTGGTGGTTTCTCCTTAGGCACTTTAACACAATGTGTTAAATGACACCACGTTGGAGACCCTTTAACCTGTACTGCAGTTCCTGTGCTTCGCACCACCTGAAATGGTCCTTCACGACGTTCGTTATACCATTTCCAGTTTTTGTAAAATCAATTTCACAGTTCTATCCACAAACTCCTTCCCATTGTCTGAAGATATTCGATCCGAAAGCACCCACCGGCTTATGACTTCTCTACATAAAAACTTTGCAACAGACTGAGCATCCTTTCTTTTCGTTGGACAGGCTTCAGGCCACCTGGAGAATCTGTCCACCACCACCAGCATATATCTTTTTCCATCAACTGGTTTGATCATATCAACAAAGTCCACTACTAACTCTGTTGGTATATAACCAGGTGAAACCTTCACTCCCTTCCGAACATTATTTTTTAGACAGATTGTACACCTGCCTACTGTTCCCTCTAAGCTGCGCGCTTGCGCAGTTGCGCACTGCTTTCACGTTCTCAGCGCACAAGAAAATCTATGCAGCGCACAAAACAAAAATCAACATAGACGTATTAAACGACTAAATTAATTGGACCAATAATATTGCCTTCTGTACCATTTTCCGTCACAACTCAGTGAGTGACAGGTGTCCAGCCAATGATACGACAAGGTTCACGTACGCTACGCAGCCAATCATGGCGTTGACAGTGCCCCAGTGCCCTGCCTGTACGTGTCGTGTGCAGGTTAGCAAGAAGCTAACAACAGTGCGGCGCCGGCGGAGTTAAGAGACGCAACTGCAAATGCTAACTCCTTATCATGGCGAAACGAACGGGCAGCGACGTGTCAACTCAAAAAGCCAAAGCGAAAAAGAAATGCGACCATTGGACCAGCCTATGCGCATAAAGTCAAAGCAAGAAGCAGACGGAGCCATCAACCTGGACAAAGTCTACAAACATTGAAGAAGTGAGAAGGACAGGCGTGAAAAATGAGGTAAAATCAAATTTGTGCATATTCTAGTGGCATTAAGTTTTTTTTATGTATGGATGTTAATCATTAAATGCTGTTGCCACTAGATAATTTATGGCTCGTAGAAATGCTGATTAAAAAAACGGTCATTTCATATTTTACAGACAAAGTGTTAGAGGAATTTACACTGTATCACAAGCAACAACACGTTGTTCAAAATGTGAATGTTTTAATGTAAACAAAATGTTATGTCTGAAAGGTGTATATGTATAATTTAATCCAGAACAGGACCCTAAGCCAGGCCTCTTCCCATGACCAGAGCAGGACTCTTCACATGGCCAAAATAGGACTCTTCCGTGAGCCAAAGCAGGACTCTCCCCATGACCAGAGCGGGACTCACATATAACATACTACACGTCAGGTTTTGAAGTGTGACACTAGTGTGTGGCCACAGCGTGCACATCTGATGTTGCTCACAGTGGTCCTTGGTGTGCTCAGGGAGCTTGTGTGTATGCCCAGATACATAAACAATTAGAGGGACTATTAGAGGGACCTATAAAATAATCAATCTGTTCCAACATGTATGGTGCCTAACAACCATACTCTTTTGTGACCTTTCTTCTGACTTATCATCGGAAGCTGGGGATAAATTTCTTGAGCTTTAAGCTGCTCCTCATATGGTGGGGGACACTTAACTGATTCTGTATGTGAAAAAGGTGTATCCACCTCTACTACTAATCTTTCTGTCAATCTCTCATTTTCTTCTATTTCTTTCTCACATTTTTCTTTCTCTTCCTTTTGAGTTTTTAATCATTTCTGTCTCTCAATCTCAAATAATTGAAGAATTCCCAATTCCGTTTGTCTTTTTTCCTTACGTTTTTCTCCTTTCCTACCCTTCTTCTCATCTACTTTGTATGTGGACACAAGAACTTGCATCACCTTAATAACATCAGAATTAGAGGTCCCCTCCACTGGCCAGGGTTGGTCAATATTAGGCCGACGCTTGCTCAATTTCTCTGATATCTTCTTGATACCTTTGATCAGAGGATTGTTCTTACAAACGATATCAAGAGGAGTTATCAACTATTCACCTATATTCATTGACGCCAACCAGCAAAAAATCCTGGAATAAATTTGCCAACTCCAAAAGAAATGGTTAAGCCACAAGTATTTAAATGGTCAGTCTGTTGCCAAGCCCTAATTTCTGCAATAACCAAGCAGATAAAAATACTCTACTATCCCCAGATCGAATATATGTATCAGTAACAACGAGAAATCTGTTCGTGAACAAAACCGTACTGGCCTTAACCGACTGGATCCAGGAGCTGCACACACTGCTGACAGCGACCTTCAATCCAGTTGTCTCCTCATCTGCCTCCAAGAATTCTAGGCAGTCTCCGTATTGGCTGTCTCCACCTCACTCTCTCTCTCTCTCTCACCATAGATGAAGAAGAAGAAGACAAGAGTTAAATATATTACATTCCATACAATCAACAATTCAGGTATTATCGTTGTGACTTAGATCATTTATACATTATATATTTTCTCCTCTTAAATTTTCAACGTTATTACTGATGTTTTTCTTTTTTAAACCCCCCTTAGATCACTTCTTAAAGTCAAGCTTCTCAAAGTGAACATCTGACACTCAGAAAAGACAAAGTTCCACACAAACTTAGAAGATGTTAGACATGTTCAACTTCATCATCCTTATATTTTTCTATAGAATCATAGTCCTTCTCAGGGCTCATAAACTTTATCAAAAAGTCTTCTGAAAGAGGCTCATAAGCTTACAAAAGTCCTCCAAAAAGGCTCATACATTTTAACAAAAGTCCTCTGTCGAAGCTCATAATTTTAACAAAAGTCCCTTCAAAGGCTCATAGTCTTATCAATAGCAAGAAGATATCTTCCTTATCTATTTCTAAACTATTATTAATAACATTTAACATTAAACACAAATGTTATGACAATTCACAGACAGAGATCAGACAAACAAATCCTCAAGACCAAACGCACATTCAACTTTATCCCTCTTTTCTGAAAGCACTTTCTTTTTTTGTTTGTTTTTTATTTTTATGCCGCTTATTTCCTTTTTCCCTTATTAATTAATTTGTGCAACCTTTATGAGGTATAGATATTCAATGAGAGGCTGCTTCAGACACTGTTCGTCAACAAATGTTCGAGTGGGAGCATACAATTGAACTTTTCTTCCAGACCCCCAGTTCAGCCTTTAGA
Organism: Karalla daura; assembly: GCA_029224185.1. Classification (NCBI taxonomy): domain Eukaryota; kingdom Metazoa; phylum Chordata; class Actinopteri; order Chaetodontiformes; family Leiognathidae; genus Karalla; species Karalla daura. Next base: position 26,139,774 of record CM055193.1, on the reverse strand, counting down.
ACTGACCTGAAATTCACCTAGTGATTTTTCCAGGTTTTGTGGCCCGTCTACAAACGCCTCCTTGAGGGCTTTATCCAAATTTGCGGCTTCCTTTCCTTTATTCCTATATTCCTTTTTTTCCTTTATTCCTATATTCCTTTTTTTGTCTAATCTACTCCCCCCTTTCGCGTTGCTCTTTCAACGCAAATAATCAAAGTATCACTTCAAAATCCAGTACATCTTAAAATATCCTCACACAGTCCTTTACGGTATGACCTAACAGCTAAGCACACACAGCTACAGCGAACGAACCAGCGCTCACTTTTGTGAGAAATTCTCACCTTTACTCTGTCGACTTGGAGCAGGAGCAGATCCCTTGAAGCTGTCGGCGACGCTGCAGACCACAGCACGTCCGGTGATCGTGACGGCAAAATCCTGTGGTTTCTTGAGAGGTGATGTTGGTGAAGATAATGCTGAAGATGATGAAGGAAAGTCCGCTGACACTGTCTTAGTTGCAAATAGGAGGTTTATTGCAAAGAAGAACAGCATCAATCAAGCAACCGGTCTGCTTGGAGTGGAACAGCCAAATGTCCTCTGACTATTGTCTCCAAGCTCACACTTCTTATACTCTTATCACCCTTCTGATCTTTGGTGAGTCTTTTGATCCCAGACCCCCAGGACCCCTGCTGTGATCAGGTGTCGACAGTCTTCTTCCTTACCAGCTCTACTTCCAATACGACCCCTAATAAAACATGCATCAGATAGTATGTATGTGACCCCCTCATAAACATGCCTTTCCATTTGGATGGAGCTGGTAACTAACACACAAACACACTTCTCCAGACACTATACCCTCATCATATTGCACCAAAGAGTGCAGCTAAATCCCCTGGAATGTATTCAGAAAGCTTCTTTGGGCCCTCATACAGCCCTCTGCATAGGAAATTGTGAGTAAATGCCTTTGCAGATACTTCCTGACACCTTCATTATCTTGCACCAAACAGTGCAGCTAAAACGCCTGGAATGTGTACAGAAATTTTCTTTGGTGCAAGATGATAAAGGGGTCAGCAAAAGTTTCTGCAAAGGCATTTTCACACAGTTTCCTATGCAGAGGGCTGTAAAAGGACCCAAACAGTGCAGCAAAACACCTGGAATGTGATCAGAAAGCTTATTTGGGTCCTTTTACAGCCCTCTGCATAGGAAGGTGTGAGAAAATGTGCTTCAGAAACTTTTGCTGACACATTCATCATCTTGCACCAAACATTGCAGCAAAATGCCTGGAATGCATTCAGATAGCCAGTTTGGGCCCTTTTACAGCACTGCTGGCATGAAATTACTAGAAATTGCATTTCAGAATCTTTGATAGGATGAATCTGAGGAGCATTGGAATAGCCAATTTGTGATATTGGGGGTGTTGAATCATCTTGAGACTCAGCATATCTCATGTTTACAGGGGCAGGAGTAAATATTCTGGAAGGAGGCAGATCATGAAAGGAGGTGGAAGCTACATGGTCATGAAGAGATGATGATGTTGGTGCAGAAGCTGCAGCAGGGTGATCATCTAAGAGGACTCATTCGTCTTGTTGGCCCAAACTATTTGGCAAAATGCCTGCATTGTGATCAGAAAGCCTATTGGGGCCCTTTTACAGCAATGTGGGCATGAAACTGTAAGAAAATGCATTTCAGAAAGTTTTTTAGACTCATTTGTCATGTTGGTGCAATCTGTGCAGCAAAATGTGTGCAGGCATGAAATTGTGAGAAGATGCATTTCAGAAACTTTTTCAGACACATTTGTCGTGTCCAGAAAGCCAATTTGGGCCCTTTTACAGCAACTTTTTCTGACTCATTCGTCATGTTGGCCCAAACTATGCAGCAAAATGCCTGTAATGTGTTTAGAAAGCCAATTTGGGCAGTTTTACAGCACTGCAGGCATGAAACTGAGAAAATATGCTCAAAACATCAATTTGTAGTGTTCAAAAGCACATTTCCTAGAAATTCCGAGCAAAGGCGTCTCAGGTACATATTATGGTGCATTCCTCATGTTTGGCGATAACTTGCAGCTATCTGCTTCTACTGTGCTTAAAACGCCAATTTGCATTGTTCAAAAGCATTATCTTTTAACCTCAACTCATACAATGAGGAGTATGAAACAATAAGAGAGATTTGTATTAAAAACATTTATTTGTTCTTGAGAGACTAGCACATAAAAATAAAACAAACAACAAGTAGTGATTTTTTAAGCTGTGCAAATACATATCATTGCTGTCAGAATCTCATTTTAAATGTTAGTGGAAAACAATGTTTTATTCAGCTTTGAACTAGATCAAGTTTTGCTTGAATACTATATTGAAAACTTCTCTCTTCACCCCCAACTGCAAACACACACACAAAGAATAAAAAAGTACACATCGTTTCACATCATTGTCGCATCATTTCATTCCTGTAAATTGTGTCTATTGTCTATAGACACAATTTGTGTCTACCATACATACATACTGTATGTATGGTGGACACATGTCAACCCCCCATGATGTATAGATAGATATAGAGATAGAGATACTATATTGATCCTGAAGGAAATTAATGTTTAATTTGCGAAGGGCCATTTATGAAGCCAGGAGTTTGATTCACACGTGGCTGCCATCAGAAATAATACTTGGATGAGCGGGCAGAGGTGGAGAGGAAGGAGTGATGGATATAGCTTTTCACGTCAGTCATCCTCAACACACCCACTTATCCATATGATCCATACTGGCTACCGGAGAATAACCCAGCTGTACGAACGAGGTAAACAGTCCAATCATCCGATGTATGTAACTCCCATTCTCGGTTGACAGGGTCCCCTGTCAACAAAATGGATGCACTTCTATGTATTCAGTTCTTTAAACTCTAATATCTTAACAAGCATGGAAAATTTTGGAAATTGACCACCAAATCACATGCTGCTGCACTTCAGCTGTTGGAGCCAGTTTGAGCAGTAGGAAAAAAAACAGTTTGGTGAAATTGTTTTATTCAACGTCATTTCTTGATTGAAATTATGTTTTGTGACTGGCTATGTACTGCAGAAAGTATTTCTTGGAGCCAAACCTAACGGATCTTGCTGGAAATGTAAGTGAAGTCACTTTCACTTTAGCTTCATTTTATATACCAGAAGACTACAACCTCCATCCATCCATCCATCTTCTTCCGCTTATCCGGGGCCGGGTCGCGGGGGGAGCAGTCTAAGCAGGGACGCCCAGATCTCCCTCTCCCTGGACACTTGCTCCAGCTCTTCCGGGAGGATCCCGAGGCGTTCCGAGGCCAGCCGTGTGATATAGTCACTCCAGCGTGTCCCTTCCCCTGGGTCTCTTCCCGGATGGACATGCCCGGCACACCTCCCGGGGAAGGTGTCCAGGAGGCATCCGATTCAGATGCCCGAGCCACCTCAGCTGGCTCCTCTCGATGTGGAGGAGCAGCGGCTCTACTCCGAGCTCTTCCCGGGTGACAGAGTTCCTCACCCTATCTCTAAGGCAGCGCCCCGCCACCCTGCGGAGGAAACCCTGTGGAGAGTATAGAGCTGGTCCAGTGTTCCACGGCCGGGACGGAAACCGCATTGTTCCTCCTGGATCCGAGGTTCAACAATTGGCCGAACTCTCCTCGCTAGTACCCTGGAATAGACTTTCCCCGGGAGGCTGAGGAGTGTGATCCCCCGGTAGTTGGAACACACCCTCCGGGCCCCCTTTTTAAAAAGAGGGACCACCAGTCCAGTTTGCCACTCCAGGGGCACTGTTCCCGACTGCCACGCGATGTTGCAGAGGCGTGTCAGCCTGGACAGCCTACAGCATCCAAGACTACAACCTTTTATATACAATCTATTAAACATACACACATAAACGGCAATCAGTTTATTATTACTGAACATTGTTTCCAAAAGGTTTGGTACAGAATATCACAATCCTTTATACAATATACTTACAAGAAAAAAAATCCTTCATTACTGCAATTACTGGTCTTCGCTGCCATATTTTCGCATTTACAGGGAATAAAGTAGGAAGAATTAAGGAATCTATACTAAACAGACAACTCTCATTTATTTTGATGTAAGAAAAAGGAGGATTTACTGAAGCTTCAGAGGACAGACTCCAGTCATCAGGTTCCTCTGGTCGTTAAAGAATGGTAATGATTTCAACTGTTATACCAATCACGCTCATCATCATTTTTATTAGTCACACAGACAAAGACATATTGGTCCATCCCATTTTGTTTTTCTTTTGCCTTAATGTTTAAAACAACCATTACAGTTGGTGTAAAAGTAACACAGCACATTTCAGAAAAGGAACATTGTAACAACAGTATGGGGCTGTTTCTATGGGACTGTTTGTATGGGGCTGAATTCTGCTGTATACAGAAAAATCCTGAATGAGAATATCCGTGCATTGTGAGCTCAAAATGAATCCCATTTGGGTTCTAACTCCCCTGTCATTGCAGATCCCACCCCTCTCCCATGCCATTTGCTCATTGCTCTCACCTGGTTCTCCCCACCTATCTCTCCACCTGCAGCCTGTTTCCTCCTCACGCCCTTTGTATAAATACCAGTGCTTCTCCACCTTGTCCCTGCCAGATTGTCTTGTGCTCCTACGCTAAACTCTCCAGCGATCCCTGTTCCTGAATTCTCGATCATCGAGTTTCTGCCTGCCTTGATTTTTGGATTTTTGCCTGCTCCTAGTCTGTTCTGTCTGCCAGTTTATCTCCCGGTTTTGACCTTGCCTGTTTTTGGACTGAGTAAACGTCTCTTTCCTCAAACCTGTGACTCTTAGTCGTCCTTTTGGGTTCCTCTGCTGAGTGTGACAGAACAATTTGGCCAACATGAACCCAGCCGACGATGATTTTGTGCGCCAAGAGCTGAGCATGCAGGCCAGTGCTCTAGAACACCATGAGGAGCGTCTTACCTCCATATCAGACGCCCTGCAGGAGATGGCGACTCGTCATGAGAGGAGTTTGAGTAGCATTCAGGACCTGCTCCAGAGGCCTTTGGAGAACCAACTTTTTGTAAAGGCCGAGAAGTGCGAGTTTCAAGTCTCCGAGGTATCCTTCTTGGGGCTCATTATCGGTTCTGGCAACGTTCGGATGGACCCGGCTAAGACCAAGGCAGTTACTAGCTGGCCAGTTCCGACTTCACGTAAGGAGCTCCAACGCTTCCTCGGTTTTGCCAACTTCTACAGAAGGTTCATCCGCAACTACAGTACAGTAGAAGCTCCACTCACTGTCCTCACGTCCCTCAAGGAGTCTTTCCGGTGGACCCCCATGGCCGAAGCAGCTTTTGTCGATTTAAAAGCATGTTTTACTTCTGCTCCAATTGTAATTTTTCCAGACCCTGCCCGCCAGTTCATTGTTGAAGTTGATGCCTCTGACACTGGAGTTGGAGCAGTCCTGTCACAACTGTCAGCTGAGGACCAGAAGATTCATCCGTGCGCTTTCTTCTCCCGGAAACTGGTTCCGGCAGAGAGAAATTATGATGTTGGAAACCGGGAGCTGTTAGCTGTCAAGCTCGCTCTGGAGGAATGGAGACACTGGTTGGAGGGAGCTGAACAACCATTTGTGGTCTGGACCGACCATAAAAACTTAGAGTACATCCGGTTGGCCAAGAGACTCAACCCTCGTCAAGCTCGGTGGTCCCTCTTTTTTAACCGTTTCTTTTCACCCTCTCATACAGGCCAGTCTCCAAAAACACCAAGCCTGATGCACTGTCCCGTCAGTTCCAGGCAGGGGATTCCACATCCCCGCTTGAGAATATCCTCCCGCCTGCATGTGTACTAGGAGTGGTAACCTGGGAGGTGGAGAGTAAGGTAAAACGTGCCCTCACTGAACACTCTGCTCCTGGTGCCTGCCCAGAGAATAGATTATTCGTTCCAGACTGTCCTGAGGTGAGACGCACGTTAGCCTTGCTGTGACAATGTTTCTGGTGGCCTACCATGGAGAGAGACACCAGGGAATTTGTTGCTGTGTGTCATGTTTGTTCTCAGCACAAGAGTTCCAACAAGCCTCCGTCTGGTCTTATTCTTCCTCTGCCAGTCCCTCATCGACCTTGGTCCCATATTTCCCTGGACTTCGTCACCGGCTTACCACCTTCAAATGGTAATACAGTCATCCTCACTGTTGTGGATCGTTTTTCTAAAGCCACCGTTCTAATCCCACTACCCAAGCTACCGACTGCCAAAGATATGGCTGATCATGTTGCAACATGTTTTCAGAGTGCATGGTCTCCCATCGGATGTGGTCTCTGATCGGGGGCCACAGTTCATTTCTCATTTTTGGTCCAAGTTTTGTAGGATGCTGGGGGCTACAGTCAGCTTGTCATCTGGTTTCCATCCACAATCCAATGGCCAAGCGGAGTGGATGAATCAAGAGATGGAGACTGCCCTACGATGCCTAGCCTCTCGTAACCCCTCCTCCTGGTCAGAGCAGCTGCTGTGGACTGAGTACAGGGATCTTCCTCTAAGAGTGGATTCTAAGAAGTTAGCTCCTCGTTTTATTGGTCCTTTCCCGATCTCTAATATAATCAACCCAGTGACTGTCTCGCTTCATCAATGAGGATTAACCCTACATTCCATGTTTCTAAGATCAAACCAATCAATGAAAGTAAACTCCTACCCTCCTCCAGACCCCCACCACCCCCCCGCCTCATCGATTGGGCCCTTGTATACACTGTCCATCGCCTCATCAAGTCCCGACAACGTGGCAGGGGAATTCAGTATCTTGTTGACTGGGAGGGCTACGGTCCCGAAGAACGCTCGTGGGTTCCCGCTCGCAGTATCCTGGATCCGGCGTTCATCACAGATTTCATCTGGCGCATCCTGATCAGCCGGGTGGGACGGAGGGAGCCGTCCCTAAAGGGGGGGGGGTTCTGTAACATAGGCAATGTTTTCTATGTCCATCAGTCACTAACTCTCCTGTCATTGCAGATCCCACCCCTCTCCCATGCCATTTGCTCATTGCTCTCACCTGGTTCTCCCCACCCATCTCTCCACCTGCAGCCTGTTTCCTCATCACGTCCTTTGTATAAATACCAGTGCTTCTTCACCTTGTCCCGGGCCAGATTGTCTTGTGCTCCTACGCCAAACTCTCCAGTGATCCCTGTTCCTGAATTCTCGATCATCGGCCCTGTTTCTGCCTGCCTTGATTTTTGGATTTTTGCCTGCTCCTAGTCTGTTCTGTCTGCCAGTTGATCTCCTGGTTTTGACCTTGACCTTGTTTTTGGACTGAGTAAACGTCTTTTCCCTCAAACCTGTGACTCTTAGTCGTGCTTTTGGGTTCCTCTGCTGAGTGTGACAGAATGGCTTAAGAAAGACAAAATGAAGAGTAGCCTTGTCAGAATCCTACCCTGAATCCACTTGAGATGCTGTCGCATGACTTTAAAAAGGCAGTTTTTGCTTGAAAACTCTCCAATGTGGCTGAATTACAACAATTCTGCAAAGATGAGTTGGCAAAATTGCTTCAAAACACTATAAAATACGCTTGATTGCAGATGCTGCTAACGTTGGCCCAAACAGATATAAGGTTTACGGGGAAATCACTTTCTCACAGAAGGCCATGCAGGTTTGAATTTTTCTCCCTTAATAATAAACACCTTTATTTAAAAACTGCATTTTGTGTTAACTTGCGTTATCTTTGTCCAACATTTAAATTTTTTGATGAGAAAAAAAAATCAGAAAGGGATCAGAAAGGGAGGCAATTCTTTTGAACACCAATGTATATGTGTGTATGTTTATGCATAGTGGTTATTTCCTCACCTTAAACAAATGTATAAACAGATTCCCTGAACCAACACCAGCATGAATGTGTCCTTTGTAGTTGCCAACCAGCCAATGCAATTGGCTAGCCAATTAGCTAGTTGAGCCAAAGCAATGCAAACAAGAGCCTTTGCTTTTTTGATAGTGCTGTAAACCCTTGATGTTTTCTCAACAAGCTTCATGAGGTAGTCACCTGAAATGGTTTTTACTTCATTGGTGTGCCTTGTCAGGTTTACTTTGTGGAATTTCTTGCCTTATAAATGGGGTTGGAACCATCAGCTGTGTTGTGCACAACTCAGGTTGATACACAGCAGAAAGCCCTATTGAACAACTGTTAGAATTCATATTATGGCAAGAACCAGCTAAACAAAGAGAAATGAGTGGCCATTATTACTTTCATAAATTAAGGTCAGTCATGAGGACCGCCTCAGGAAAGGGAGACCAAGTGCTGAGGATAAGTTCATCCAAGGCACCAGCCTTTGAAATTGCAAATTAACTCTACAGAACTCTAGCAGCAGACACATCTCTAGAACAACTGAGACTGCGTGAAGGCCTTCATGATCAAATAGCTGCTAGGAAACTACTGCTAAGCAGATGCAACAAGCAAAATAGAATTGTTTGGGCCAAGAAAGAGAAGGACTGGAAATTAGATCAGTGGATATCTGTGCTTTGGTCTGATGAGTCCAAATTTCAGATCTTTGGTTCCAGCTACCTAGTCTTTGTGCTATGCAGAAAAGGTGAACGGATGGATTCTACATGCCTGGTTGCCACTGTAAAGCAAGGAGGAGGAAGTGTGATGGTGTGGGGGTGTTTTGCTGTTAACACTGTTGGGGATTTATTCAAAGTTGAAGACTCACAGAATCAGCATGGCTACCACAGCATCCTGCTGCAACATGCCATCCCATCCGGTTTGCGTTTATTTGGACCATCATTTATTTTTCAAAAGGACAATAACCCACACACACAACACACCTCCAGGCTGTGAAAGGGCGATTGACCAAGAAACCATTTCAGGTGACTACTTCTTGAAGCTCATCAAGAGAATGCCAAGACTGTGCAAAACCGTAATCAGAGTAAAGGGTGGCTCCTTTGTTTTCAGTTATTTCACACTTTTTTGTTGAGTACATAATTCCATGTGTTCAATCATTGTTTTGATGCCTTCAAAGAGAATCTACAATGTAAATAATCATGAAAATAAAGAAAACGTATTGAATGAGCCTGTGCTGTAGGTCTAGTTTACTAATGTTTTCTCATTCAGTCACTTGTTGCGCATGTTCATACAAGGGCAGTGCGGAGGTGTCTGTATTCCTGGAGGACGCCGGGGATCCGTTTCACAAAGCAGGTTTGGTGAATACTCTGTCACCCCTGAAATAAAACTGAGTTTTCCGTTTCACAAAAGAGGGGTCAGTCTAGCCTGTTTCACTGAGGGAGGTAACTTAAACTCTTGCTTAGTTGCCGTAGTAAGTAGATTCTATGAACCTAACCTGGTCGAAATCAGGTTTTCTTCAAGGAACCTAAAGTTTCTGGCTGTCTCCTTCCCTTACGCCACACACACTTTGATTCATTCATTCAATCTGCACAGGTTTCAAAAATCTCAAAAAAAGTCTCAAAAATCAAACTTTGGACCATGGACTGTCTGTTTCTTGATGATACGGTGGACACAGAGATCACTTGCAGACCAGGAGGAGGTGTTTTATTTTTTCCTGACACTTCTCTTTTTTGAGATGTACCGTTTTATCTCACAGTCCATTAAATTCATCCATAAACTCATCCGTCGTCATATCACCTCCATCTCCTCCACCTCCATCAGTAACACTACTCTGAGTTGATCAAACTAACTCAAATCAGTTGTTCTGGAACTGAAAACTCAGAGTTTCCTATCTCAGAGTAGAACAATCCAGAATTCAGGGTTAGACTCAGAAATTGTTGAACATGCTTTGTGAAACGGACCCCAAATTTACTGAAGGCACATTATAAAATTAAGGTTGTCAATAATGCTAGACTAATATTACAGTCTGGTAAATGTTTCCATGGCTTTGAGGCTGCATTTGCTCTGTTATATACAAATGTAGTGATATTGATGAGCAAAGGCAACCTTTGTGTCTGTGTGTCTGTGTATGCACGTGTGTGTGTGTGTGCATTTGTGTGCGTGTATCTCAATCACAAATCCTTATCATTATACTGTGTCCTCGTCCATCTTGGAGACTTCATCTGCAATGGCGTTCTTCACTTCCATCTCTTCAGCTGACTTTGAAGGAGAGGGAGGCGCTAGCATGGCAACACACTCTTCCTGAAGCTCCTCCTTTTGTCTTCTCTCCTCCTTTTGCCTCTCCTGTTCCAGCAAACGGTAGTTGATGCCCATTCCCATGAAGAGGATGACACCCGCAGCAATGAGGATAAGTCCAGAGGAGACGTAGGTGTAATCATAGTGGTGGTAGTAGTTATAAAACTGACCTGAGTTGCATGAAAGAGAGACAATTGAGTTAACATAATATAGGCATTTTATCTTTTTCTTTATTTATCAATTTGGAAATATACTTACCAGATTAAAAATATGATTCATGACATGACCTTAGTTTTTCAACAACTCATAGTTAATAATTTTGATTAATTGTTGTTAATGTGTTGAGAATTAAAATATAAGTTAGCACATTCTGTGCTACTTTCTACCTGTCATCACTCTCATCTGCACCTTTCCAGCCACTGACAGCAGTCCATCTCCACAAAATATCAGGCTGTCTCCACCAATCACCTGCTCACTTCCCCTCATTATCTCAATTGCCTCACCTGGTTCAGCCTTCGTGTTCTCTGTCTGCACCTCCAATCACATGCTTATCCTGGCCCCAACCCACTTCTCGACAGGCCCATTGGGCCCTTTTTTCACTCAATATCATTTCATCCTACCCTATCAACCAGGTTCTCAAAACCTTGAGCCCAGAACTCTATTCAGAATGTAGAGAAATAAAGAAAGGAATCCTGCAGGAACCAAGCGTTCCTGAGTCAGTTCGGCCAGCCTCATGTCTTGTAGGAGCTGTAACCTTGGACATTGAGGAGAAAGTTATGGAGACTATTGTGGGGCTGCCAATATCTTGTTCCTGCTCTCCCAGTCTACTTTGGTTACCTCAATAGACAGACGTAGCACTGGCTCATTCACACCCTGGACCTTGTTCTAACTTTTGGTATCGAAATCAAACAACTGATCAATTCTCCCCCTAACCCAGTGTTAACTGACCACTCTAATCACTTTTGACTCTCTTCTAGCTGGTCATGTGAAAAAGAAAAGCAGTATATACACAAGACACTTAACTGACAGCAAACTTTAAAGAAGCTATTCCTCTGTCTCTTGGTGCTACATCACCTGTCTGTTATGAAAGCCCTAGTCCCCCCTACATTGATTATCTTGCAGATAGCTTTATAGGCTCTCTTCGTGAAATTCTATTCGGTTGCACCCCAGAACAACAACGATTTTTTCTAGAACAAGATTGTCCCCCTGGTATACACCAGAAATTCACCACTTAAAGCAGCTAACATGTAAATTAGACAGGTAACGGCACTTGACCAAAAGCAATATTTTTCAGACCTGGGTAGGTATAGGGTGGCTCTGTGTAATGCCAGAGCCAGATACTATTCCTCTCGAATTGAGGAAAATAAGCATTTGATTATCAAGTCGTTGCGTGGTGATTAACTTGGCCCGCAGAGCCCCTACATCACTTTCATTTTCTGAGCACAGCAGCGCTTGTGTAGCACAGGGGAAACAGTTATGGCAGAGGAGGAGAAAACCAAAGAATCTTCTTAAGTGTGGGAGGAATTCACATTGTCTAATGGACATGCCATGGATGATGCCAGCGAAGCGAGCTCGGCTGGGTAAGTTAGCTAACCATAATATAACATTTTCTCTTGATCTTCATTTAACAAAAGATAAGACTCATATGTGCAGTGTTTTGAAGTAATGAAACGTTAATCTCACAACAAATAGTTCGCTAGTTTCCATTGTTTGCTCGCTATCCATCTCAACAGGAATACCCGGCTAACATAACACATTACCAGTTTAACATTAGTTAGTGGCTAAGCTATGCTTGTCATGCTGGATGGGAAGCAACCAGTTAGTATAGACCCTTTTACAACCAATATCATCAAAAAGCTGCGCGCGCATAGGGACAACAGAAGTGTTGATTCCCCATTCAATTTGAATGAGAGAGACAAAAGCATTGAGGGAAAAGTTGAGATAGCGAACCGTTTCCTCCATTAAAATGTCTGGATGCTGTGTCTACAGGTGTCAGAACCGATATTTTACCGGCAGAGTAAAGTTTTGTAGGATTCTGAGAGGATCACAGCCATTCCGAAAGTGTTTGTTGCTGCAGGCGATAAAACATGTTGACTGGAGTCAGGACGTAATCAGAAATGCTTGCGTCTGTAGCGCCCACTTTATGTCCGTTAAGGTAATCCGTCAAAAAAATGGTCGACGGTCCATGGTCCAGAGTCTCTCTGTGTCCATGGTCCAGAGTGTTTCTGTGTCCCCGGCTCCGAGTCTCTGCTCCCCACAGCAGTTGCAGCCTCTGACTGTCACACCCCCCTCCTGGTGCGCTGTCCCCCAGCTCCACTCCACCGCTGAGTGGAACAAGCATAATTCATCTTTTCACAACAACTTTTGAGTTGGGAGAACTTTAAAGACAGAATGCGGAATCAATGCCATGGTACCTGATGTTCTTTACATGACCACAGGCAACGTATTCGTATGCATCCAATACCTTATAGGCTGGTAACTCTCGGTTTCTGAGTATAAATATCGGCCACTCGCCAAGATCAGATATTCACATTTTTGACCATTAGACCTGGTCTCAGGAACAGAGATAACCCACAAGAATAACAGCACGTCTCCATGTACCCGGTGACAGCCGCTTTCGGTTGCCCTGAAATGGCCCTGATCCTCTTGGAATCCTGTAAAATTTTATTCTATCGGTAGAATAACGATTCTGCAACTGCAAAATCAATGGCCAGACATTTTCATGCTAGAAACATTTTGCTATCTCAACTTACTTCTCAATGTTTTTGTCTCTCTCATTAAGAATGAATGGGGAACAAATGGCTCTTATGTTGCCACAATGCACGCGCATACATCATTGTATACAAACAGTAAAAGGGTCTATAAACGTTAAATAAGCGATCTACATGCTGTGACACAGACGTTTCCCTGGCCTACAGGGACACACACACAAAGATGCACATGCACACACCGTCTGTGTGTGTGTGTGTGTGTGTGTGCATGCGTTTGTGTGTGTGGAGCATCTGTTTTATGAAACAAAGTCTTGTCTGTACTTGCCCTTATTAAGCATTGATTAAAACAAACAGAAATGGTATGAAAATGAATAGTTGTGCTTTATGCATACTCTTACAGTTTTTCTCATTGCAGACAAAAACAATTCACAATGAGGGGCTTCATGATGGGGAATAATGCACTATGCACACCACAGCAAGCAGCTGTGAATCATGCATCATGAATATGCTCATGACCGACATGAGTAGAAGATGATGGCTTCAAAACAATGATCCACATCCTGCAGCCTGGTTACCCTCTTCCCTCAAGGATCCATTTTTTTATTATTTATATTTTCTCTGGGCCGCTCAAATATCTTTAAAAGACTTTTTTGTGCATTTTTTTTGCATTAATATTGTTCATTCAGAGTAACTTTCTGGTTTTGAATAAAATTAGGGAGAAATAAATAAATGCCAGCAACATGCTGGATCAGAATGAGAACCAACTTGTCTCCTCGATGTTCTCTTCTCTACAATGTAAATACAATTTGTGCATTTTTTAGCCGATTAATCGATTAATCGAATAAATAATCAACAGATTAATCAATTATCAAAATAATCATTAGTTGCCCTAGTTCCCTTTAATTGGCACTTCCTTACTTGGGCTCATAAACCTGTTCCTAACCACAGGTTAGATTCCTCTTAATTTAAAATTGCCAAAATCAAACCACTTTTTATAAGAAACCTTCCCTCGATCTGGGAATTATAGTGAGCTACAGGCCAATCTCCGATCTTATCCTCATCTCAAAAATCCTAGAGAAAATCATCTCTGTGCGTTTTGCTGCACTGTTTGGTGCAAGATGATGAATGTGTCAACAAAAGTTTCTGAAGCGCTTTTTCTCATAGTTTCTGAACACAAGCTTTCTGAACACATTTCAGGCATTTTGCTGCCCAGTTTCCTATGCAGAGGGCTGTAAAAAGGCCTTTCAGACCGAAATCAGTTTGTGCGTGTCAATGATTGAACACAATGAGTGAATGAGTGAACACAATCATCAACAGCAGCTCCAATCCTGCCTTGATTTGATAGCACTTCAAAATAGATTTGCTACTTTTGCTACAAACCGAGGTGTTAGTTTTGATCGAGACTTGTGTTTTAGTTCCAACATAAATACATCTCACGGACTACCTACTTCCATCTCGACACCATTGCTAAAATTAGACGTATACTCCCACATCACATAGCAGAACTGCTGGTCCATGCCTTTGTTACTTCCAGGCTGGACTATTGCTACTCTATTGGCTGGACTCTCCTACAGGTCACTGAGAACTCTGCAGTTCATTCAAAATACGGCAGCTAGTGTCATGGCAAAAACTATCATAGCAAAAAAAATCTCCCCAGTTCTGGCATCTTTCCACTGGCTTCCTGATTCAGTTCAAAATCCTTCTCGTATATGCTCTTCATGGTCTGGCACCTTCTTATTTCAGAACCGATATATTGCAACACTAGTACATTCCGTTCCCTGAATGCAGGCCTACTTGTGGTTCCCAGAATCTCTAAGTCTAGATTTGGAGCCTGTGGAACCATCTACCAGTCTCAGTCCGGGAGGCAGATACCCTCTTTACCTGCAAGAATAGATTAAAAACCCTCCTTTTTGACAAATCCTACAGGTAGACCTTAAATTCTAGATAAAATGCTACAGGTTGAGTCTGCCGGGGGTGCCCGGCACATTGTGCTCCATCTTCTCCGCTCTCTTTGTGGGTGTGGATCGGGTTCAGTTCCCTTTATCTTCTCACTTTCCTCTTAGTCTCTCCCATCTGTTTTCCACCTCCTCCTCCTCCTCCACTTCTTCCTCTTTTTTCCTATTCCGTAACTATGCAGGACTAACATATGGACCAGGGTTAGGGTTAGGGGGTTAGGGTTAACCCTAACCCTAATCCTAACCCTCCCAGATCCCATAGATGCTGAGCTGGATCCAGGACTCCGTCCCTCAACCTGGTTTTTCCTGCTGCATGCACTTTTCGATTCTATATTCTAAATTGTTAGCCATCAGTACCTGTATTTCTACTATCTTGCTTGTGCCCGCCTGTCCGTCCTGGGTGAGGATCCCCTCCTCTATCTCTCACTCTGAGGTTTCTCCCCTGTTTTTAAAAAAAGGTCAAAAAGGTGGGAGCCACACCATGATTTTTTCTTCTTTGATGCCAATAGCAGCCAATGATGCAGAGATGTTCCTTGCAGCTGCTCTCTTAATCCTAAGTATTTGTCTGGCAGAAACCTTCCTCACTGTACCTTTATCTGCACGAATCTGTGTGCGCTCTGAATCAACTACAAATTTCTTGATAGTACTATGACCACGCTGAAGTTTTTGTGAAATATCTAGGGTTTTCATACCTTTGCCTAAGGCATATGGGCAGCTATGTCACGCTTTTCCCTGAGACACAATCACATCCATGAGTTTAACTGACGAACAAAAGCAATGTTCAGCAAATACTCCTTCTGTGGTGGTGTCCATCGGCCACACACTGATCAACCATAGACAAGAGTGTGGAGTAGTAGTAGCAGTTTCAGGATTAGGATCACTAATCCTGAGCAGCTAGACCTGCCTGTTGCACTTGTGAAGTACACTTGAGTGCTGAGAAAGAGAGAACAAGCTGCCAAACAAGCCAAGCTGTGCAGCCAGTGGTCCAGGCAGCATACTGGAACAGAGACACAAGATGTGGAGCTAAGGGAGCTGAACTGTAGTAGAGAAACCTAAAGACAGTATGTGTACATGTAATTACCACATAAAATGCATTCCTTTCAGGCAGAGACTCTAGTATCTTGTTGGGACTGCTGCAAGACCACACAGGCTGCAGATGAGCAGCAAATTAAAGAAACAAACAAAACACAGAAGCACAAAGGCCTCTGCCAGGGACAAAGGAGAAGCCTTGTGTCCTGTGTCGACCCACACCCCGCAGAACAAAGACGACTCGCTGCGGGGCAGGGGACCTGTAAGCTGACACGGGACCCCAGCACTCCTCCCCGGAGATGTGCGCGCGCAGCTGACCGCTGGCTCCCTGCCAAAAGCAGCCAGCTGATTCGTTCCTTGGGACCTGAAACCGATCCACCAATCCACAGCGCAAAGAGGGGGCTCCGCACCCAAAGGCATGGAGACCCCCGAGGATAAAAGGACACAAATCTGGTCACTCGCTCTCTCTCTTGCCCACCTTTCTTCAACTACACTTCGAGCCGAGGACTTCATGGAGACTCCAGCCGCCGGACGAGAAGAAGACTTGCCGCCGCCGCTCCTCCAGATCCCGCTCTACAGCCGCTGTTTCAGCGCTCCGGTGTGGTGACTATCGCGTCCTTTTCAGGATGGAAGCACCACGGGCTCCGAGCCCAAAATAAAAGAAAGAGTGATTCCTTAGAGAAGAGCATAAGTTTCTGTGCCGCAGCTCCACTGCTGGAGGTCTATCACATCTCCATCATCTCCAAAGCGACCGCTTCGCCGAAGCCGCTATCCAGGACACCGGGTCCTGAACGGGAGAGACTGACCCAGGTCCACGTCATCCCCAGGGGAAACCCAGCCGCCGCATCCTCTCCAGCAGCCCAGCCGGGCACGTCGATCCAGGACCCCCCCGCGGACAACGCTGCAGCACCCGGAGACGGAGCGGACCCCAATCCAGCCGACGCACACCACATCACGTGGTCACGTAAGAGGCAAAAGTTGGACTCAGTAACTAACGCAAAGTGCTTAGGAGCCTACACGTAGATTTTCTCGTTGAATTACGTTATCACGTTGTATGAATGTACGAGGACGCAGACTGTGACCGTGTCTGAGCGTCTCTCAATTTTCGTTTTTATGACCCTTTGTTCGAGGCCGGCTCCCGAGCCGATCACGTGACTCTCTACGTCGCGCGTAACCCCCCCCCCCCCCCCCCCCCGCCCCCTCTTGGGCGCACGGGCACGTGTTGACATACGCACACGCACACATGCACGCGTACACACGTACACACACATATACACACACCATTGTTTGTTATCTGTTTTGTGTTATCCGTATGCATGTTAGCCAATATCTCAGGGATTTTATGTTAGTTAGTTTGCAGTTAGGTATAAATGTATGTAGCTGAATTCCTATTTGTTATTAAAGTGTCACTGAACCCTGTCGTTGATGTATATGATTATTGCAACATCTTGCCAGTGCTCGGATCTCACCTCCTTGAGGATTTAGACTGATTTACTAGGCAAATTGACTGACCAGATTATTAGTCCCTGTTCGCAGGGTGGTGCCCCGAAATTCTTAAATAATAATAAGCTAATGATCTAGGTTTACTATATTTGGTTGACATAAAGTCCCAACAATCTAGACTCTAGTATTTGTTTGAGGAGTTTTGTTTTTGTCCAGATTCTGGATCGTTTGCCGACTGTCGCGAGTCAAAGGTGGCGGGGCCCTTTTCCTGGTGAAACTTTGTGGTGAAAAACCTTAGCACACTGGCTGGGTCTGAGCTGCACGTTGTGATGTATCATCTGTGTGTGTGCGATCAACATTTTTCAAGATATGGCCGATGGAAATTTCACTATGATAATAGTACTAAGAAGAACAAACACGCAGAAAAACAAGAGTGCTCCCTCCTGCAGCACTAATAATATGCAGCAGAAACGTGCAGGAGAACAATAATGCTTCTTTCCGGGCCACTAATTATTGTAAAGCTGCAGGTGCTTGCACTTACCTCTGAAAAGTAAGACTGAGGCACCTGATTACAAATTATTGATTGCAGTATTAATAACACTAATAATCTAGGTTTAACCCATATATCTGTGAAACTCACAATACTGGTGTCGGCGACAAATCTCTTATCACTGCCTCAAGTCTTGCTCACCTTACTTCATCTCAATGCACACTCCTTTGTCTCAAGTCTCACCCATCACACATGACATTCCCCATACACACTCATGGTCCACCAATTTCCACCACACCATGAATTAAACTACCTAAAGCCTTATTTAATTATTTGGCACAAAAACAGCCAAAAACACAGCCTGAAATGAATTGTGGTTGGTGTTGTCATATTTTGCCGATTACACAGGGCCTTGTACTAATCTGTTAACATGGCGTTAGCTGTTCAATATAAGGTAGGAGACTTACTCTGACTATTTTTCACTGAGATATGCCAATCAGAAATTGAGATCATAACTTTCACTTTTCATTTGTAGTTTAATTCTGACCGCGATATTCCACAGAATGCGTGAGCGACACCTAACAGCAGTTGCACACTAACTGCTGCAAATATCTTCCATTAAAATCAATGGAGACCTATACCACATAGAGCGACTCAACAACATCCCAGGAATGCTCAGCTGCAGCTTGCCGCTCCCGAGCACTCCATATAACTCTTCAATTTGAGCGGTTACCGCTATATAGGTTATGATGTTCTACAGTGTTTATGTGTATAAAAAATCCTTACTTATCAATATCAGACATGTTTTCAACACAATTAACGTTGTTTGATCTCTTACAGCAATATTTTGAAGCTCAACAACAATCTTTACCATGACCTTTAAACTCAAATTTGTCAATTCGAGGAAGTTTGTACTTTCCAAATGACATACAGAGAATACTAACATTCACTGTCAATCACAAAAGTGCACTTTCAGCCCAAACTAAAACTTTTTATGGCTAACGGTTTCTGAATATTCTTGCTCCAACTAATTAATCATATCAAAATGGAGAGGAAAAATGCCTTTGGTGTCCAAGAATATCATATCCAATTGGTGTCTTCAACAGCCATTGTTGGAGCTCTGTCTGGATACCTTGTGCTATTTTATTTAAATTGAAACAAGTATTCACTGACAGTGTGCAGACAGCCTCATATTGTCACTTGCAGGCTCAGATGAAGCCACAGACAGTAATTGAAACACATTTTACTACTAAAATTTTCAATTTCTTACTGAATTCAGAGACCCATTGGTCTGTCTCTGTATGACCTAGGGTGTTTCTGACACCTTCACAAGAAACTTCAGGGTGTTTTCTTTCTAGCAACACATCATGAATACATGTTCAGAGATCAGAGCTGTATAGAATCTACAATGATTTTAATGCAAGAATGGAATGCAAGAGGTTAGATACATCTAACATCTTACCTGTTACAGGTGGGCCAAGTAGCACTGGCCCACACTCAACTATCGTTACCAAGCCCACAGCTGAGGAGAATCTCTGAGCTCCCACCAGGTCCATCAGTGTCTCAAACAGCACAGCACTCAGCCATCCAAAAGCAAAGCCAAAGAAGATGGCATAGACTACAAATCCAGTGTAGTCAGTTGACAGTGGTGCCAGTATATGACATACACCATTGTAGACAACAGCAGCTGCGAAGAAGTACTGTATCTTGGGTCGGACCCACCTGGTGTTGGCCAACATGCCCATGGAGGGGCGGGCAAACATATCAACAAATGCCAGCACAGACAGCAGGAAGGCCGCCTTCTCTTTGTTGATGTCCTTACTCTTGGCATAATTGGAGAGGAAGACGAGGGGGGCGAAAAGGCCAAAGAACATGACGACATTGCCACTCAGGTACAGGAGGAAGCCGCGGTGTTTGAATAGCGTCATGTCAATGAAAGAGTTGATGGTCTGCAGTACAGTCTTCTTTTCCTGAGGCTGTGATAAATTAGTTGTCTTGCCCTCATCAACTTCCGACTCAACTTTGGGCCTGGCTGGCAGACCATCAGGTCCAATGGGGCGCATAAGGGAGCCAGCCACGCAACAATTGAGCAAGAGTCCTCCCAGGATGAGGAAGCTGCCTCTCCATCCGAAAGCATCATATAGCCAGGAGTTGAGGGGAGCCAGGGTCGAGAGAAACACAGGACTGCCTGCCATAGCGATGCCATTGGCAATTGGCCGACGTTTGTAGAAATATTTACCAATCATAGTGAGGGCTGGATTCAAGTTGAATGCCAGTCCCAAACCTGCAGAGATCGGAGGTAGAGTGGAAAGAAAGATGAGTATAATAAAAAGTATAAGTATAATAAGTATAATACTAAGTATTGATTTTGCACAGTGATATACTGGCAATAAGTCCTGAGTGAATTTCCTGCCTTTGCAATAGGCAGGAAATTCTGGATCTATTCATTTAATTAGTATTAATTTATTTTGTATTTAGTATTCATTTAGAAGTGGGATAAAGCAGAATAACACTTAATGGATAAATTATTGTAAAACTGGGTGGAACTAGCAACCACTTTCTAACTATTTTTTAAGCTTACTGGTGGGGCTTATTGGCTTCAACTGAATAGAAGAAGTGGATAGTGGAACAGATCTAAGGATTAGATATTAGCCCAGTATATGGAGTGGTCCACTTTAGCTAGTGTGCTATCACACTTGAAGATTTACAGTCCACTCTACAAAGAAATGTTGTTTCACTTTCTCCGGTTTTAAATCATACAGATGGAAACTGACCCCCCACTACTCCTATGAAGAAGTAGAGCTGCTCCACAGTGTCACAGAGGGATGCTGCAATCAGTCCTGATCCTGCCAGACAGCCACCAAGCATGATGACAGGCCGACTGCCAAATTTGTTGACAAGGATGCTGCTGATTGGACCTGGAGAGACAGAAGACATGGACAAGAAGGAGAACTGATAAACTCCAATGTAGACACGAGACATTTCCTTGTCCTGACAAATTTGGGGTGCACTAATACATCCCATTCAATACAGTGGTCTTGGTTTGGTACACACTTCGATCAAACTAAATTTTATTTTATTAACTTCTGACAATGCACTCTATGCTGAAAGCTCAGTGGATTTGCACGTAACTACTCCACTGCTGAGTGCAAAAGCGACAAAAGCAAGAAGCACAGATGCTACAAACCTTATATGGGTCATTTAGACATCCATTAACACATGATTCGAAGAGGGCAAAAGTTTTATTTAATTGTGGATAATGATGACATGCTGCAGATATTTGAGCCCCATTAAAAGATTCCTTTCTGATTCTATTTCACTGATACTGCATTTCTTGCTTTAGTACAAAAAGACAAAATCCAAATAAAAGACAGCAGTGGTCACAGTACCCACTGATGCTCTGACCTCAGATGGCTGGATGTTAAGAGCTTCAAAGAGCTCTCTGACTGTTATGCCACTCTGTATAACTGTGTGATAAGAGATAGCATCAGTGTTTTTCAGACATGCTCCCTTGACAGTCACACTACTGATGATTTAGCCAAAGGTGACAGAAACTGAGAACTCAGAAAGCGGTAGTCTAGCAGGTTTCCCGTCTCCAAGCAAAGATGAGAAAAATTGTCACCATCTTTCTCAAAAGCACAGCATGAAACAACACGTTGATGAGAAAGCAGCAGTTGCCTGTACCTGGAACTCATTGGTTTCCACTGAGGCCCAAAGTCTGAGGAAGAATATGCCAATAGTCTTGATGATGAAATGCAGTACACCACCTACCCTACCCCTTATATAATGCTTATACAAAACTGAATCAAATTTATGTTGTATGTTAAGCTTGAAGTGAAGGAACTTTGGATTTTCTGTGTCAGAAGGGGAGGTAACTTAAACTCACTACTAAGGCAATTGACTCTGTGAACCTGACCCGATCAGAAGCAGGTTTCCTTTAAGAAACCTCAAATTTCATGCCATCTTATTCCTCTTAGATGCCATACAATTTGATTCATTCATTCAGGTGGTGTGGGTTTCAGCAGAGCTTCAGTCTGGTTCATCATAAAAATCAAATTTTTCGACCATGGATTGTGTGTTTTGTGAGGATCCCATTGACAAAAACAGAGAATGTATTGTTGAGAATGTAATGTATTGTCACAGGAATTGCATATAAGTTTGGGAGATCATTTGCAGGCCCCTATTAGACATCCCAACAATTTTCTTTTTTGAGATGTACTGTTTACTTCACAGTCCATTAGACACATTCATAACTCCGCCGGCATCACCCACATCACCCACTGAGGAAATGTACTTTCACCTGGGCAGATTGTTTGTGTTGTGTTAACTTTCTTTGTAAACAGTAGTTTTATTTTTAATGTTGGTGACACAGTACACATAAGTAAGGCAACTGTTCAGAGTTTCTGCGTTATCAAGGATGAGTTCTACAGGATTGCAGGTAAATAACTTATAAACCAGTTAAAATTCATAACAACTCATATTCTGTTAATGGCACAGCGCTATAACCTCAGACTTGGCATACTAATTGGAATTTCTTGAAGGATTTCCTGATGTGATTGGCTGTATAGATGGAACACACTGCTCCCACACAAATAAATTCACTATTGTCTCAAAATGTCAAAGACTGCATCAAACTCATACCATTAATATTTGTCTTTTTATGAGTCGCAAAGCCTCATTTCTAGTCAACAATTATTATTGCAACGGTGGCTGATTGATTGGGTGGGCTCAAAAAAACACCCAACCAAGGTAGAATGACGGGGTAACATGCATGACGACGGATCTGAATTCTTATCATGTAGACACTCTATAAAAACAATAGATAAAAATATAAAATAAAAAACAATAAATAACAGCACACCAGACCGACACTAAACTGATACTTGTGGGTGACAAAAAGTCATTTGAAAAAGTAACAAATTCAAATTCAGCCAATATAATTTACCAAAACAAGGGGTTGCATTGGCAGAGATTAGAAAGAATAAAAAACGTTGAAAAATGTGTGTGTGTATGTCTCAGTGTGTCAAATATTTGTAGTTAAATGTTTTTGCTTGTGCGATAAGAGAAAATGAGATTTTCCCATGTTAGAGCAACATTTGATTATATATCTGTGCATTGAAATAGGTGTGTGTGTGTGTGTTTGTGTATGTCTGGATAAAATGTGCCTGAGCATTAATGAGATTAAATGAAAATTTGCCTCAGCATTTTGTTACATTATTGCTCATATTGCATATTCTTTGTCTCATGTCTTGTTTCATGTCTTGTCTCTCCCTCTCCTCCCCTATCTTCCTTCTGCTTCGCTTCTTCATACTGTCTCACAAATGCTACACGATGGATGGCTGGGGCAGATGGTGGGTCATATGTCTGGTGGCTCTTTCCATGGAGGACATGGAAGACATCTACCTATTCGGAACCTTGACGACAACTCTGTTGCTGGTTGGATTAGGCACTGCACTGCTTTTTCGGATCACCAAAGATACGGGTAAAGCTGTCCAAAGCCCCGTGAGGCTGCTTGTAATGATTGAGGTGGTGGGCAGAGCCGTGAGCACTCAGACTGTGGCCATGAACCGTCTTACAGGGAATAATGGTACCACCACGAACTGCTTGGATAACATCTGTGAAAGTCTAATGTCTCTTCACAAGAAGTTGGACAGAATCGGACACCAGTATGGACATAGAGAGCTGTGAAAATGGAATGCGGCTACTCGCTCTTAACCCAAAGATCTTCCAATATTATCTGCATTCAGCCTCCCGAACCAGGGGCCCGTTGCACAAAACTAGGATAAGGGATTAAGCCAGGATATATTGGTTATCCTGGCTCAACTTATCCGTGATCAATCCGTGACAAAAGCCGGATAGGGGGCAGTAGGCTATGTTATGGTATGAGTTACGATGGAGATTTATTCTGTGGAGCTAGCCTGCTCCAGATCAGGCTATGTTCCAGGATCTATTAAATCCTATCCCTTATCTCAGTCAACAGTCACCACAAACGGAAACCAGTAGTTATTTCACTGCCCACTACACATTGTTATCACATATAACAAGACCCACTGTCATTATTTAAATGTCTGTGATCAATAATTTCAATCATTTAAGATACATGATTTTAGATGATGTTGCGATCATTAGATAATGTACTTTCCCATAGACCAGGGGTAGGCAACCTGTTCCACAAAGAGCCGCTGTAGTATGTATGCATGTATGTATGTATGTATGTATGTATGTATGTATGTATGTATGTACGTATGTATAGCATTCCTCAGAGAGTCCATATTGACATGATGGCATCACACAGGTGGCGCAGATTTGTCCGCTGCACATCCATGATGCGCATCTCCCGTTCCACCACATCCCAAAGATGCTCTATTGGATTGAGATCTGGTGACTGTTGAGGCCATTTGAGTACAGTGAACTCATTGTCATCTTCAAGAAACCAGTCTGAGATGATTCCAGCTTTATGACATGGTGCATTATCCTGCTGAAAGTAGCCATCAGAAGTTGGGTACATTGTGGTCATAAAGGGATGGACATGGTCAGCAACAATACTCAGGTAGGCTGTGGCGTTGCAACGATGCTCAATTGGTACCAAGGGGCCCAAAGAGTGCCAAGAAAATATTCCCCACACCATTACACCACCACCACCAGCCTGAACCATTGATACAAGGCAGGATGGATGCATGCTTTCATGTTGTTGACGCCAAATTCTGACCCTACCACCCGAATGTCGCAGCAGAAATCTCATCAGACCAGGCAACGTTTTTCCAATATTCTATTGTCCAATTTCGATGAGCTTGTGCAAATTGTAGGCTCAGTTTCCTGTTCTTAGCTGAAAGGAGTGGCACCCGGCGTGGTCTTCTGCTGCTGTAGCCCATCTGCCTCAAAGTTCGACGTACTGTGTGTTCAGAGATGCTCTTCTGCCTACCTTGGTTGTAACAGGTGGGTATTTGAGTCATTGTTTCCTTTCTATCAGCTCGAACCAGTCTGGCCATTCTCCTCTGACCTCTGGCATCAACAAGGTATTTGTCGCCCACAGAACTGCTGCTCACTGGATATTTTTTCTTTTTCGGACCATTCTCTGTAAACCCTAGAGATGGTTGTGTGTGAAAATCCCAGTAGATCAGCAGTTTCTGAAATACTCAGACCAGCCGTTCTGGCACCAACAACCATGCCACGTTCAAAGTCACTCAAATCACCTTTCTTCCCCATACTGATGCTCGGTTTGAACTGCAGTAGATTGTCTTGACCATGTCTACATGGTAAATGCACTGAGTTGCCGCCATGTGATTGGCTGATTAGAAATTAAGTGTTAACGAGCAGTTGGACAGGTGTACCAAATAAAGTGGCCGGTGAGTGTATCCAGGATTGGTTTCACCTGGCTTGATGAATCCGTGTCTGCTCATTCTGGCTTGGTCTTTGTGCAACCAATTAACCCTGGCTCTCTTGTTTTGGATTCATTGAGCCTGGCTCAGTCACTTATCCTGGATGTCTTAATCTTACTTTTGTGCAACAGGCCCCTGCACTGACCTTGGCCTAGGCAGCTGCTGAAATAACAACTCCCCTCACATGCCTTTCCCCCACTTCCAAAGACACAGGTGGTGCCACCCTGCGGACTGAGGCACATGATGGGGAAGCAGTGGAACAATTGCTGGCACACTTGACTCATACACGACACTGGTGGACTGTCTGACCTGATCAAGGCCGTCTTCATAGCTACCTGCTGAGTTATTACAGGATGCTATCACCACCCTTCCCCATCACGCCATGCCTTCGCAGCTTCATACCCAAGTGAGACAAGTGGTTTATCACCAGCGCCTCCAAGGCTGCAAGATGGCTGCCTGCCCATGATGGCTGCCCTCCCCCCTATTTCCCTTCCCTCACTGTTGCAAGTCATGTTCTCATGTTCTATGTGCTTATGTTGCTGAGGTATGTTTTTTGCTTCCAATGGCTTTTCTTTTCTTCCCTCCCCTCTCTTATGTATCGTCTATTCCATCCCCCCAAATCGGGAAAGGTAGCGCGCCTGCACAGTGGCCTCTCGCTCTTCTGACAGGAGGGGAGTGAGGAACATAATTCAGGTCCTTCATATGTCTTGTACATGTGTAGAAATTGCAATCAAGTTCTACTCTATTCTATTCTAAAATGCAGTTTGGCATCATATACTGCACAAGAAAAAAGCTGCCCTGACTTCCGTCTGGGCTGCAGTGCCTCAATACTTTCTCCCAAAGTGTCAGCCTATGAAGACAACCAAAAGCACATGTCACATTCTGTCACATTCTGCCACATTCTGTCACATTCTGCACATTTTCGGTCACTCTCACTGGTTCTTACCTTCTCCTGGTCCTGCCTCCTGGTTCTTTCTCTTCGTCCTATCACACTCCTTGCTGCTCTCATTATCAGGGTTCTTATACTCCTCCCAGACCCACCTGCCAGACCCTCCTTGCCAGATTGTCTTCGGTTCCTGCCAGACTCTCCAGCACTCACAGATCTCCCTGCCTGACCTGTTCCGTCCCTGACCTTGCTCCAGCCTCTGTCCTCGGTGTTTGACCTGCCTTCCGTCCCCAACCTTGCTCCAGCCTCAGCCAAGGTGTTCGAACTGCCTTCCGTCCCTGACCTTGCTCCAGCCTCAGCCACAGTGTTCGACCTGCCTTCCGTCCCCCGACTCTGCTCCAGTGGATCTGCCGCTGCTCTCGCTCCGACCTCGAGCTCCGGTACCGGGTGTTCCGCTCCCCGCCGTCCTCGGGGCTGACCGCGCTCCCACCCCTGTATGTGGATCATCCATCGGCATCCTTGGAGCGGTCCTGTGTCCAGCGCGGCGATCGTCCATCGGCGTCTTCGGTGCGATCCCGAGTGCGCCGATCACTCTACGCTCCCTTCCTGCAGGTTGTTTCCCGGTGTTCGGTCCCAGCATCGAGGACCGATCACTCGGTTCCTTGTGGAGGACCCAGACTTTCAATAAAGAACTCTTGTGACTAGGTTTCTGTGTCGTGTGCGTTTAAGTCCAGCAACTCCGCTCGTGTCAGCACAGTTCTTTTCCCAAATTTAGTGTGCAGCCAATCATGTGACGTCTTGACTTATGACATCTTGGTGTTTGGTGAAACAGAACTATACATCACTATTGGCTGTAATTGATTGGTGGAATGCAGTCATGTGACAGGGCTTCTAAGATGTCTCTACAAAATGAAACATAAACAAACAAACCATGTATCGGACACCAGTAAAAATAAAGCAACGAATAGAAAAAAGAATGTAGCCCAATCTAACAGAGTAAAACTATAATTTCTTTTTCACAAATATACAAGAAGAAAAGTATAAAGTATGTTCCATTAAAACTACTCTTATAAGCACAATTTATCCAAAATCTTGCTCCAGTTAATGTAACAGAGTAAATGTAGGGCATCAATACCAACATCTGGCAGCCTCTGCCTTGAAAAGTTCACTTTGAGAAAAGACCAATATGTTGATACTGCATGGTGTCGCATACCATGGTCAACATACACAAGGTATCAACATTACAAGGTATCAGCAGAACACAGTATCAACATACACAAGGGCGCAGATAGAGGGAGGGACAGGTGGGATTCGACCCACCCAGATTTGAATGTACTTCGATCCGCCCCCCCCACTTTAGGAAAAAAAACCTGGACAGGAGATAAGACAGCAAGGGCAGTGGCAGCTGGAGGAAAGGGAGAGGAGACTGACATAATGTCATGGACAAAAACAAATCAACCTGACCCCAAATGTGCGCAAAAGCAGGTGATGAAGGACTGTACTCTGTCATTCCAGAAAGCCTGGTATGAAAAGTATCCCTGGCTGCATGCCAGTCCTGGTATTGATGGTGTTCTGTGTTTTCAGTGCTGTAAATACAATAGAAGTGGAAAACCAGCACAAGCCAAGACCCTGCTTTTGTAAGTTCTGGTTTTAAAAACTGGAAAAGAGCTCTTGAAAAATGTTCCATCCATCAGAAATCAGCCAGTCACAACGTGGCTGTCACAGCAGCTGGATATGAGAGCAAGCCAATTATCAGTTGAGCAGTGCAGTCAGTATTCAACAGGCAGAAAACAGAGAAAGCCTTTTGAAAATAATAGGGGGTGTGATGCTCCTGCCTATGCAGGGAGTGGCTTTCAGAGGGCATGAGCATCGTCAAGGTAACCTTGACCAGTGTGGTGGAAATTTTACAGGCATCTAGGAACATTTGATTTAATATCAGTCATCATTCAGTTGTAGCCTGAACTCTGTGTGCTGCAGTCATCAAAGACTCAAGAACTTCGCTGTAAAATCACTCCCTGCTGTTAATATCTTCATTGTTGTGCCTATGGAAGTGCCCTGCTCACAGGACACCAATTTTAAAGACTTGCTCGGCTCCTGACAATTAGTTTATTGTGACCAAATCGTTTTCACACTTAGGGCTGTGTTCCTGGAGGTCAGGATAAAATGCATCTGACCTGTCCTTCAGGGAAGCAGTCCACTGATCCACTGACAGTGGTCAGAGTGTGCTGTCTTCCTTCTCTGCAGAGAATAAACGCTTGGTACCTGTTCCAGTCTTGCTTTTTGATTTTCCCAGACATATGAAGAATTTCTCCACAACACCAGCTATTTAAATACAAAGCTGAAAATGATCCAACTTTCACAAGATGGTTGTCTGCAAAGAGGGGAGTGTACACATCTTTGGATTGCCAAGATAATATGGTTAATTTGATTCATACATCATCAGGGAAATAGCAGATGAAATCCGGTCCTTCCCAATGTCACAGTATCCCATCATAATGGATGGGACAAGGGATACTTCAGGTGTGGAATACACTGTAAAAAGTCTGTCAGTACTCTTGTCTGTGTATATATTCAAATAAATACTGGTACTATTTTGATTAAAAAAATCAATTTCATTGGACTTCACCATACATTGATTAAACAAAACACAGTTTAAAAGCTTATGCCCCACCCATGTGCCCGTAACGGAAAATGAACCAGGCAAGCGTTTTCCGTGCGACTCTCAAGATGGATGGTCACAAACAAACCAAACAAACAAGAAAGGATGCAAATCCTGCGGATAATATTTAACCCAAGAGACATAAGTAACTTCTTCTTGCTAAAAGCTTCCTTCGTAGCTTGTCATGCAACGCAGCTTCCGCTAGCCCAGTTCAAAGATGGCGGCACATTAGCTATATCCCTACACTGTCAATGTGGCTTTTACATTCGGGTGAGCAGACATCCCAGATTTCCATCCCGTATTCAGCTGGCCTTTCTCCCAAAACTGATCCATCTGGATGGGAGAGGGGAAAAAAGTGGCGCAGAGAGAGAGACAACAGAGGAGAAATGTCTCGGGGGAGATTGGGATAGAGCCAGTGGCAGCCCCTGCCCCCTAGCCCCCTTGCCCCCTTGCCCCACATGAGGATTGTACCCCCACACCCCAGGCAAAGTGTTAAATTTTTAGTCACTCCAACCATACTCAACCACATTTTCACTGAGTTCCAAGCATTGATTTTATTAACCATAGTCTTACAGTTTAATAAAAGTTTATGCTTTATACGTACTATTTGCATATTCTATAACCCAATTTAATATTTTATTCTGTGAGCAAGAGAAACCCTCACATTGGTCCACAGGAAACACCAGGGAGGAGGAGCCCACAAACCAAGACAGGCAGCCAGACAGGTACTACATTTGTGTGAACTTCGATCCATCCATTATTATTCTAAATATTAAGTTACCTACCAGTGTTGGATGCTGTATGACGATGTATTATTGAATGATGTTGAATGATTTAAATGATGTTTTGGATTATTGTCTGAAATAGACTCTATGATTAAATAAATAAACTAAATTTTAAGTGTCTTGTCAGGGTTCCCGTGAGTCATAGAAATCCAGGAAAATGATGGGCCAGTTTCCCAGTCATGTCCCCAGTTCTGGCAATGTTTCAGTATCCTGGACAATTACAGCCTACCCCAACGATGCCCAGAGATGTGCAGTGGCACAAGCATTGGTGGACAAGCATCCCTGTTTGAACTTCAGGCTTTGCTGCCACCGTAGAATTCCATTGAAAGATCCAGGCTCCTTCAAATGTGCAAACTAAAGAACAAAACAAAAAGCACTGGGAAGCCATGAACTCCTGATAAATACAATGAAACACAAATCAAAGGATGACCAAAAAGCTGCCAAGAATATAAAGAAACCAAAGAAGGCAGAAGTCAATTACCTACCCTCACTCCAGAAGACTGGAAGTGATTACCAAGTCTCCTGGGGTGGCTGAAATCAAGGAGAGATGGCCTGCGCTCTTCCAACCATTCCGGGTAAATAATTCATTTTTCTGTTTTATAGATAAATGAGGAGTTCAAAAGGTGTACTGCTACTCTGCTGGAGTCTACATTTATGTCCCAGCTGGACAGGTACACTCCAAAGCTCCTGGAGCAGTTCAGTGTGAAGGGAGGAGCCACTGGTCAGCGCATCAAGAACTTCTTGATTGAACTAATGCAGATGAGGCTGGTTAAAAAGGTTATTAAACTGATCCATAGTGTTGTAACTGTTGAAAGGGTCTACATCAGGTTTGCGATGGTACCTGAATGCACTACATGTCACAGCGGCAACTCTGGCAGGCCAAACATTGATTTTAAATGAATAAACAAACATAACAAATACAAATGTGTAATGGCATTGGAGGTTTGAAGTGAATTTACCAAAGCAACTAATTTATTCATTGTAATTTTGACTCACCAAGCGCTTCTGTAAAGAGAGCTGTGACTCTGAGATGCCTCATTGAGTGTGTGGGAGAGACTCGACAGGAGCTCATCTCTGACTATTGTCTAAAAGCAGATTTGGTTCTGCATGGTTCTGAAGTAGCATTTGTCAGTTGGTGGTGGGGCATTCAGCTAGTTACGAGCCCCAGCATAGCCGGCTATGAGGGATGCCTTAAATGTGTTAAAAAAATCTCTTAATTACTGTCTTTCTATCTCAAAGGGAACCACAGAGACCACTATTCATGAAGACTTGAGAATGAAGGATCTGAAAATCTATGTGTGCCGTGACCCATGAATTGTCATTGAGGGAAAACCAGTCCTTACCCAGCTTGGAAATCTGGCCAGAGCATGCTGCCTCCTGCTCTGGTTGACATGTGCACTAAATCTTGAGTATCCATCCAAACTTACCAAACATTTAAGGTGTTTTCTTTGTAGGACACGACACACTGCGCCCATAACCAGCACCCAGGTTCACAACTCTCAAAAATAAGCTTCTTGCCTAGATAGTCAGGTATAATTGTTTTCCTCCATTGTTATGGAGTGATGTTCTTCTCTGTTCAATAGCTAAATTTAAAAGTTTAATACTATTAAATATTTGCAGTTCTTGGTATGGTCACTTAAATCCCTAACCCCTCCACTTACTCGATCTTCTTCTCACATTGTCAGCATCCCTGCTTTAAGATAATCCACAGCCCCCCCCCCCCCCCCCCCCATTAGTAACATCAGCTAACTATTTTACTAATGGGGGGGCCTGAGGGGGAGAGAAAGTGAGAAGAAGGCAGAGAGAAAGTTAGAAGGTAGAGAGGAAGTGAGAAGAAGGTAGAGAAGGAGGTAGAGATGAACTGAGAAGAAAGGAGAAAGAAAATGAGAAGGTAAAGCGAAAGAAGAGGGGAGAAAGAAAGGGAGAAAAAGGGAGAAAAGGGGAAGGTAGAGATGAAGTGGGAAGAAGGGAGAAAGAAAGTCAGAAGGTAGAGAGAGAGAAGAGGGGAGAAAGCAAGTGAGAAGAAGGTAGAGTGGAAGTGAGATGAAGGTAGAGAGGAGGTAAGAAGGGAGAAAGTGAGAAGGTAGAGAGGAAGTGAGACAAAGGTAGAGAGGAAGTGAGAAGAAGGCAGAGAGGAAGTGAGAGGAAGGTTGAGTAAATAGGAAGAAGGGAGAGAGAGAGGGGAAGGTAGAGAGGAAATGAGATGAAGGGAGAAAGAAAGTGAGAAGGAGGTAGAGAGGAGTGAGAAGAAGGCAGAGACTAAGGGAAAAGGTGGAAAGGAAGTGAGAAGAAAATAAATGGGAAAAAGGGAGAAAAAGTGAGATGGTAGAGCCTGTACTTTTCCAAGCCTCAGTCTATTGGCATTCATTGTAATTGTCATGGTCATTTTCATGCAGTCCATGATTTCGTAATGTTTGTGAGAAACTAAAAGTCCAAATAAATGTTGACATTGTTAAAAAAATTGAGATGTCTTTATTTATTTAATGCCATTAAATTATATAAATGCTAGCCAATAATATGAAGCAGTTTCTATTTCTAAAAGTAGAAAGTGAGAGTTGGCTGAAATCAATTAAATAAAGCATGAATTTCAATTTTTTTTTCATTTAAATGTTACTCATTTTGATCAAGTATAATAGAATTTTGATCAAGTATAATAGAATTAAAAAACTTTCTATAGATTGATTTTACTCATTTTTTGGCTTTTTCTTTAATTGTTTTGCTAACTCTTAAATCAGTATTATTAAGTTCTGCTTACTCAAAGTAACGATTATTTCTACCAAAAAATGGTTGGAAAATGTTGCCTTATTCTTTTAAATTATAATCCAAGCAATAGTTTTTTACAGTGTAGGAGGCCCTGTGCCTACGTTATGTTGACAAGGATTTGATTGAGCATGAAGAGTTCATTGGGTTGTACAAGACAACTTCTACAACAGGTGAAAATCTTGCCAGAATCATTTTGGATTTACTGTTGAGGTTAAATCTGCCTCGGGCCTTAGAGGTCAGACATACGATGGTGCTGCAAATATGTCTGGCAAATATGCAGGTGCACAGGCAGTTATCTAAAGAAAACAGCATTTAGCACCATTTATACATTGTGGTGCGCATTGTGTGAATTTAGTCACACAACAGGCTTGCTCAGCCTCCCCTTTCATAAGAAATGCTCTTGACTGAATTCATTGCTGTGGAATACCACAGAGTGGAGATCTACCGAGTTTTGGACACAGTAGATACACAAATTACAGACAGGTTTATGCAACCAGGGAACAAAGCACTAAAGGAAATGGAGGCTTTGCTTCTGAACCCCACTGACGCCCCCCACCCTGAACTGCAGTGGAAAGATTTGAAAATTCAACTAGCCATGTTTAAGAGCAGGTACAGTTTCAAAACCACTGCAGAGGCTGCACAGACCCTAAGAACAATGCCTATTGAAGTTAATGCCCTTTTTGAGCAAGTTAAGACACTTGTCAGATTGTTCATGGTAGTGCCCGCATCATCTGCTGAGGCAGAACAAAGTTTCACTGGCTTGCGGAGGCTTAAAACATGGTTGAGGTCCACCATAACCCATTTGCATATGTGTGTATGTATGTGCCTGTGAGCGTGTGTGTTTTGTGTGTGTGTCACACACAGGCATAAGGGCATAAAAGTTCATGTCCATGTCAGGAGCTTTGGAATTGCAGTAGGAATTGATGTAGGAACTGTTGTAGGAGAAACTATTGGTAGGCCTATTAAAGGCCAGGTCATTTATTACAATATATTCCCCTGACGGGTTAGAGTTAGGGTTGGGGTTAGTTCAAAAGTTCAAAATCTCAGTTCAAAATCCTTCATCTTGCTTTGTCCTTGTTATCTTCGGTGAATGGTTAAATTTTATTGTGCTGTTTCTCAGGCTGTTAAAGATTTAATGTGTTTCATTTCATTATTATTATTTATTGCTCAAGAGATATTCTGTTTAATGTCAATAAATAGAGCAGTTAATATCTACTTGAGTAGTTTTTTCACTTAGTGCTTTTTACTCTTTCTCAAATTATTATTATTCTTACCATCATTATCATCATTATTCTAAAGTAACTGTAATCTTACTTTAATAAAATTTTTGGCTACTCTATCCACCTCTGCCGAAATAGAACCTGATCAATTTCATTTTGTGACCATGTGACAGGCAGATGAATTTCCACAGTAACACACCTGTTGTCTGTGGTAGTTGCAGCTGTGAATCCCTCACCATGCATTAACCCTGAGGTTGTCAGAACCCTGACAGGCGCACAGTGTGAGGAACCGCTCTCAGCTGCTTTAATTCTGTATTGTGTCTCACTGACATTCTAACTCTATGTCAAATAGCCTGGATTCATTGCTTTCCATCCTTGAGGAGGCAAGTGTTGAGCTGCAAGCCTTGCACCCATCATTCATATCACACTGCAGCATTGTCTCTGGACTCTCGTCCAATGAATGGATTCTGTGCAAAAACAGGAATTAATCTGCATCTACTCAGCACTCAGGCAGACATGAATTCATCAGCTGTGACAGTCTTTGTTGCTGTTTGGCAAAACACAAAGAGGTAGTGAGTAGTGTTCTCAGAGACATTATATAAACCATTCATTGTCCCCGTTCTTCCATAATTTTCCCTCTTTCTCTGTGTGAACGAAACACTGGGGAGTGGGGGCAGAGATTTCATAAACACATCCTCCACATGTGAGAAAAACTCCATTATAGCAAGCTACTCCTTTGCTCCTTCATACTCCCATAACTTTGAATTTGTTGTCCAAATGTTGTGGCTAGAAGACTTAATTTTTCAGGAGAAGGGCAGGAAAGGACAGAAAGGACAGGAAAAATGCACCAATCATAATCCATACAGATCAACATCCAACCATCTACACTGAGAATTTCAAGTAACAAGTAACAAGTTTCATAATTTCAGAAAATATACTTCATTACAAATTCTGCATAAAATACTGTAATCAATACTACTTGAACCAAAATGAAGCCAGTCTTAGCCATACACTGAGTTGACACAATTCCAAAGTGCCTCACAGTAAAAACTTCAAGTTTAATTTTTCTGGTAACCTGTTTTCCAATTAAGATCAAAGATAGTGCCATTGACAGTCACCAGGGTTTTTTGTCACCTTGTTTTTGTTTTGTTCTTAAACAATGTTTTGTATCAATTGCCTTGTTTCATACCAAAGAAAATGTGTCAAGTGGATTTTTCACCAGTTTTTATCCCACTACCTGCAAATATATGGACATTTTAGTGAAAGGCATCCTCACCTTTGCGACTGCTTTGAGGCCAGAGGAGAAGAGGTTAAGAGACCCCATAGATGCCGAGTTGGATCCAGAACTCCATCCCTCACCACGGCTCTTCATGCTGAATGCACTGTTTCTTATGTGGATTCATTTTACCTTTAAACTAAAATCTAAATTGTTAGCCATCAATCTATTTATCTCTGTATACTGTCTTGCTTCCACCCGTCTGTGCATCCTGGGTGAGGATCCCCTCCTCTGTCTCTCACCCTGAGGTTTTTTTCCCCTGTCAGCGTTCTTCTTGGGAATCGTTCCTCAGCCTTTGCAAGGGTCTAAGGGCTGGGGGATTCACTATGTCACTTCTCTGTACAAATTGTTGCTCACTTTGTAGCAAAAATATGTTGCACTTTTGCCTCTGTTATGGCACACTTTTGATATTAGATGTTAAAATTCTTTGTAGCTCTCCAGAATGAGCTCCTGCAGTCAGACATGCGATCCATAACCAACTGGGATCAGCTGCTACAAATCTGCCCACTGCTGCAGCCATGCAGGATACAGCTGGTAAACCAAACTGTGGTCATGGGACCGCCCAGGGCTGGACCTGCCTGGGCAGGTACAGCCAGCACCAGGGGGGCTGACTAGCCTCAGCAGGTGAGCTGAGATGGCCAATCAGTCCACCATAAGACTAGTGTGCTGGCTGTGCCTGAGAGGGGCATTCACAGGAAGAAGCTGAAAGAGCTCCTGGGGCTGGAGGTCTGCACCAGGGTGATCATTAAAGTACTGAAAAGCAAGCTGCTGTCGTGTGAGTGGTGTTGGACATGTGGGTCCAGGTGGACCAGAAAATGGGGGAGAAGAATCATGTGTCCTTGACAGCCAGCCAAATCCACCTAAACTGCTCTCCTGGAGGGACTGATCGGCCGGGAGAATGCAGCAGGACTGCTTTCAGCCCCGTCGGCACCCTCTGCCTGGGTGGGCCAAACCAGGGAGGACCACTGACAGCAGTTTCACTCCACCAGGCGGAGCCCTGGAAAGCAGCTGTCCGTGTTCATGGAGCGGCTCAAAGATGCTGCCTCAGCATGGCTGCAGCCTGGGGAGACTGAGGAGGAGAGCCGCATGCTTGGGGCGCATGCTTGGACGTAGCAAGGAGACCACGTCTCTTTGCTACGTCACGTCCGCTAAGCATCACTTCCTGCTGACTGCCAACAGCACTGTTTCAGTTCACCTATCCTTTGTGTCTTTTCTTTGATTTTCCACAATTAAATTATCCTATGTGTACCACTCGAGCACTCCACCCTGTTTTCGGGTCCTGCTCTCTCCCCGACCTGCCTCCTTTAGCGAGGGTGATATGTGTAAGCACTGTAGTTTATTGATCAGGTTGGAGGCCAGGCTTAGCAATCTGGAAACCCGGCTCCGCACCGTGGAAGCAAAACCGACAGCTGTAGTTATCCAGCTCCCATTAGCCACCGCAGAGCCGCTTAGCTCACCTCCCCTTAGCTCTGCTCCGGCTTCTCCCAAACAGCCGGGAACACAGGGACACTGGTTGACTGTCAGAGGGAAGTGTAGTTCTCAGTCAAAGTCCACCTAGGCCCACCTACCGCTTCACACCTCCAACAGGTTCTCCCTACTCGGCGACACACCCGCCGAGGATAAACCTCTGGTAACTGGCGACTCTATTTTACGTAATGTGAAGTTAGCGGTCCAGCGACTCTCGGGGGCCAGAGCGGGTGACATTGAGTCTAAATTGAAGCTGCTGGCTAAGGCTAAGCACAGATATAGCAAAATCATTATCCACGCTGGCGCCAATGACCTGCGGTTACGCCAAACAGAGGTCACTAAAATTAGTGTGGAGTCAGTGTGTTCAATGGCCAAAACAACGTCGGACACGGTAGTTTTCTCCGCCACCTTCCCCAATCTGACAAGTGATGACATGTTTAGTCGTACATCATCATTTAACCTCTGGTTATTAAGGTGGTGTCCTGCAAATGGTGTGGGCTTTGTAAATAATTGGCAAACTTTCTGGGGAAGACCTGGTCTTTTCTTGAGGGATTGCATCCACCCCACGTTGTAAGGAGCAGCCCAACTTTATAACAAACTGGCCAAGTGCATAAGTCCTCCCCCACCCTGACTCAGAGTTGTGACCAGGAGCCAGATAAGCGGTGTAGCACACTCCTCTGTGCTTCCCTCTTCTCAGTCACCCACACAGAACCCCATAGAGGCTGTGTCTGTCCTCCGACTGTCCAAATGTAACAGCAGAGGAGCGACTCTTAACAACCTTATAAAAATCAGGAGCATTCAATGTGATTACTTATTATCCGCTCCCTGTCTTCCAAATCCATTCTTGTTAATTTCTGACAACATTGATGTGTTGTGTCTCACAGAAACTTAGCTTTGTGAGGGTGACTATGTTGCCTAAATGAGGCCTCTCCTCCCAGCCACATTAATGACCATGTCACTTGATGGCCGTGGAGGTGGGGTGGCAGCCGACCGTAGTCTTTTAATTACTCCTTAATTTAATATTGTTTATAATTCATTTGAAAGCCTTATCATCAGCTTGTGTCACCAAAGCTTGAAGGCACAGCATGTCCTACTTGTCGTAGTGTATCAGGCTCCAGCCATTCAGATCTGTCAGGTTCAGTCTGTCTGAATTTCCTGAATTTCTTTCAAACTTAGTTCTCAAAACCAACAAAATCATTATCATCGGTGACCTCAATACTCATGTAGATGTAGTCAGTGATAGTTGCAGTACAGCATTAATTTTTGTTGTAGAGTCCAATGGCTTCTGCCAGCATGTACATTGTCGCACCGTGGTGAGGTCGTCCTGTCTTGGGGTTTTTGTCTTGTCATTTCCTGTTTTATTTTGAAAGTCTAATCCTCCTCTCGTGTCAGGTCACTTGCCCTTCCTCCTGTGTCCTCGTTCGTCAGCCCTGATTGTGTCCACCTGTTCCCTATTACCCCCATGTGCTCAAATAGTCTGTGTCTCCCTTTGTTTGATGCAGAAGTGTTTCGTCTCTGTCCGAACACCCAAGCCAGCTTCACAGCCCACAGTTCACAGTCCAAGTCGGTTATTGTAAGTCTTGTTTTTGCCTCGTCAGAGTGATTTTTTGTTGCAACTTCTTAGTTAAATATTTCTCATAGTCCTAGAGTTGTTTCCTCCCTTTTGGAGTGATTTTCAGTTTTCATTGATTTCTTAGCTTCAGTCTAGCCTCCAGTTTGTTAGGAGAGTTTTTGTTTCATTCCTGCTTTCTCTGTTTGTTTGTTCCTGTTCCTCCATTGGAGTGACTTTAGTTTAAAAGTTTTATAGCCTTTTGTTTTTCCTCCTCGAGAGTGATTTTGATTTCAATAATTTTGTAATTCCTTCTTAGAGTTTTCTCCTCCCTTTTGGAGCGCCTTCAGTTTAGTTTTAGTTTCACAGCTTAGAGTAGTTTTTCAGGTTTTCATAGCCTTTTGATTTCTCTCTGTTCGAGGTTGCTTAATTAATAAAAGACCTTGCTCTGACCACCTCTGCGCCTGAGTCCTGTCCTGAGTTCGGGCCTGACATACATGAACCCACGCACTGCTTTAAACACACCCTGGACCTTGTTCTTACTTATGGTGTTGAAATTAAACACCTGACCGATTCTCCCCCGAAACCAATTATATCTGACCACTCATTAATTACTTTCAACTTCCTTCTAGCCGGTAATGTGAGAAAGAATAGCAGTATATATACACAACACTCAACTGAAAGTGTATTAGCAAACTTTAAGGAAGCTATTCCCTTGTCTCTTGGTGCTACATCACCTCTCTGCTACGAAAGCCCTAGTCCTTCCCTCATTGATCATCTTGCTAATAGCTTGGCTACCTCCCTTCACGAGACTCTCGACTCGGCTGCACCCCTAACTGAAAAGATTATCTCTAGACCAAGATCGGCTCCCTGGTATATGCCAGAAACTCGCCACCTAAAGCAGCTAGCCATAAATTAGAGAGGAAATGGCATTTGACCAAAACCAACAATGTTTTTCTAACCTGGAAAGATAGTCTGAAGACATACAGGCCAGAGCCAGATACTACTCCTCTCTAATTGAGGAAAATAAGCATAACTCCAGGTTTCTTTTCACCACTGTAGCCAGGCCGACTCAGTCATACCTCCATTGAGCAGTGTGTTCCCACACATCTCAGCAGTGGCGACTTCATGAACTACTTCAATAACAAAATTACAACAATTAGACAAACAATTAAGGACCACATAGGATCTACAGCAATTAATCTACCCCCTGTTGCAGCTATTCAGGATACAGATGGGGATACAGACAGGTCATTTTCTTCATTTGACACCATTGACCTGCATCAACTGACTACTATCATCTCCTCTAAATCATCGACCTGCCTCCTTGACCTTCCTACTTAACTGTTAAAAGAAGTGCTGCCTTTAATTCTTCTTTACTTGACCTCATCAACCTGTCCCTGACAACAGGTTACATCCTCTTAACTTCAAAGTTGCAATAATCAAACCCCTCCTTAAGAAACCGTCCCTTGATCCAGGAACTCTAGCAAACTACAGGCCGATCTCCAATCTTATCTTCATCTCAAAAATTCTTGAGAAAATCATTGCCAACCAGCTCTGTGAACACCTTAATAACAGTAGTTTATTTGAGCCCTACAGTCCGGCTTTAGAATGAATCATAGCACTGAGACTGCACTGGTTAAAGTCACTAATGACCTCTTAATGGCGTCTGACCATGGTCTTGTTTCAGTGCTTGTCTTGTTAGATCTTAGTGCTGCTTTTGATACAGTTGACCACCAGATCTTACTAAGGAGACTGGAATAGACTCTTTTACTGTTTGTATACAATGATGTATGCGTGCGCATTGTGGCAACGGAAGTGCCGTTGTTCCCCATTCATTCTTAATAGCAAAATGTTCCCCGCATGAAAATGTCTGGCTGTTGATTTTATGGTTGTCCGAATCGATATTCTACCGATAGAATAAAGTTTTATAGGATCGCGACCATTTCAGAGCAACCGACAGCGGCTGTGACCGGGTATATGGAGACGTGCTGTGATTCTTGTGGGTTATCTCTGTTCCTGAGACCAGGTCTAACAGTCAAAAATGTGCATCTCTGATCTCGGCAAATGGCCGAATAAACAATTGCCCGATATCTATACTCACTTAATTCAGAAACCGAGAGAAACCGAAAGTTACGAGCCTATAAGGTACTGGATGCGTATGAATACGTCGCCTGTGGTCGCATTAAGAACAACGGGTGCCATGACATAGATTCTGAATTCTGTCTTAAAAGTTCTCCCAACTAAAAAGTTGTTGTGAAAAGATGAATTATGCTTGTTCCACTCAGCGGTGTAGTGGAGCTGGGGGATAGCGCAGCATGAGGGGGGTGTGGCAGTCAGAGGCTGCAGCTGCTGCAGGAAGCAGAGACTCGGAGCCGGGGACACAAGAGAGACTCTGGACCATGGACCGTGGCAAGCTGCTTTAGACTGGTTCAGGTCCTATCTTTCAGATCGACATCAGTTTGTTTGTGTCAATGATAACCAATCTCCACCACGTTTTAACATTAGCCACGGGGTTCCACAAGGATCTGTGCTCGGTCCAGTTCCTTTCTCTTTACGTATGCTCCCTCTAGAGGATATCATCAGGAGTTATTATGTAGATTTCCACTGTTACGACGACACTCAATTATAACTATCAAGCCACGTGAGCTCAATCGTCTACAGCAGCTTCAGTCCTGCCTTGATGACATTATGGCCTGGATGACTAATAATTTCCTCCTTCTAAACTCTGAAAAAACAGAGTTACTGCTCATAGGTCCAAAACACCTACGTGTTCTGATGCCATAGCACTACAAAGCAGTTTTGCTACTCCTTCTGCCACCACTGTTAAGAACCTAGGTAGGCCATTGATAGCAACCAGGCAGCAGCAAACCTGATTTGGCTTTTTCAATTAACTGATCTGAGTCTTGAGACAGTTGATTGGTCAGTCTTTGTGCTATGGACAGGATGGAACAAAAACATGCAGCCACAGCGGCTCTTTGTGGAACAGGTTGCTTACCCCTGAGCTGGTCCATGCCTTTGTTACTTCCAGGCTGGACTACTGCAACTTTTTACTGGCTGGAAGCTCCAATAGGTCGCTGAGATCTCTGCAGGTCATTCAGAATACGGCAGCTCGTGTCCTGACTAAGACTAGAAAGAGAGATCATATCTCTCCTGTTCTGGCCTCTTTGCACTGGCTTCCTGTACCATTCAGGGTTCAGTTCAAAATCATTCTCCTTGTCAATAGAGGTCTTTATGGTCTGGCACCCTCTTATATTTCAGACCTGATAAAACCTTCTTGCCCCACTAGGAAACTCTGTTCTCTCTCCGTTCTGCAGGCCTACTTGTGGTTCCAAGAATCTCCAAGTCTAGATCTGGAGCCAGAGCCTTCAGCTACCCTCTGCTGTGGAACCATCTACCAGTTTCAGTCCGGGAGGCAGACACCCTCTCCACCTTCAAGAGTAGGTTAAAAACCCTCCTATTTGACAGAACCTCCTGATATACCATAAATCTTAGATGAGCTGCTATAGGTTGAGTCTGCAAGGGGTCCCCGGCACATTGAGCTCTCTCTTCTCCGCTCTCTCTGCGGGTGTGAATCAGGTTCACATTCCCTCTTGCTTCTCACTCTCCTCTTGGTCTCTCCCTGTCTGTTCTCCACCTCCTCCTCCTCCTCTTCCTCCTTCTCCTCCTCCACCACTTCTTCTTCTCCTTTCCAATTCTGTGACTATGCAGGACTAATATATAGGCCGGGGACTGCGTGTCCCCGGAGTGTCTGTGCCTTTTTTCCCTCCCAAATTCTATAGATGCTGATCCAGGACTCCGCCCGTCCGTTCCCACTGCGGTTGATCCAGCTTTGTACTCTTGACTGATTCAACTTTTGATTTATTTATAGTCTGAGCTGTTAGCCATCAGTACTATTTTGCTTTTGCCTGCCTATCTGTCCTGGGTGAGGATCCCCTCCTCTGTCTGTCACCCTGAGGTTTCTCCCCATTTTTTTCCCTGTCAGAGTCTTTCTTGGAGTTGTTCCTCAGCCTTTGCAAAGGTCTAAAGACAGGGTTTTTCACCATGTACACATTATTGCTCTCTTTGTAAAGTGCCCTGAGATAACAGCCGTCATGCAATGGCGCTTAAAACAAAGAGTTGAGTTAAAACAAAGTTGAAGTTAAAGTTGGGCTGGCCCTGGGCCACCTGAGAATGGATGCCCAGTCCCAGCGCTGCACAGGAAGCCATTGGGGGTCCCACACCAGAGCTAGCTGCTGCGGGCTGCCGGGGAGGATCTTCGGACCGGGCAGCCGCTTGATAGCGGGAACCACCAGCGAAGAACAATCAACCAATACCACAACCACATCAGAGACCAGTGGCCCCCCACTGAGTGTCAGAGCATCACTGACTAAATTTGTTCCCACAGACCTACCTGATCTGCTGATCTCTATTAGCTACTCAAAGTCATCAACCTGCTTCCTAGATCCCATTCCTACTAGGTTGTTTAAGGAAGTGTTCCCTTTAATCAACACCTCCTTGTTATACATGATCAATTTGTTTTCATCAGTAGGCTATGTTTCGCTAAACTTAAAAATTGCTGTAATCAAACCTCTTTTTAAGAAAACTTTGCCCCCTGGGACACGAGGTGCTACCTCTTTGTGCACTTGAAGGCTCAACCTGACAATGGCCAAAAACTATTTCCAAAAATCCATGCAAAAAAATGTGTTTGCAGGATATCAGCTAAAACACATAGGTAACACATCCACTCACCGGCCACTTTATTAGGTAC
Organism: Karalla daura; assembly: GCA_029224185.1. NCBI lineage: Eukaryota > Metazoa > Chordata > Actinopteri > Chaetodontiformes > Leiognathidae > Karalla > Karalla daura. The sequence continues at coordinate 26,097,380 of CM055193.1, read as the reverse complement.
ACCTGTTCAACTGCTTGTTAACACTTAATTTCTAATCAGCCAATCACATGGCGGCAACTCAGTGCATTTAGGCATGTAGACATGGTCAAGACAATCTCCTGCAGTTCAAACCGAGCATCAGTATGGGGAAGAAAGGTGATTTGAGTGACTTTGAACGTGGCATGGTTGTTGGTGCCAGAAAGGCTGGTCTGAGTATTTCAGAAACTGCTGATCTACTTGGATTTTCACACACAACCATCTCGAGGGTTTACAGAGAATGGTCCGAAAAAGAAAAAATATCCAGTGAGCGGCAGTTCTGTGGGCGACAAATGCCTTGTTGATGCCAGAAGTCAGAGGAGAATGGCCAGACTGGTTCGAGCTGATAGAAAGGCAACAGTGACTCCACCCGACTACCGCCCGTTACAACCAAGGTAGGCAGAAGAGCATCTCTGAACGCACAGTACGTCGAACTTTGAGGCAGATGGGCTACAGCAGCAGAAGACCACGCTGGGTGCCACTCCTTTCAGCTAAGAACAGGAAACTGAGGCTACAATTTGCACAAGCTCATGGAAATTGGACAATAGAAGATTGGAAAAACGTTGCCTGGTCTGATGAGTCTCGATTTCTGCTGCGACATTCGGATGGTAGGGTCAGAATTTGGCGTCAACAACATGAAAGCATGGATCCATCCTGCCTTGTGTCAACGGTTCAGGCTGGTGGTGGTGGTGTAATAGTGTGGGGAATATTCTCTTGGCACTCTTTGGGCCCCTTGGTACCAATTGAGAATCGTTGCAATGCCACAGCCTACCTGAGTATTGTTGCTGACCATGTCCATCCCTTTATGACCACAATGTACCCAACTTCTGATGGCTACTTTCAGCAGGATAATGCGCCATGTCATAAAGCTGGAATCATCTCAGACTGGTTTCTTGAAGATGACAATGAGTTCACTGTACTCAAATGGCCTCAACAGTCACCAGATCTCAATCCAATAGAGCATCTTTGGGATTGTGGTGGAACGGGAGATTGGCATCATGGATGTGCAGCTGTCAAATCTGTGCCAACTGTGTGAAGCCATCATGTCAATATGGACCAAACTCTCTGAGGAATGCTTCCAGCACCTTGTTGAATCTATGCCACGAAGAATTGAGGCAGTTCTGAAGGCAAAAGGGGGTCCAACCCGTTACTAGCATGGTGTACCTAATAAAGTGGCCGGTGAGTGTATACTCTCTCTTAACCAGGTTACCTCCATCTCCAGCATGCCAAAACCACTGCAACAAATGATATAATTTTTAGGATGCTGTCATCAGTGTAGATTTTGCTCTGCTACCAAGACCACTTCAAGATATTTCCACGCCATCATCACCCCAACTCTTACATTGGTCAACTGAAAGTTGCAAATTTTAAAAAATATCACATCCATGGTACTTGAATCTCTACAGACTATGTTGTTGCAGACTCTCAGCCACACTATGGCTATATCTCTGGCATATCTGACACCACCGCATGACACAACAGCTTCCTTTTCAGCACTTTTATTGCTTATCCTGGCCCACATCTCAGGCTTCTTCAAACTAAGGGGCTCTTTCACACTCCTGTCAGTGGTTTCTGTCCACCTAACCACAGCCAGCACACTGATTTTGTGATGGGCTGATTGGGCTGATTTCTCCCCTTCCAGACAAGTTATTATGAACTACTCCTTCTTTAAAGACCTAACCCAACAATTGGACATCCCGCAATACCTAACCCTTCCCCTTCACTCCTGTCAAATCTTAGTAATGTGGGTTTCTAACCTCTTCCGTTACACTCATAGGAATGCTAAATTCATTTCACACCTCCAAGAGGCTGTTTTCCTAGCAGTTGTGAAATCTGACGGGCACACAGGTGGATCAGATAACATGTCCTAGGGAACTGTAAAAGCTTACTTTGCAGCTAAGATAGATGTTTCTTGTAATTCTTTAACCAGTGCCTTAAAAGATACTAGAAGTGGAGTAGGAAGCAGGTCGGAGAGAGCAGAGCTGAAAGCAGTAGTGTTGGGAAGACAGACTCTTTTTACTGACTTGGATATTCTAATCTCGGTCAGCATGGTACTCAGTAAATTTTACGAATCTTGGAGGAATCATTTTGTTCATTTTTACAGCAGGTGGCGCTGTAGCTAACATGCTTTGCTTCAGCTGACAAAGTATAATACACAAAATGCCACAAGCAATTCAAACAATGTGAAAAGACAGCAAAAACACATTACAATAAAGTGACTTGTTAATCCTCCCTGCCATTGTTTAACAGCACAACAGTGACTGTTGACTAACTGAACATTGGATACCATGACCTGGATGAATGAGAATCTCCACAGATGTATTACCTTGCATTTTGGGAGGAACACCCTCAACCTGGTACGGGAATATGAAAGGATCTCAAGGAAAGTAGCAGACTACAGGAACCACCTCCGTTTCAACCTCAGATGCAGGAAAGATGGACTGATCCCAAAAAGCTTACGAACCAAGTCCACAGTCAGAGGCCACAGAGCGGAACAAATTCTACACAGAGCACAGAAACAACTCCTCAACGAACGGATCAGACAAATCAACTTCACAATAGACGCACTGAAGGACAAGGTTAACCTGATTCTTCAACAGCTCACAGCACTTCTCCCCCAGGACAGCTTACAAGAAGTAGTCATTTTCGTGCAGAGAGCACAAATGGCACAGCACACCAAAGGCAAAGAAAGGCAATACAAGAAATTCAGCACCTTACAAGGCAGACCACACAGGGACTTTTCCTCCTCTACCCCACCAGAACAGGAAAGGGTAGAGACAACATCTTCCAAATGGGTTAAGAACCTGTCAGACCGAAACCTCACCAAACCGGAAAAGGATATACTAGCAAAAGGACTCAATTTCGCTGTTTCACCCACCCAGCTACCCACAGTGGACGTCATTACAGCCACGGAGGCATCCATATGGCGAAACAAGATTCCTCACAGTGAAGCAGAAGAAATCAGGATGAAGGTTTCAGCAGCACTTACAAGTACAAAGATGCCACCGCCCAACCTCACTCACCAGGAAAGAAAAGCACTGACATCTTTAAGCAGGGACAAAAACATCACCATTCTACCAGCCGACAAAGGAAGATGCACAGTAGTGCTAAACACAACTGAGTATCATTCCAAGATGAACACTCTACTCAGCGACTCCAACACCTACGAAAAACTCAAAAGAGACCCAACCAGCAAATACAAGAAAAGGATAGTGGACTGCATACTAGCCTGGAAAAAGGACAAAACCATTGATGAACGCACTTACTGGAGAATACACCCCGGCGACTCCATCCCATGCATATATGGTGTACCTATGATCCACAAAGACGGTGCTCCTCTCAGACCCATCGTGAGCAGCATCAACTCGGTCACCTACAACATCGCCAAACTCCTGGCTACCATTCTAGGACCCCTGGTGGGACACAGCCCTCATCACATCCACAACTCCACAGACTTCACCAATAAAATCAAGAACTTAAAAATGGACCCAGATGAAACTATGGTGTCATTTGATGTCACCTCCTTGTTCACCTGCATCCCCACCACAGAGGCCACGGAGGCAGTCAGAACCAGACTACTACAGGACAACTCCTTGGACACCAGAACCAACCTCACAGTGGACCAGATCTGCACACTCCTGGAACTCTGCCTCACCACCACCTATTTCAAATACAACGGTGATTTCTATAGACAAAAACACGGCTGCGCTATGGGCTCGCCCGTGTCACCCATTGTGGCCAACCTCTACATGGAGGAGGTAGAAAACCAAGCGTTGGTTTCTTTCAAAGGAACCACACCCAGCCACTGATTTAGATATGTGGACGACACATGGTGCAAAATTAGAAGCCAGGAAGTGGAGGCTTTTACCAAGCACATCAACTCAGTCAATAACTACATCAAGTTCACCAGGGAAGACACGGCTGATGGAAAACTACCTTTCCTGGTTAGGAAAGGTAGTTATCGCAGAGGAGGAGGGGAATCTAGTCACTGAGGTCTACAGGAAACCTACACACACAGACCAATATCTCCTCTTTGACTCCCATCACCCCCTGGAGCACAAACTCAGGGTCATCAGGACTCTGCAACACAGAGCAGAGAGCATCCCATCGAAAACAGAAGGAAAGGAAAAGGAGCACACACACACATCAGACAAGCGCTAAGAACCTGTGGCTACCCCAACTGGACCTTGATCAAAAGGAGGAACAGACAGAATAGTGAAACCAGCAAAGATACAGGGAACCGAAGGAAACACATGGTGGTTCCATATTTATCCGGATTATCGGAGAAACTAAGGAGAATCTTCCACAAACACAACATCCCAGTGTATTTCAAGCCAGGAAACACCCTCAGACAGAGACTGGTTCACCCTAAGGACAAAACTCCAAAAGAAAAACTCAACAATGTGGTCTATGCAGTACAGTGCAGCGAGGAATGCCCGGACCTATACATTGGAGAGACCACACAACCGCTCCACAAACGCATGTACCAACACAGGAGATCAGCTACAACAGGACCACAGTCAGCGGTCTACATACACACAAAGGAGAAAGGACACTCCTTTAAAGACACTGATGTGCACATTTTGGACAAGGAGGATAGATGGTTTGAGAGAGGAGTAAAGGAGGCCATCTACACTCATTTGGAAAGACCTACTCTAAACAGAGGAGAAGGCCTGCGTCATCGTTTGTCTGCCACATACCACTCTGCCTTGAGATCCCACCCCAGGAAGTTCAACTGCTCATCAACATCACAGCAGTTAACACCCTCTGGACCCTGTGATCATGAGGACCCATTCAACCCCAATCTTTCACACATTGACACTAGTTGACACTAGTTGATGAGGTGGAAGAGCTATTAACACGTTAATGGCCCCATCTCGTCACTTGATGAGGGGGTGTGGCTCCTTCACTGCCACAGGTGTTAATGGCCCATCATGTGACCATTCACTGCCACAGGTATTAATGTGCTAATGCTCACTCATGTGACCCCTTTTGTCACATAACGAGGGGAATGGCCCACATCCACAGTCCCACCCACATACAGAGAGTCTTAAATCCTGGCTTTCCCCCAAACCAACCAGAACTGAAGAAGCCCTTCGGATGAAGGACGAAACGTCTTCAAACCCCAGAAGAAGTCCAGTTGCTTGACTAACTGAACATTGGAGCACAACAGTGAGGAGATCCGAAAACGGACATACTGCTTGCTACGAACAATAACAAGAGGGTTGTAACAAATGAACGAGCGAGAGCAAGATCCGCAAACCAGACAAATGAACGGGTCAGAACAAATGAACAAGCTGGAACAGCTGAACAGGTCGGATGAGCGAGAGAAAGATCTGTGAACCAGACAAATAAACAGATCTGATACACAAGTACAAGAAAGGGTCTGTTTTCAAATTTTGTTTCCAAAATATGACATTATAGTCATATAGTATAACACAATCATCTTGATATAATTTTTCAAAAGTATTTATTTACAATCACATTTTACACAATACACTAAAAACATCAACAAGAACTGAAATTCACTTATTACTTATAGCTTCATGAATAAACAATTTCTGTCAGGTGTCACATTACAAATTAATCAATGTCAGATATCAGACATCACTCATTTCCTTATTTGTCTCTCAGCCCCACAGCCCTGTAGCAGAGCTACAGTTGTCAGGTGGCAAAAGAATGAGCACCTGAGGACACACTTTTGAGTGAGTTGGGTACAAATCATTTCTGTTTCCCGTCCTGCTGATCGAGTTCATGCAGCAGCCTGCCATGTGGCAAGAGAAGGAACTGCATGAAAATGAATGAATTGCTCAGTTGAAAAACCAGTAGCTCCCAAGTACAGCATGGATCGGCACACCTACAGTGGTTGTGTTATGGTCGGAGTCTGAGGTCGTCTCAGAAGCTTACTTATTCCCACTCACACTCAGATTCAGTGTCTCCAAACTATTGCGTCTCCCTTTGTCCTTTTTCCTTCAAAATACCATACCCTCTCACTGTCTTCAAAATAAACCAATAGCTTTCAAGGATAAACAAAAGACAAATGCAAAACATCAAACAATTACCCATATTCAATTCCCGAGGGGTGATCTGGATATCCGAAAGACAAGTTACCATACCCAGTACATGCATACAGTCTCACTCATTGGCCAAATAGGCTTGCCATTTCTGCCATTGTTTTTCACCTACATCTTCTGATTGAGTCTGAGTAAATCATTTGCTCTAGCACATATAGTTGAAATGCTAACACTTCACCACTGAAATCAAACTGACTTCCTGTTTAGTTCAGACCATTGGTGCAAAAGACTTTTTTGTGCATCTTTATGAACTGTATAAGCACACAACTTTTCATCTTTTTCTCCACAAAAACCGTTATGGGGAGGGGCTTTTGAAAATTTCAAGGGGGTGCTATAGAGACCTTTAGCCCCACCCTTGGACACGGGCTTACAATGCAAATATGTCCAGCACGTCTGAAGCTGCTATGATGAAGTACCTGCCTGAAAGCCCATTTTGGATTTTTGATAATGAATAACCAAACTTTATGTGCAAGTGGCCAAAAATTTTGTATATACATTTTCTCAGCTTGGTCCATAGATGATCTGCACCATATATGAAGCTTTGGTGAGCCCGATCAGAGACGTTGGCAAAATTGAAAAATTAAAATCAAAATGGCTCATCATGTCAAGAGACTTTTTGTATATCTATTTAGGATGCTGTCGCAGGATGGACGGCGGCAGAGAAGACAGGGGCAATTCAGAGTTCTTCAAAAAACAGTCTATTTATTTCTTTTCCGATTTTCCAAAAAAAATTAAAAAGGTTCTCCAAAATGTGCAAATACAAACAGTGTATCACATAAAGTAACAAAAAACTACAAAAATACAGAGGAGTTAATTTTGTCGGGCTAAATCGATCCACGACTTTTCTCTTACTCTACTCACGTTTCTCCACTGGGCTTCCAGAAACCAACCCACCAACCAACCAACAACCAACCAACCCTGGAGCCTACTACTGAGCTTTATACACCTAAGCTCCTCCCACAGATGAGTCCACCTTTCCACCATAATTCAAATTCCTGCCTAAATACTTTTTGAAAAGAAACTGATATCTGGAAAAACAAATATAACATACTCAAACACCCCAAATCATTTTTACAAACTAAAATTACTCCTGTGCCCAGCAGATTGAACAATTCCCCAACACCATGAAAACACCCCTGTTAAAACAGTTTGCTCCACCAAACACCCCTATATAACCCCAGTGGTTCAATCCCTGTGGTTCAATCCCAATGTTAACCAGATTAGATATGAAAATGAGGATGATGATGAAATGTGTAATACATGTGTGATACCAATTTTTGCTAAAAAGATGCTGGTAGGCCTTTCCCTGCACCTGTAGCTATGGCAAAAGGTGAAGTGTGAAATGTAAAAACCAGTAAACCAGAGACAGAAAACAGATGAAATGCAACAGGTCAGCCTAGTTTTAATATGCCGGCAAATGGCCGCCTGGGTGCGCTGTGCTTGAGTGAGTACGTGAGTGAGTGAACGAGTGACTAAGTGAGTGAGTGATTGGGCCTCAAGCCTCACTCTGTAACAGATGCATACCAATTTTCATTTGCAACCAACAAAGTAAAAAAAAAAATCCTTATGGGAATTGATGAAAATTTCTAGGGGGCACTACTTTTGCATTTTGGCCCCCCCATGGGCTATGCCCCTATCAAATGTCAGAGCTCTCTGTCCTCATTCAGTATACCGAGTTTCATGATGATATGAGTTATTTAAGATGTCAAAAAGCCCCTTGTAATACATGGCAAGGGATCGCTATTCATGCCCACCACATGGATACCATTGGTGTTAGCGTCACTGCCTTTGTAATGTAGCTTAACCAACTTGTTCTGCATGTGTTACAAGTGGAATGAAGTTGATGTGGTATGTGGTAAGTATGTAGAATTACTACATGTAAGTGTAAAACCTCATTACTTCCCACCACCACTGGGAAGCGCCATGAGCGAGGTAGAAAGATAGTATATCATGCTATTCAGGATTGTGCCCTCAACAAGCAAGTTTCAAGCTGCCACGATCAAGTATGTGGCCATGAGAGCTGTTCAAATTGTAAGAGTGTGAAAAAAAAAAACACAATTTGACACATTGTAGCAACCACCCCTTTTGACGTACAGAAATTCTTTTGATGAGCATTAGTCACCATGATCTCTGGATGATCTGTACCTAATTTTAAGTCAATCAAGTAAACACCCTTCAAAAAGCTCCTTTAAGAAGAGAAAAAGTCAAAATGGCTGACTTCCTGAAGTGTTGAGGGCGGGGCTTCAAGAGGATTTTTGTGTGCCTCAAGTATTTAGGCAAAACTCAGGAGTGGGGCTCGCCGTCAAAAATTTTCTAGTTGGCGCTGTTGCGCAATTTTTCCCTTTGCATTTTGAACGACTTTAAAATATTATATTTTTAACCCATCCCAATGTGCATGCCGAAAATGGTCCGTTTTCAAGAATGTTCAGGCCTCCAAAAATACATTCTTTGTTTAGGAAGAACAATAACAATAACAATAACAATAACAACAATAATAATACTAATAACAATTATTATTATTATTATTATTATTATTATTAAAAGAAACTACAGATTTAAGAGGGTTCTCACAACTTCGTTTCTCGGACCCCAATAATAAAAAGAAACACTACAGATCCAAAAGGTTCTTTGCAACCTCGTTGCTCGGATCCTAATTAAAGCTGCAAGCAGCTGTGAGCGGGTCCTTGCCTGTGCGCCTGTCAGGGTACTGGCAACCGCTAGGTCAATGTAGTTCCTAGGCAATCCCAAGAATCCTTTTTTAGCACATTTTGAAGAGGAATCTCTTCTGGGCTGAGCAGCATCCCTGTGATTCAGATAATGAACCGTCTCTCTACTATGGCTACAATACGGCTACACCCCATGACATAGAGAAATTGTTTTCTGAACTTTTGATCAAAATGCCATTAAGGTGATCTGATACAATATGTTGAGTAGATGATTGGATGAAATCTCAAGGCACTCGGATGACAAGCGATGTATTGAAATAGCGACAAACCAAAATGGCCGACTTCCTGTTCAGTTCTGACCATCAGTGCAAGAGACTTTTTTGTGCGTCTCCATGAACTGTATCAGCTTACTCAACTTCAACTTCATCTTTATTTGTTTTAAGTGCCATTTCATAACAGCTGTTATTTCAGGGCACTTTACAAAGAGAGCAACACAGTGAAAAACCCCTGTCCGTAGACCTTCGCAAAGGCTGAGGAACAACTCCCAAGAAAAATCCTGACAGGGAAACAAAAGGAGAAGCCTCAGGGTGAGAGTCAGAGAAAGGGATCCTCACCCAGGACGGATAGGCGGGCACAAGAAAAACAGTACTGATAGCTATCAGTTCAGAATATAAATGAATCAAAAGTTTAATCAGTTCAGAGTAGAAAGCTGGAAGAACCGCAGTGGGAAGAGCCGGGTAGAGGGACGGAGTCCTGGATCAGCATCTATAGAATTTGGGAGGGAAAAAATCCACAGACACTCCGGGGACATGCAGTCCCCGGTCCATACTGTATGTTAGTCCTGCATAGTCACAGAAATGGAAAGAAGAGGAAGAAGTGGTTGAGGAGGAGGAGGAAGAGGAGGAGGAGGAGGTGGAGAACAGATGAGGAGAGACCAAGAGAGAGAGAGTGAGAAGCTAGAGGGAACATGAACCCGATTCACACCCACAGAGAGAGCGAAGAGAGAGCTCAATGTGCCGAGGACCCCCAGCAGACTCAACCTATAGCAGCTCATCGAGGATTTATGGTATATCAGGAGGCTCTGTCAAAAAGGAGGGTTTTGAACGTACTCTTGAAGGTGGAGAGGGTGTCTGGCTCCCGGACTGGGAGATGGGAGATTTAGAGATTCTCGGAGCCACAAGTAGGCCTGCATTGTGTCCTCGTGGGGTTTTATTAGGTCTGAGATATAAGAGGGTGCCAGACCATGAGGACCTTTATAGACAAGGAGAAGGATTTTTTAGTGAAACGGCCAATGGAGTTGTCTCTCAACACTCGTTCAGCTCCTTTGGAAGGCATTTTGTCTTGCTCAGAGCTATGTGAAAAGGTGAGCAGACCTTGTGTCATTTTCATAGCATGTTAATTCTCATGATTGGATATTTCATAAAGGCAAAGCTTATGATACTACATGTTTATGATCAGCCCAGAGTATGGTTAGAATAACAGCATAGAGTAATTCTGTACTGCAGTAGGTGTTTAGAAATCATCATGTGCTCTTCACAAATCAGATTGTGACTTGGCTTTCATAACTTTCAGTTATGAGTTTCTTCCCCCAGCAGAAACGCAAGGACGGGACTTCCAGTGGCACCATGTTAAGATAGGATGCAAACTTGAATTTGAACAAAACTCAGCAAAATATGCTTACCTACACCGCAGACGAGTACTAGCGACAGCCTAGCTAGATATCAATTTAGAAACAAAGAAGAAGATGAAAAATCATTGGTACAAACTGATGCTAATAAGCCTGCTAATCCCGACGAAGCTAGTGCTAACAAAGCCCCTGGACCTGCCAGTAACAACTTTGAGAGGACCCTGCAAGTTATCACCCAGTTGAACTGAGTCATTAGGGAGACATTCAGCAGATGAGTATGGGTGTAAAGGAATTTAAGTGCCAAATCAGGGAATCCTTCGCAAGGCTTGAATCATCAGTGGATGGTTTAAAAGCACAACTAACAAAAGGGAGACACGGCAGCCTTCATTAAAAGGCTACTGCCGGAGGTTGCTGACTGATCTGCCACTAACTAAAAGGAAACGACCCGTCTTACTCCATTGTGGTCCGATTCGCAGACTACACAGTGAAGGAACAGATCCTGCAGCAAGCCTGGAGACACCGCATAGTGAAGATGGGTGAGAAGCAGATCTATTTTTATAATGACTACTCACCAGAGGTAGAGGACCACCAGAGGAAATGTGCTCAGGTCAGATATGTTGTGAAAAATCTAAAGAAGCAAAACATCACAGTGGTGTGCATGTACCCAGCCTGGCTGTGGATGATGGTGGGATCCAAGGATTGAGATGGTGATGGACGCAGTGTGGATGCTTAAGGATTTCAACATCCACATCCGAGTTGAAGACCACGAATTAGAGCGACTGCTGGCCAGACACTGGTGGGCGAGCCATCAGAGGGGGGCAGAAAGTAAGCAGGTTTACAGAAGAGGACTGCAGGTTTTTCTTCCCTTGAAGTGATTGAGAATATTGCGTAATAAGTAGGGTGTACTTAAGCTGCGCCATTATATTTAGACAGCTATGCGCAACTGTGAATAACTTACTGTTAGATGGGCTAAAGTTAAATGTTCTTATTATCCTCCAATTACATTGGTATTGTTAGGCTATCGATCAGCTATATCTATACTTAGCCACTGTAGGGTCGCAGCAGTTCACCCGCCAAAGTGGGTCTGCTGGACATTATCCCAGAGGGTTTCCACCACCTCTGCCCAGTACTACACATGAACTGGCCATCAATGGAGATCGGCCAGTTGAAGACTTGTAAGTCAGGTTGTGGTGTTTGACTTCTGATGCTTTTTATTGTGAATCGTTCTTAGTTTCTGTTCTTTTTGTGTTACTCCCTTGACAACTGATATGACAGGTGATTGTGTAGTGCACATGTACAAGTCGATTGCAAAGCATCATAGCAGTAAGGCTGTAGTTTGACTGTAGTTGGTTACAACTTAGTTACAAATTCTGTCTGAGACAGAACACCTGAAATTAAAGAGAGAATGGGTGAGACAAATATACATTGCATCTCATGGAGGTGGGAGGAAAAGGGGGGTTTTGATCCCATTTAGAGGGAAAGGTTTTTTTAACTGTGAAAGTATTGAAAGTCAAGCAAGGCAAATCCTCATGGTGTTGCTATGGCGCTGGCAGAGACGGCGGCCTCTCCAGTAGCTCTCTAGGTTTAGCTCTTAAAACTCCTTTTAAAGTAATTTTTTGAAGCAAATTATACCTATTAACTCTACACTTTCTAACTTTATTCTACTAAGAAGAAATCGTTTTTTAATCTATATAAATAAACAATCAACTTTTTTGGTTTAATTATTTAAATGTAAACATATCTATTTTTGATTCTAATATGCATCCAAGAGCTAGTTTGATCACTTGATGGAGGAATTGATGGCTCTAAGCACACAAGGAAGAACAGGGATACAACATCCCATCCCGGTGGAGTTGAGGAGGAGAACCGGGGGATGCAAAGCCGGGGCGAAGCTAATAGCCAAGCTTGCGGAGAAACAGAGACGCTTCGAACCATCGAGTCCCTCCATCATCATGGGAAAAGTGAACTCGCTGCCGAACAAGATTGATGAGCTGTCCGCACTAAACAACCAGTGGATCTACTGTGAGACTTACCGAGACTTGGCTGAATCACCTCGTACTGGACGCTAATGTTGAACTACTGGGATTCACTATTGTGAGAGCGTACAGAGAGACGGAAGCAAGCAGAAAAGCTTGAAAAAAGGTGGGATGGACTCATGGTGTATGTGAATAGCTGGTGTAACCCAGGACACATCACCATAAAGAAAGTCTTATGACGCCCGGACCTTGAACTGCTAGCTATTAACCTGTGACCGTACAACCTGCCAAGTTCAGTCACGTGATCATCATCTGTGTTTACATCCCTCCGAGAGCAGACATAGCGACTGCCTGTGAGAAAATCCACTCTATCACAGCAAGGCTACAGACACAACACCCTGATTCACTTCTGATCATCTCTGGGGACTTTAACTATGTAACTTTGGACTCCACTTTGGCTGTTTTTAACCAGGGTGTAGACTCCTAAAAGAAACATTAGATGTACTGTATGTCAATGTAGAACATGCATACAGAACAGCTCCCCTCCCACCACTAGGGAAGTCTGACAACCTGGTGCAACTTCAACCACTGCACATCCCCCTAGTCCAAAAGAAGATGGTGACAACCTAATCCACTAGGAAGTGGTCCCCAGAGATGGAAAGTGCCCTCAGAGACTGCAACAAAACCACAATCTGGGATGTGCTTATGAACCCGCATGGTGACGACATAGAAGGGATGACACACTGTCTGACGGACTACCTGAACTTCTGCATGGACATGGACATTGAACCAAACACTGTCCCCCCAACAACAAACCCCACCACCACCCTCAGCATAGCCACATATCCCGGACATAACACCCATCTCAACACAATCCACCTCGGCCCTCCTCCATCTCAACAGAAACACATTTCACAACAGAGCAGGTCAGTGAACAGCTGAGGAAGCTAGGGCCCAGGAAAGCAGCAGGCCCAGACAGAGTGTGTCCAAGACTCCTGAAGACCTGTGCTGCAGAATTGGGGAAACCATTACAGCGGATCTTCAACCTTAACCTGCAACTAAGGAGAGTGCCCACCCTGTAGAAGACATCGTACATCGTTCGAGTCCCGAAGAAGAACCGGCCCAGTGAGCTGAATGACTTCCGACTGGTGGCACTAATATCACATCTTATGAAGATGCTGGAACGGCTCTTCCTCAACCTCCTCAGACCCCAAGTTCAACACGGCCAGGACAGCCTGCAGTTTGCGTACCAGCCGAATGTTGGTGTAGATGATGCCATTCTCTACCTGCTACAGTACCGAGCCCAGTCCCATCTGGATAAAGGAAGTGGCACAGTGAGGATTCTTTTCTTGGACTTCTCTAGTGCCTATAACAGCATCCAGCCCCCCATGCTCCTCGACAACCTGAGCAGGATGGGAGTGGACACTGACCTTGTAGACTGGATCTCCGACTATCTGACTGACAGACCATAGTACGCCAGGCTAAAGGACACCATGTCTGACGTGTTAAGCAGGAGTGGAACGCCCCAATGAACAGTGCTAGCCCCTCTCCTCTTCACCCTGTACACCTCGGACTTCTGTCACAACTCGGAGCTGTGAATGGACAACAAACTGGATTTGACAACACACATCAAACATTTGTATGGGAAGACACAGAGCAGGATGTACTTCCTAAGGAGACTGCGGTCCTTCAACATCTGCAGCTAGCTGCTGTGGATGTTTTATCTGTCTGTGGTGGCCAGTGTCCTTTTTTACCGTTTTTTTGTTATGTTGGGGGGACAGCATATCCAAGAGGGACACCTCCAGACTAGATCAACTGGTCAGGTGGGCCGGCTCTGTGGTTGGCATGAAACTGGACTCCCTGGTGACGGCGGCAGAGATGGACAATGGACAAACTGCAGGACATTATGGACAATACCAGCCATCCTCTGCACACTATCATCGACAACCAGTGGAGTCTGTTCAGTGAGAGACTGCTTCTTCCAAAATGCAGAACCACTAGACTTAAGAACTCCTTTGTCCATCATGCCATCATACTCTACAACTCCTCATTTGGGGAGAGGAATAGAGAGGACAAAGGGGAAGGAGTGCTAGCCAATGTCTGGAATGTGAACTGTGTAAAATGTGTGATAACAGCTACAGTGCATTTAAATTAAAAATAGATATTATGTTATGATGATATGATACTATGATACTATGTTCATTAGAATTACCATTTATTATAAAATCTACTATTATTGTTTATTTTATTATTACTATTACCTATTGTTTATTATTATTATTCATCTTACACTCTTTTATTTATTGATTCTTGTATATACTTATATTTTATATTTGTTTATCATTGGGTCAATATCACTGCGAAGGCCCTTTGGTGTGCTCTTCAGAATCACTTAGTCATCATGAAATTGTAGTAGAATAATTCCGAGGTCTTATTATAAGTGACCAAATATTTGTACACATATCTGTACAATAATATGTCTCTTAATATGAGTTTCATTCATTTTATACCAATTTTTTTCTTTGGATGTATGTGATTTTGGCACGTCCCACACATTGTTCTGCTAACTTCAGTCTGTGTAATAAGTGGTAAAATAATACTAAATAGAAGAAAAACTACATGGTTTTATTGTCACAACACGTAATTTGACAATCATGATCATTTTTGATCATGTATATTCTATTTTCATGATAGTATTGAACATTTTATATGTGTCCCTGAAATTGCTGTCCACCCTGTAATTTTGGGCTAACTACCTCTTTAAGAAACCTGCTAATCTTTTCAGTGACATCACAACCAGCATTTTGTCTTTCTTTAATGAAGACTGAAACAGTGGGTAGTTGCAGACTAAGTATTTACAGTTATGTTTCATAATTTTCATCATATTAGGTGTATAGTTCAATGTTGTCAAGCTTAGCATGTCCACTCTGTTATAGTGAAATATCAATTAACATAAAAACCTTTCAGAAATGTAATATATATGTGTTTAACATTACAGAGTCCACTTGCTAACTGAATCATGTTGCTAAGTGAAGGTCAACCATGTGCTTGTTAAATGCTAAAATTGGCCAAAAATGGCCACCCTGTCATTGTCCACCCTGTCAGCAAGTCTTCCATGACAGGGTGGACATGGGTTATGATAGAAAGTACATTTGAATAGTTTAGGCTATTGTTAAAGGGAACATTTGAATTGTTTTCAAGGTATGAGATCAAAAGGAGCCGAGATAGCAAGGAGATATCGGGAACGTCATGATACAAACCCAGAAAGAAGAAGAAAGTATCTTGAGAAGAAAAGGGACAAATGGAAAAAAGACAGAGACTGGAAAGAAGAAAGGTGTCAACGAGCTCAGTAAGAGAGAGAAGAGGGCAAGAAGAAAGAAATGGAGACAGGCAAAAAGGCGAGCTAGAGCCAGAAACAAGGCCAGTGCTTTGCTACAGGCAGAGACACCACCCAACTCCCCTGCAACTCCTGAAAATCAGCGTGAGCCAAGGCCCTCCAGGTTAGCTCACTGGAAGTTTAGCTGATGAGACTTATTAGAACTTTTCAAATTACTTGAATGACAGGTATATATAGTGTATTATGTCCTCATAAAATGACATATTGACAACTAACTGTGTTTCAGGCAACGGCCTGGGGAAAGGATTCGAAGGAGTTCGAAGACGAAACTGAAAAAACATCAAAATATTGGAGGCACAGCTCGAAAAAGAGAAGACTAAAACTGAGAAATATAAGAAGTGGTACCAGAGTGCCAGGAAAGAAAGTGCATCCAAATCACCACGCACACAAGTAAATGCTTTGTTTGCACGTAAGAAAGTGAATACACCCATCAAAAGAGCTCTAATTCTCCATACATCCCTGATTGATGACATTAGAAGAAAATATGAACATGCAAAAACGAACAGAGAGAAGCAGTTGATCGCAAAAGTGGTCAGTGGAGAGATTCTGAAGAAGTACAAGCTCCAAAAGCATGCCCAGACTGCTTTTGGCTACTCTAAGAAGAGAGCAAAGTATCCTGTTGATCTTACCTATTGTGGGAGGAAGTGCATCAGTTGAAATGAGATTATGTAGAAAGTCACATTTTTTCTTCGCGATGATGTAAGTCAAATGACAACTGGCCGCAAACAAACAGTCACACGGCTGAAGAAAAATATGCACAAGAGGTTGCTTACTGATACAATGAAGAACTTGCATAGGAGGTTTGCCACTTGTCATACACCTCCTTTTGCCATCTCAGACCCTTTTGGGTGGTAACACCCTCTTCATCTGACCGTGACACATGTCTCTGCAATAAACATGAGAATTTGCAATTCATCGTCAATGCCTTGCACAGCCAGGGGTTACTGTCCTCAAGAAACATTGAAGAAATGTCTGTAGCAACCATGTGCGATACAAATTTCAAAGTGCAGTGAATGCTTCCGAACATGTCACTGAATGCTGAGAATCCCAGGGAAAGAGAGCATCCATTTATCTCAGTGGATGACAGAGAAGATCACAAAGGACGAGAGGGTGTCAACAATCACAGTGAAAAGGGAGATAAAAACAACAGAGCATGGCTTCAACACAGATTTCCAGGAGAGGCTTCTCCATTTTAGGCGCCATGTTTTCAAAAAATGGCAGTTTGATGCCTACAGGGAACTCAGGAAAAGCCTTAAGCGCAATGGGCCTCATTCACCAATATCTTCTTAAGAATCTTCTTAGATTCTTTCGTAAGTTGTTCTTAAGAAGTTTCTTAAGAAAACCCTACGTCTGATTCATCAACGCATTCGTAAGCCTCGGAAATGTTCGCAGCTGTGTTCTTACTTGATGAATGCCATTTCTTCTTAAATTGAGAGGGCGTGCCATTTGAGTCTAACTAACATAGGATTAGCATGGGTATCCACCTGGGCCCACATCAATCCACTTCTGAAGGTAGTGAGAGAACGACACCCACAAGTCAGCATACTTCATTTTTTCAGAAACGGGCCTGCAATGCAGTATCGACAAAAGGAAAATTTCTTATACCTCGCAACAGGACCCTACAAGTATGGCTTCAAAGAAATAACATGGAATTTCTTTGAGGCTGGTCATGGCAAAGGGGCACCAGATGGCGTGGGTGGGGCCCAGAATAAGGGCGCTTTGTGCAGATTGAAGCGTCTGCATGGAAGTATGTGGAACAGCAACTGCAGAATTGAGCCATGCCTCAGCAGAAAGGGAGACTTGAGATGTGTGTTGTGTTCACAAGTGCCCTAACAACCGGACTCACTAGACCACTACACCTAGTGGTAATGGAGTAATGGAGAGGAGGCGCTGTGGTGCAGTAATGCTGCTGTGACACGTTGAGAGAGGAAGACGGGGTAGACTCCAACATGGCGGCACCCATGTAACCGGCATTCAAACTCTTTAAAATTGTTTTAAAAAGTTTGTAAACGCGGCCCTAAAATGCACATCACCCCCGGCAAAACTACGGTCCAGAAACCTCAAAATTGAAGTCCCAGCCTCTGATTCACCGGGTGACGATAGGCTGGAAAGCCCCAGAGCATACATCGACCGGTGTTTTGAACAGCTGGGGCAGATCCCAGCGGAGGAAGAAGATATCGGAGCTCTCGGACACTGCATTGACCAGTGCCTCGACACAGTTATGAGAATCACTAAGACACCGGCCCTGAGCTCCAAGCGGACCAGGGGGGAGGATTCACCCAGATCCTCCACACCCGGGAACGACTCGGTAGATGTCCTCCTGTCCATCCGCGAGAAGTTGGACAGCCTCGAGTTGCGCCTCAACCATGTGGAAATCCTCCACAAGGAATTTCAAGCACTGCGGGAGTTGCAGGAGTTCAGCCAGCAACAGGTAGTTGAACTCACCGCAGAAAACAGATTGCTCCGTGAGACGGTGGACTCACTCACCACGAAGATGAGCCAGATATCAAACGACAACAAAACCATGAAGGAGACCAACATGGATCTGCAGGCCCGGAGCATGAGGGACAACCTTGTGTTCTCCGGGATCCCAACAACTAACTAACAACTAACAAACTAAACTAAGTGTAACCCAGTTGACAAATGCATGATTAAAAGACAATAAATAGTTGATAAAAATCATAAATAACATGAAACAATTTATAAACGCTGGGTTGTTATTGTTATTGTTAAAAGCATGATTTACATATTAAGTTCTGGTATACTTTTATTGTGAAAAGAACCTTTTTATTTTGACATACTGTTTGCAGCGCACTCATTTACTGTGAAGCCGTTGAGTTTGTCAGTTTGTTTCAGTTGGACTGATGAGTGATGTTAGACTGCGTTCTTTTTTTTTTTTCAGAATTTGACCTAATAGCGAGAAAGTTTTTAGGAAGTTTAAGTTCTTTTTGTTGAGCGACCAGCTTTGTGATTTCTGTATTTTTGTACCTGAAGCTTTTTTTCATCAGTTTTTCTTTTGCTTGAATCGTCTCTGGAAGAAAACTTTGTTTTGCCCTACTGTTGAAACGAGTTACTGCAGTTTCAGTACATGATTTTGTGTATTTCAGTTTGTTTCATGATTTTGTTTATTTGATAGTATTCAATTTAATTACTTGATGTTAATTACTTAACTGAATGGTATGAAATGCTCTTCAGTATGAAAGAAGTGTATGCAGTCTGCATAACTTAAGTTGAGAAGATTGAGTGAATGTTGTACAACTGTTGACCTGTTGATATTTTAGAGAAACATTTGGCCTGTGTGTGTAGCTTAATGAAAGGTGTGGTTACACCGGTCAAGTTTTTTTAGCTGGACCCGGACTCCGTTGAACCTGGACTGCAATTGATGGCAAGCTATCCATTCGTGTGATCCCGTCCTGGTAGGATTGTGGCGAGCCCAGGTCACATCCTTCTGACTATGACTGACCTGACTTGACTGAACTGGACTTTTGAGCATTTATTACTAATTAACTAATTAACTTTTTAATTGCACAGGTCTCACTCTCTCCTACCGCCTATTGTCTTTACTGGCCTATCATCGACGTGTATGTACCCAGTAGTGGGTTACATAAGCATGAACACTCTCAGGTTTGTCACTTGGAACGGTCGCGGAACTGGCTCCAGGAAAAAAATGCTCCAAGTTTTCAGCCACCTAAAGAAGTTGGAGGCAGACATTGTCTTACTACAGGAGACCCACATATCAAAGTTAGCCAAACACACACTTAGACCACCACTATTCCCCCATATTTATCTAGCCAGCTACAATTCAAAACAGAGAGGTATTTATTATAATTAACATTGCCATCTGCAATATAAACCACTGCATTGCCAGTATTTATGGCCCCAATTTTGAAGACCCCTCCTTTCACACTTTCATCACTTCACTCTCATCACACACAGACTCAAACCTTATAGTAGGAGGGGACTAACTTATAACTTGGTGCAGGGTGTCACTGGGGCCTGGTGGCCCTTGCTAGTGCGCCGGCCAACTCGACATCGAGTGCCTTGGGTGTCAGGGGTGGGTGCCGCCCTCTGCACCCTGGGGAGGGGGGTATGGGTGGCGGGATGGCGGGTCACCCCGTTGGGTGCGTGGCACGTTGCAGGGGGGTCAGGCAAGCTGGCGACGGTTAAGTTGGATTATGGGACCCCGGTCTCTATTTGCTGCTGGGGGCGGTGGATCTAACCTGTGGGCCCGCTGCCCTAGAATTCTCTGGGTTCTGGTGTCGAGCGCCGGGAGGCCGCCCAGCCGGCATCACTGTAGGGTTGGTGCCCATGACTGGGCCGGAGACACCCAACCCAGCAGCCCACCTGGTTCTGCGGAGCCGTGGGCTCCACCGTGCCCTGGCCTCCGGTCTCACTGTTGCCTCGGACTGTGCCCAGGGCCGTCATGGCACCCACCTTTGTCGAGGTGTGACGTTGTTAATCCCTGTTCCTCCCCACTGAAGCCTAGTGATAAACCCCTCACCGATGCAGTTCTGCATGAACACATGCGCACAGGTGTAACCACAGACCTAAGGGATCTCTCACCCACCACTCACATGCACAGACACACATAAACGCAAACACAACACTGTGCCCCAATGTTATGTTAGGTTCAGTACTGTCATCGTCATTGATTTTGGTTCCATCCAGTATGCTACAGAGCTGTCAAAGCTCATGGCTTGTCACTTGTTGCTGTCTGTTGCTGTTGTCCCTCTCTTCCCCCCTCTCCTCTCCGCAGCAGCAGAGACGTTGCAACCGTCCCAATACAGCAACAGGCGGCAGTGAGAATGGGAACAACAATCTCTGTTGCTCTCGCTCCCACTGTTGCTACCATAAAAGGAATTCAGCTGTTGCCCAACGTCTGTCACGATCTGAGTTTGATCATGATTAAAAATTAAATGAGGACCCAAACGCGCGACTCCAAAACCCAAATCATTTGAGTGAATGGGGATTTTAATAAAGAAACTAAAAAGGAACCATACAGAGAACTTAACTAACAAAAGGGGCAAACCATAGTGAAGATACAAACATGGAAAAACTCAAGGAGCTAAGGTGACTAAATACACAGACGAGGCATGAGGATGTGTGCTTACCCCAGGGAGAACACGAGGAAAACGACCACAAAAGAGCTTGAAACACTAGGAAACTGAAATGCACTAGGCACTAGAAATACACATATGCTAAACTGAAATACCAGAAAACACTAAGAAGAACAAGAACCAGAAGGAACAGAGAGCACAAGAGAGCTGGGACACAGACAAGCAACCAAATCAAATCAAAATCAAAATGCACTGGCAACAAGACAAAGGGCAGACACAGACTTTAAGCACCAGTGATCAGAGGAGAACGAGACTCAGGTTTGACATCAGGGAAGTGCAAGTGAGTGGACACAACGAAGGTCAGGCTTTCAACATGAAACTGACAAGACAAAACCCCTGCACAGGACTAAACTAACCACAGTGACAGAAACAGACAGGACCGTGACAACGTGACTGCAGCTGCCCCTGCTGATGCTGCTGTCATTTCTGTTGTGTTGCCGTCTTTTGTCTGCAATTGTTTGTTTCTCTTGTGTCTTTTGTCTCCTTTTATCTCTGTTTTCTCCCTCTTACTTGCTCACCTTCCTCCCCCCTCTTTCCTGCGCACCCCTTCTCCCTCTTCAGCTCATATTGACACTCATTAATAAAAAAATAATTTAAAAAAACAGCTCTGATAGTGATTTGAATCAAGACATGTTTGTGAAAGTGGACACACAATCCATGCAATCACCTGTCTTTAACCAACGATGAATCAGAGCGAAAGACAAAAAAAATCAGTCGTTCTCCACTTAGAACATTTTTCTTCTCATTCTACAGTTTAATGTTTGACTTTCATTATGCAAAATGATGTACAGAGTTTCACTCTGATAGAGTGGATCAAGACCAGTCTGTTGACATGGTAATTTCCCCCGACATGGGAAAGGGACCTCTGCCATTTTTTTTTACATAATTACTTTTACCAAATAGAATTGTTTGAAAGTTTGACCAGATATCTTTGTTGTTATATTTTATTTAGAAAAGAAAGTGCAATTCTTGCTGATTTTCTCGAGAAACAAAAAGTTTGCTCCGATTTGAATACTATCAAAATACTTTTCCCATTAACTAAAATGTAGTGTTGAGAAAGGGACTAAATGGCTTTCTGAAAATATATATTTTATAATCACTATGTGATTATAATGTATTTATTGTACTTTGAAATTGTCCATGACAGGGTTTGACATATTTAACTGTTTTCTTGTACATTGTGTGTTTGCAGTTAATTTATAAAAAGTCTGGGAGCTTGCCTAACATGCATTTCTAACAGCGTAACATGTAATAAATACAATAACTATGAAGTTAAATGGAAAATCTCAGGTTTTCTGGAGAGAAATTGGGAAGCCCCAAAGGCACCTAATGGTGATATTGACCCCATTAATTTATTGTGTATTGTTTTACTTTCATATATAGTTTATATAATCTTTTATCCTAAGAGAAATGTAATTTGCATACATACATACATACATACATTAAATACATAGATTAACTACTATATGTTACTTTACTATTACCTTTCTACTTACTGTTATTACCTGGCTATTTATACGCTTATCACAAGTGTTATAATGCATGTATCATATGTATTTCTATATTTCTATTTCAATGATCCTATTGTTTTATATACTATCTCAATGATCCTATTGTTTCATATTGTTCTATTTTGCTATTCAATGTTGCTGGAAATGTAAATTTCACTGAGGGAGCCATCCCAAAGGAATATATAAAAGAAAAGTCTCAAGTCTAAAGGTATGATTGGGGAAAATAGATTTACACTTTGAAACTTATACGCACCAAATGAGGCTGAGAGGCTATCCAATAACAGTACAGAAAATAACAGATAGTACATTAAAGAACAGTAAAGATCCAGATGTGGACGGATACTCTGGGGAATATTATTACATTTTTTCTCACGAACTAGCCTAAATTTTAAGTTGGGTATATAATTATGCACTGGATGAAAGGGACCCCCCAAAAACCTGGTCAGAGGCAATCATCATCCATCATTATCCACAAATATGGAAAGAATCCTACTCAATGTGCATAAGGGATGCAAGTGGAAACCAACATAAAGTAACCCTATACACGGACGACATATTAATATTTATTGAAAATCTCATCCACTCAATCTCAGTTCTTCTACAAAGTCTAAATGAATATGGTCTATTGGCTGGATATAAAGTTAATCCTAGAAAATCAGAAGTGACGATGGTGTCTGGGGCATGGCCTAGCCAGCTCGATGATATAGTGTGCATTTGCAGATCTAAACAGGGTTTCTGATACTTAGGGATCACTCTAACTCCCCAGGTAACACAACTATAAAAAGCAAAAAAAAATATTGAGGATTTTCAGACATATATTGGCAAGATGGGATGCACTACCTTTATCCCTTTAAGGTAGAATAGAGGCTGTTAAAATTAATCTACAACCCAGAATTTAGTTTCTGTTTCAGTCTCTCCCTGTAGAGGTCCCGACATTAGCCTTCAATTTGCTGGACAAGCTTATATCTAAATTCATATGGCAAAATAAGAGACCAAGAGTGAGACTTAAAACCCTCACTTTTGGGAAGGACAGGACTGGGAGGGTCAATTTAAACTATTAGATTTGGGCAGCACAACTAACAGCAGTGGTAGCTTTGATTAACTAACATGGAATCTAGATGGATGAACAAAAAGCAGAATTCAGTGCCAATAATGCCTGTATTCATTTTAATGTTTCTGAACAAACAGTCGCAGAGGAAAGGATTATTGACCAGTTGCTCTGTGAAACCTGTGTACAGGTTTCATTCCTCCAAGACAAATTCCCTCAACCCCAAAGTGATATGTTCCAGTTTTTTCAGATCCCAAAATTATATTTCAAACCATATAGGTTCCTCTCCGGGAACCATCACCTTATCGTGGTGGAGAGGTTTGCGTGCCCTTAAGACCCCTGAGAGCTATGTTGTCGGGAGTCATGAACTTCTGGTAGGGTCACCCAAGGCAAATTGGTCTCAGGCGAGGGGCCAGACAAAGAATGGTTCAAAAGACCCCAATGGAAACAAAACAGGAGAGAGATGAGACCCTGCCCGGAGGAAGCCCGGGGCCCACGTCCGGAGCCAGGCCCGGACGGAGGGCCCGGACGGAGGGCCCGTCAGCGAGCGCTTGGTGGTCGGGTCTGTCACGGGGCCCGGCCGGGCCCAGCCCGAAGAGGATACGTGACGTTTCCATCCTCTCCGCTGCCCCGTGGACCCACCACCTGCAGGGTGAATGACTGGGGTCGGGTGCAAAGCGAACTGGGTGGCAGTCGTGGGCAGGGCCCCCGACGGACCAATCCCAGGGCAACAAATCTGGCTCTGGGAACATGGAATGTTACCTCGCTGGGGGGGAAGGAGCCTGAGCTTGTGCGGGAGGTGGAGCGGTACCGGCTAGAGATAGTCGGGCTCACCTCCACACATAGTATGGGCTCTGGAACCCAACTCATTGAGAGGCTGGACTCTCTACTACTCTGGAGTTACCCACGGGCCGAACAGCAGCACAAAATATCCGGGCTTCTTGGAGTCCCTGGGAGGAGTACTTGAAAGTACTCCAACCGGAGACTCCATCGTCCTGCTGGGAGACTTCAATGCTCACGTCGGTAATGACAGTGAAACCTGGAGGGGCGTGATCGGGAGGAATGGCCTCCCCGATCTGAACCCGAGCGGCGTTCTGTTACTGGACTTCTGTGCCAGTAACAGTTTGTCCATAACGAACACCATGTTCAAGTATAAGGGTGTCCATCAGTGCACATGGCACCAGGACACCCTAGGCCGGAGATCAATGATCGACTTTGTAGCCGAATCATCTGACCTCCGGCCGTATGTCTTGGACACTCAGATAAAGAGAGGGGCTGAGCTGTCAACCGACCACCACCTGGTGGTGAGTTGGGTTGGCTGGCCAGGGAGGAAGCTGGATTGACTTGGCAGACCAAAGCGCATCGTGAGGGTCGGCTGGGAACGCCTGGCAGAATCTCCTGTCAGGGAGGTCTTCAACTCCCACATTCAGGAGAGCTTTGACCTGATCCCGAGGGAGGCTGGGGACATGGAGCACGAGTGGACCATGTTCTCCACCTCCATTGTGGATGCGGCTATTCAAAGTTCTGGCCGTAAGACCTCCGGTGCCTGTCGCGGCGGCAATCCCAGAACCCGGTGGTGGACACCGGAAGTAAGGGATGCTGTCAAGCTGAAGAAGGAGTCCTACCGAGCCTGGTTGGCTCAGGGGAATCCTGAGACAGATGACGGGTACCGACGGGCCAAGCGGATGGCAGCTCGAGCAGTCGCAGAAGCAAAAACCCGGGCCTGGGAAAAGTTCGAGGAGGCCATGGAGAAGGACTATCGGTCGGCCCCGAAGAGGTTCTGGCAAACCGTCCAGCGCCTCAGGAGGGGTAAGCAGTGCCCCACCAATACTGTCTACAGTGGAAGTGGGGAGCTCCTGACCTGAACTGGGGACATCATCGGCCGGTGGAAGGAATACTTCGAGGATCTCCTCAATCCCACCGTCACGCCTTCTCGAGAAGAAGCAGAGGCTGAGGACCCAGAGGTTGACTCATTTATCACCCAAGCCGAAGTCACTGAGGTAGTTCGCAAGCTGCCCAGTGGCAAGGCTCCAGGGGTGGATGAGATCCGCCCTGAGTATCTCAAGTCACTGGATGTTGTAGGGCTGTCCTGGCTGACACGCCTCTGCAACATCGCGTGGCAGTTGGGAACAGTGCCCCTGGAGTGGCAAACTGGAGTGGTGGTCCCTCTTTTTAAAAAGGGGGACCGGAGGGTGTGTTCCAACTACCGGGGGATCACACTCCTCAGCCTCCCGGGGAAAGTCTATTCCAGGGTGCAAGAGAGGAGAGTTCGGCCAATACTCGAACCTCGGATCCAGGAGGAACAATGCGGTTTTCGTCCCGGCCGTGGAACACTGGACCAGCTCTATACTCTCCACAGGGTGCTCGAGGGTTCATGGGAGTTTGCCCATCCAGTCCACATGTGTTTTGTGGACTTGGAGAAGGCTTTCGACCGTGTCCCTCGTGGTGTCCTGTGGGGGGTACTCCGGGAGTACGGGGTCCAGGGCCCTCTACTGAGGGCCGTGTGGTCACTGTGTGACTGGTGCAGGAGCTCGGTTCGCATGGCCGGCAGTAAGTCAGGCCTGTTCCTGGTGCATGTAGGCCTCCGACAGGGCTGCCCTTTGTCACCGGTTCTGTTCATTACCTTTATGGACAGAATTTCTAGGCGCAGCAGGGGGCCAGAGATGGTCCGGTTCGGGAGTCATGAGATTTCATCTCTGCTCTTTGCAGATAATGTTGTCTTATTGGCTCCCTCGAGCCAGGACCTCCAGCATGCACTGGGGCGGTTTGCAGCCGAGTGTGAAGCAGCTGGGATGAGAATCAGCACCTCCAAGTCCGAGGCTATGGTTCTCGGCTATGGTTCTCGACCGGAGAAAGGCGGAATGCCCTCTTCAGGTCGGAGCCCCTGCCTCAGGTGGAGGAGTTCAAGTATCTTGGGGTCTTGTTCACGAGTGAGGGAAGGATGGAGCGAGAGATTGACAGGCGGATCGGTGCAGCGGCTGCAGTAATGCGGTCACTGTATCGGTCCATCGTGGTGAAGAAGGAGCTGAGCCAAAAGGCGAAGTTCTCGATTTACCGGTCGATCTACGTTTTACTGCTCAATGATTCTTCCTTTCTGGAAGGGAGTAAAGAGCAAGATGGATACAATTCTGGGAATCAATTGTCACAATCCTGTTTCCTTTTGACACCTTATTTGTTCTACTCTCCACCTCTTTGCCACACCTCTTTCTGGGCTCAGCCTATCTCTTCTCTCCACTTTCACTTCACATCTTTTCGGTTCAACCAGTCATCTTCACCTCACCACCAATTAGTTGAATTCTTAAGCACACTCCATGGGTTCACTCATTGCCAGATTGTCACCTTTCTCATGCATTTCATTCCAGCACTCACTTAGTCTCTGATCTCCCGTTGCCGACCTCTTCTGCTCACGACTCCAGTCTTTGTCTCCAGCCCAGGGGAACCGGACTGCCCTGTCCGCTCCTCGGCTCCTTGACTAGCTTCAGGCTCCTCGACCACGTTCTCTGTCCCGACCCTAGTACTCGATCCGCCTTCTGTCCCTCGACCACGATCTGTAATCCACCCGCCTTCCGACCCTGTGTGGCAGCCGCCATAATGTGTGAGCTCCTCCTGGCCTTGGTGACCAATCCTCCATCAGTTCCCAGCCTCAGACTCACAACACCTACCTCCCAGTTTCTCTATTAAATTCCCAGCTAATGCAAATGTGAGCTCCTGTGTTGCATTTGGGTCTTTGCTGCAGTCCGCATTACAGTACAATCTGGCCATGTCAGACTCAGTACACGACTCATCTCCTTCCGCAATGGAACCGCTGGGAGAGGTGGATCAGAGGTTAGTGGAAGTAACACAGCAGATACAGACCCTGGTGGCTCATCTGTCTCCTCCAGCGACCGTGCCTGCTCCAGCTCCAGCACCGGAGGTCGCTCTGGCTGTTCCCATCCTCGCAGAAGATTCTGAGCCAAAGCTTGAAGGTCTGGAGCGTTTCAGTGGGGATCAGGAGTCGGTCGAGTCCTTTGCTCACAAACTGCTCACTGCTATTCAGTCACCAGCCCCGTACCTTTGCCTCGGAGCTGACCAAGGTCACTTATGTCATTAACCACCTCTCCGGGAGGGTGCACCTCTGAGGCACTGCAAAGTGGGACCGGCACTTCCTTTTCTGCCTCCTCCGCGGAGCTTCGAAAAGGATTTCAGCAGAGTGGCTCCATACTCCCAAGTGCATTGCTAACAACCCGGCAGGGTTCGTGCACTGTAGTGCACTACTCCATTGAGTTCCGGACTTGTGCCAATCTGAGTGATCAGCTCTACGGGAGGTTTATCTCCATGGATTAGCGGACTATGTGAAACTATGTGGAATTTGTTTCCCATGACGTTCCCACGAACAAAGTTAAACACTCTAAAACTTAAACAACACGCTGCTGACAATACTCAGAAAATGCAACATAATAAATTACCGTATTTTTCAGACTATAATTCGCATCTACAATTATTGAATTTTCTCAAAAATCATCAGTTCGTTTTATAATCCAATGCACCTTATGTATGGCTGTGTTTACTAACTTCAAACCGATTTCATATGGGGGTATAAAGAGTGCAGCTTTTGAGTGACAGCAGCTTACAGACAATCAGAGGCTGCAGAGGCTCCATCAGCTCGCACGTAGTGCGAAAGTTTGGATATGAGAAATCCCTGTAGGCTATCTTTGCCTGTGAGCATCGCAGAATAAAAAAGTTATTGCGCCAAAGGCTGAGACTCTCCCCTGTGTCACGGTGTGCTCATATTCCAGGTAGGTGCAAGCGTTGTTTTCCCATAAGAAAGGGAAAAACTGAACTTCTCAAACAAACATCCATAATGTCGCCATACTTTGACTTAGAAACTTCATTTTAATTAAAAAAATAAAAAATATGGTCTGTTTATGTACCATATTGCATGTGGATAGGTTGTATATTTTTTAGCAGTGCCTTCTGAAAGAGCATGCGGTCAAGTGCCTTGTGTCTGCTCCTCTGCTGACAGAGCACACACATGCACACACACACACACTCAGTTTCTCTCTTATACATGCACACACTCCCAGAGTGCTGTTTTGTAAGCAATCCAAAGGCAGATAAAGTGCTGCAAACCAACGGGCAAACATCCCCGAGCACTCTCCAAATTTCAGCACACTGGAATTTTTTCTGGAATTATTATTTTTTCTCTCATTAATATTCCTTCATCTTTAGCACTATCATACATAATCTGTGATGTTGCCCAGGTCTTTGTGTAATTTGTTCTCATTACTAAAATTAAAGTAGAAAAGGTGGCAGAACAGATAGAGACAAAGCGGGCAACATCAGGTCAGCACCAGAAGTGGACCAGCTGCTTAAAAAGCAGGATGAGTTGGCAGTGGATCATTCTTCAGATGAGTTGGAGTCAGGAGGTCAAAGCAGATCAGTGAGGTGATGAATCAGAATGGTCTTTCTCCAGAACAGACTTGGAAGACACTTATACACCACCTACTGTAAGGACAACACATATGATTCAGTTGGAGATAAAGGATTCTCCAATGACATGATATACTATATTACCAAAAGTATTCGCTCACCTGCCTTTACTCATTCTATGAACTAAAGTGCCATCCCATTCCTAACTCATAGAATTCAATATGATGTCGGTCCACCTTTTGCAGCTATTACAGCTTCAACTCTTCTGGGAAGACTGTCCACAAGGTTGAGGAAAGTGTTTATAGGAATTTTTGACCATTCTTCCAAAAGCGCATTGGTGAGGTCACACACTGATGTTGGTCGAGAAGGCCTGGCTCTCAGTCTCCGCTCTAATTCATCCCAAAGGTGTTCTATCGAGTTCAGGTCAGGACTCTGTGCAGGCCAGTCAAGTTCATCCACACCAGACTCTGTCATCCAGTCTTTATGGACCTTGCTTTGTGCACTGGTGCACAGTCATGTTGGAAGAGGAAGGGGCCCACTCCAAACTGTTCCCACAAGGTTGGGAGCATGAAATTGTCCAAAATGTTTTGGTGTCCTGAAGCATTCAATGTTCCTTTCACTGGAACTAAGGGGCCAAGCCCTGCTCCTGAAAAACAACCCCATACCATAATTCCTCCACCAAATTTCACAGTTGGCACAATGCAATCTGAAATGTACCGTTCTCCTGGGAACCTCCAAACCCAGACTTGTCCATCAGATTGCCAGATGGAAAAGCGTGATTCATCACTCCAGAGAACGCGTCTCCACTGCTCTAGAGGCCAGTGGCGGCGTGATTTACACCATTGCATCCAACGCCTTGCATTGCACTTGGTGATGTGTGGCTTGGCTGCAGCTGCTCTACTGTACTTGGGCTAATCTGAAGGTCACATGAAGTTTGTAGCTCTGTAGCAATTGACTGTGCAGAAAGTCGGCGACCTCTTTGCAATATGTGCTTCAGCATCCGCTGACCCCTCTCCGTCACTTTACGTGGCCTACCACTTCGTGGCTGAGTTGCTGTTGTTCCCAAACGCTTCCATTTTGTTTTAACAGAGCTGACAGTTGACTGTGGAATATAAAGGAGCGAGGAATTTTCTCGACTGGATTTGTTGCACATGCGGCATCCTATGACAGTTCCACGCTGGAATTCACTGAGCTCCTGAGAGCGGCCCATTCTTTCACAAATGTCTTGTTTCACAGTCTGCATGCCTGAGTGCTTGAATTTATACACCTGGGGCCAGGCCAAGTGATTAGGACACCTGATTCTGATCATTTGAATGGGTGAGCGAATACTTTTGGTAATATAGTGTATCTGAGGGGTCTTCGTAGGATGACAAAGGCACCAAGAGAGATACCCCAGCCAAGACCTAGTGAGTCCTGAGAATGTCAAGCAGACCATTAAAGTTGCTTGCTCAGAAGATGGACATCAAAGTTGTAAATTCCAAGTCTTAATGGGAAACAGGGATTGAACAATGTGGCAAAGTACTGAACATCTGAAGCATTGCAGAACTTGCAGATTAGGCAGAGGCAGAGAAATACCATGCATGTTTGACTACTTATGATAGTCACTGAGGTGTGTGCATGTCAGGTCAAGTCAGGGGGGACCTCGGGGAGGCCAATGATACAGATGATATTCAATTTCTTCATGCTAACCTAGGTAAAGAGGAAACCCAAAGCATCAAGGATGCTGTGAAAGAGCTGGTATCAACAGCTAACTGGAAACAACTGTGTGGGGCTACTTTGACAAATGTTCAGTTCAATTGTCAAAGAGAAAGTGAAGCCACTAAGATGGAGTTAAGTCAAGAAAGAAATCACTGCCTATTGAAAAAGTGAAACAGCAACTCACAGCCAGCACACTGGAGACAATATTGGGATGAACCTTGATGAGAGACATTTCCCAAGATGGTATGTACATACTGTACCAACTGTATAGAAATGTGTATTATTATAGATTACTTCTTATAGTCTGTTAAGCTAAGGTTAAAAAGGTTACAGCTCTTTAATGTGATGGCAATTGTTGCTGTAGAGTGTTTGATCAGTTACAGAGGGCTCTACAGCTCCAGAAAGTATTTAGGCATTTACTATCTCAACATAGTGACTTTTCATTAACATTTATCATAACAGCTTCACTTATATTACTTTTAATGTTGTTTAATCCTATTGTGAAAAGACTCTCTGGCAAACCTTTACACGCATAGATAGATTCCTGTCTTGCTCTCTCATGTGGCTGAGGTCAACCTGTTCTCAATCAGCTTTCGTACAAAAAAAATACAAAATCTATCCCTCCAAATTTTGTAATATTTCCTACGAATTCTTTGTCACAGTGCTCTGGTCACGTGACTGGTGCACTAAATGCTGGTTATTACGGACCATCCGGATATCATCTCCAAAGATTTACCCAAGGGGTAAGTTTATAAGCAATTCATATAGAAAAATGTTGATAAAAAAACAGACAAATCAACCCTGTGCACTGGCATCAGCCTTAAGGAAACATCCATCATGATGCAACCATGATCAGTCAGATAGAGATAACCAAGTCAGAACTGGAGTGTGCATAGCAACGGGAGCATTCAGTTGCTGTGGATGTTCTGATTTCCAGTTCTGGTAAGCGCCGTCTGATGGCGAGAGAAGGAGCGCCATCTGCTGGAGAGAGGCCACTATGTCACCCTTGGCGTGTGGTAGTTGTCATTCAATTGTTTGTGGCCATCTCAGACACTTCCAGAGACAATAAGAGGCTGAAACTCGGCTGGATGCTCTTGCCCCCCCTATTGAACATAGTAAATTTTTAGCCTCTTAGCTCAAAATGTGAAGGAGATATGAAAAAACATTTAAGGCCACGTTCACAAATTAGGTGCTCTAAAAAGCTATAGCCAAATAGACTATGAGATTCTGGAGGCAATTCCAGAGCAGATTTCTTTCTAAAGGTGCTAAAATTTTTGTATGTTGAAGGGGGGGGGGGGGGGGGGGGGACGAGCAAATATGTGTTGGTTTGGTCCTCATCGGAGCCATACTTTTCGAAGGGTGGGGCTTTGAACAATCGCCATATCCCACCTTTGAGGGCTCGCCATGGTCACAAAAATAGACGAAATGGCCTGAAACTCAATCTGCAGACCCCATGGGGGACCTGAAACAGACCCTCTGAGCAAAGTTGCCCTTGGAAGGTGCTATCAACATGGAGGCAGCACATCCTAATACAAGACCTTCTGACAAGCAACATTGTTAAAAACCAGGAGGACAGGGAAGGTTTTTCCTCTCCCCTCCTCCCTTCTGACTCAAACTACAAACAAAATGGCGTAGCACATGAGTGTGTATTGCAATGAAGTTTATTTCTGGGTAAAGCTTTTCATCAGGGTTGAGAAAACCTCTTTCCCGGCCAATATTCAAAGAAATATGTATAACCATGAAATATATGATTATTTACTATGACATGGTATGTTATAAATCATAAACATTTACATTTATTAGTACTAGTGTAAGAGTGGACGCTGCATAGCCAGCTTGTCATGTGTGTCGCAGCTATGACATCATGAAAAAGTGAAGCACGGCAGCTGCTGGGAGTTGGGAGTTTTGTCAGCGAGA
The DNA here is from genome assembly GCA_029224185.1 of Karalla daura. Lineage (NCBI taxonomy): Eukaryota > Metazoa > Chordata > Actinopteri > Chaetodontiformes > Leiognathidae > Karalla > Karalla daura. Next base: position 26,064,925 of record CM055193.1, on the reverse strand, counting down.
AAAAGTGTGTAATAAACAGTTGAGTAGACACCTCTTCAAGATCGTCGGTTCCTGAGATTCTGTCAGTCATAAGCACAGTTCTGGAAGCCCTATACCTCGGACACTACATTAGTTTAGTGGCGATTCCTGTCTGTCTGCGGTTAGACTCCCAGAGCAGACCAGAATACATCAACCTCCCAGCCACATTACCAGTGACAAATAGAAATAAGGCCTGTGGTCCGCGTATACGTATATCTTGCTAGTAGAATAAAAATAAGGCACAGTAAGACTTCTGAACTGAAACTATGTTGAAATATACAATTTCCACCGGAATCCTCTGGTTAAAATGATTATCGTTACGGGTACGGAATGTAGAATGTGCATGTTCCCTAGTGTCACAAGAAATTTGTACTGAAACGCACAAAATTTTGGTCTCTAGTTTTCATACTTTTCTGTATGAATTAGTCATGAGAACACTATGCTGAGGTGGTGCAGTGCATTCACCTGACCGGCCTACCTGTTGGGAAACCCTGTAGCTTTGAAGCAAGGGCTCAGAGCCTTTAAATTTGTGACTCACAGAGCAGCTAACGTTTCTGATGCTTATCGGAGCTTAGCATGGTTGCAGCTGTGGTTTGCCTGCTGCGCTTCTGCATGCTATTTCTCTCTGTTTGCTGGGCCTGCTCATGCCAGATGCAGAGGTGGTGGATAGCCAAGTGAGCTGCATTACTGATCCTGTCGTGCTCAGCACTGGCACATATTGCTATCTTGAATCTTCAGTTGATAAAGATGATGATCATCATTATTAACTGTTTGTGTTTAAGTGTGAATATGATTTATTTGTTTCTTTCTTTCTTTACTGATCACATTTAATTCCTTTATTTTTTTCTTTTCTCATACAGCACATTCGTGTACTTCAAGAATAAAACACACCAAGCAAGCAAATTAATTTCCACAAATAAAAGCCTCTACTGTTGCCTACAACCTGCTCTCTCCGTTTCCTCTCTCCATACCATCGTCTCCTGACCGAGACTCTGCCTTGTCACCACGCACTCCCTAATCAAGCTGTCTATACAGTTCAACATCTATTGTCTATATTACTGACACCAAACAAGGAAGTGGTTAGAGGGCAAGATGGGGGAAGGAGAAGGCAGTGAGATCTGGAAAGAAGACAGCGAGAGAGACGGCATCTCACTTATGTGTTTTGTTGGGTATATTTGAGTTGAGATGTGACTATTCCTACGGTGACTAACGTAGATCTTCTGTTCTACAAGCAAATTTTATATATTATGCAAACCTTAACTTGATAGTTTTTCTATCATGACCTTTTTCAGTTGTTATTGAGTATCCCCGCAACAAGTAAATCATTTCACAAAAGGGTGTTTCAGCTTTAATTTTTTCATTACAAAAGTAACAATGCAATGTTGGTTCAGCTGAACAGCATGAGCCTCAGCTTTATATGATTAAAAACAACATCATAGTTATATGAAGTGCTCCACAAGGGAGCATGATGAATACTGAGAAAAACAACCTACAATGTACTGATTACAAACATAAATTGGATGTGACAAAACTAAATTTCTTAAAATAAGTGCTACACACGATTAAAAAATAGGAAATAACTGAACTATAAACAGTACTCACCTCCAGCATACATTACAGCCAGCATAATGGAGGAGATCCAGGACACCTGGCTGGGTGTGGCATCAAAAATGACCTCTATCTCTTTGAAGAACACAGTAATGGATTTGGGGAAGGCATATGAGAAACCAATGGAGATGAAGGCTCCTGCAACGACTGCCCAGCCCCAGCCACCTTCAGGTGGTGTGTACCCGACAGGCCCACCTAGTGCTGGAGGCATGTCTGCTGGACAGGTGGATTCTGTACTGAAATTGCAACTCCTGTGGGAGGAAAAAAGCAGAGATCTAGTCAAAAACAAAATATATGCCAACTAGCATATCATTTTGTCTCAGATGCATGATGAAGTAAGAGGAACAGAGAAGGACAAAGGGAACAGTTATTCAGAATACACAGTTTTGATCTTTTTAAAAAATTCTATTCAACCTTGATGAACAACCTGAAATGATCTGTTGAGATAATGAGCGGCAGCACAGTGTGCATGAATACGAAAGTTTTTGCAAGCGTTCATAAATTTGCTAGGGCCTAGTTTATAAAATTGTGTGTACGATTGACTACCACTGTTGTACAAAGGAAACCCAGGAAGTGTGCACATTTTCCCATGTTCAACACCTTTTACTATTCATCACAGACTCTAAAATATAAAATACATTCACATATAATAGGACAATACTTGTAGATTGTAGGTGAAGGGGATCAAACTTTGTAGGACAAAGTTTCATTTGGTGTGCATAGCATGTGCATCGGTAATAGCAGGAAGGCAGTATGTGGCCCATTCATACTGCCAACAACATTGTCCCAGAGGCTCAGACTGTGGCTGACACAAAGAAATTCCTCCAACATACTATTCATACACACTTTATCCAACAAATTTCAATGACCTCTCCATGACTTTGCATCAAATTTCCATGACTGTGCATGACCTCTAAAACATATATGTATTTATGTAACATGCAATGTATGTATGCCAGCCTATAAACTAAAAAAAAAAATGTTGAAATGTCAATAAATATGCCTGACTATTATTTAATAGAAAACGGTTCCAGACAAATAGTAGACTGGACAATTAGGTGGACAAATTCTTTGAAAAAATAATTTTGAATGAATGGATTCTGGTGATTGAGTACAGTTATTCACCATTCATCATTACTGTACATTGCAAAATCTCTCCCCCTCTCCAAGGACACTATGTGTATTCCATGGGGGCTTCAGGCACTGCAGTCAAAGAATATTTCACCATTCCTTTGCCCTGCAAAGATTCTGATGACATAAATTCACTGGATAGAGACTTAATGATAGAAAATCAAGACTGGATCAGTGATGAATCAAATGGTGAATATTAACCATTCTACATTTGTATTTGCAATCAGTGCTGCTTGAACCACTTAGAAACAAACTGCATTGTTATGCCATAATGGTACTCTCCTTTCTTTATGTATTTTATGTTCTTCCTCTCTTTCTCCTATCTCTTTACTGTCCTGATTGTTACATCCCAACCTTCATATTCTGAGTCTTTCTTACTTTGCATCCAGCCGCTAGCTAAATATGCAACTAAAACAAGACCAGGCACACATTGAGTTAAGGTGCTTTCAGATTGACCACGGTACAAGGGCAGCGTACCGCTGGGAACAGTGCAGCACTGCCGCTGTACCGCACGGCAAAGCGGCAAAGTTGCTAAGCAATGAATAATAACAGTTCGCAGTTTGAGCGCGATATGTGAGGAGTATTTGTCAACGTTTCAAAGAAAAGTCCTGTCTTTCGTGCTAATAAAGAGGAGGAGGAGATGAGCAGCGCAAAAAAGGAGGATGTGGGTGCATCCAGTTCTGATGGGAAGGCAGAAACTGGGAGAGTACAGGCTGGTCTGGGAGCTATATTTTAAGGCGATATTTCCGGGGACAGTCCCCGCCCCGTTTCCAGTTAAAACTTGCGTTTTACTCCTCTAAACACTACTGTAGATCCAGAAGGAAGATTTATTATAATTAGCATTTCAATCCACAATATAAACCATTGTATTGCTAGTATTTACGGCCCCATTGTTGATGACCCCTCCATCCACACTCTCTTTACTTCACTCTCAACACAAGACTCAAATCTCATAGTCGAGGGGTGACTTCAACATTGTACTAAACCCTGACCAAGATAGCTCCTCAGGTAACCACAGAATCTGCCACTCAGCTGACACGCTGTGATGATACATGAGTGATTTTTGTCTTTGCTATGCTTGGCACTCCAAACAGCCCCCTAACAGAGAATATACATTCTTTTCCCCTGCTCACTCCTACTCACTCTTGGATTTCTTTCTAACCAGTAGCTCAACTTTGAAGGATGTCTCTGACACCCAGATTACCATCAGTGACCATGCACCAGTCTCACTCTACTTTACTGACAGATTACTCAAACCAGATTACTCACAGATTACTCAAACCAATGAGATATTGGAGATTAGATACATCAATGCTGAAACACAAGGAGTTTGGAGAATACTTCGACAGAGAGTGGACAGCATTTCTTGAATTCAATGACCTGCTAGAACACCTTGTACCCTCTGGGAGACAGCAAAAGCAGTTATGCGTGGTAAAATAATCTTACCCATCATACACTAATTAATGCCGATTTTAAACTGATCTGAAAAGTCTTACCTAGAAGACTCGAAATGATAACCCCCACATAATACACACAGATCAGACTGGCTTTATCAAGGGCAGACAATCATCAAACACCACCACAGACTTTTGAACTTAATGGACTAATCATATACCCATAACCTGATCTCAATAAAGGTCTCCCTAGATGCATAAAAAGCATTCAATAGAGTTAACTGAACATTCTGTTTATAATTCGGATTTAGGGAATTCTTTAGATCATGGACAAAATCCTATACAGGTCACCTTGTGCAGCTGTAAGGACAAATGATCAGACCTCCACGAGGTTCATACTGCAGAGGGGAACAAGACAGGGCTGTCCACTCTCTATTGCTGTTCACCATATTCATTGAACAATTACCTGTGGCTATCCAACAAAATCAGAGGGATTCAAACAACCCCTGACCATAAAATAAGTCTCTATGCTGATGATGTACTACTTTTCCTTCAGAATCTGCAGTCTTCCCTTCCCAAGACATTCAAGCTCATAGACAAATTCTCAGGCATATCTGACTAAATAAACTGGTCCAAACCTGTTGTCCTTTCACTTAAAAACAATTATCAAAGCATTTTTCCCCCCACTGCAGACACAGCATACCAGATATCTGGGTGTCAGCGTCTCCATCATGCTGTTTGAACTCTCACAGTTAAATTATACACCACTGCTGAAGAAGATTGAGGAAGACCTCACACAGTGGAAAAACCTGCCCATTTCAGTTATGGGTAGAATAGCAACAGTAAAAATGATGGGCCTTCCCAAAGTGAGCTACCTGTTTTCCATGACTGCAATGCAGCCCTGCCCTGCTTGCTTCAAATGTCTGAACTCAAGGATCACAAAGTTCTTGTGGGGGAGGAAAACACCCCTGATTAGCTTTAAGACATTACAAAAACCTTTTTTGGCGTTAGATCTGCCAGATTATTTCCTAGCCAACAGATATAGAGTGTATCATAAAATGGATCACATATGACCTATTGGATCAGGCCTGGCTAGATACTGAAGAAATATACTGCAGAGAAATTGTAAATTCTGATCAACCATTTATCAGTAATACTCTTAAATGGTACAGTTGTATGGAAAATCACAACATAGCCACCTCGGTGCCACCTCGGTGATCACAAATCACAAATCACAGGGTCTTCACTTATTCCATGCTAACTCGCACCCATCTGGAACAACACAGGCATCCCCCAAGTTACTACTACTACTACTACTACTACTACTACTACTACTACTACTACTACTACTACTACAACTACAACTAAACTAAACCAAACTGCTCCTCATGGATGACAAAGGGGATACCACATCTGTCAGATATAATTAAAGCCAGGAACTTAACCCTATTCCATGACCTAGTCATTCATTCATAGTCATTCCATGACCTAGTCATGGAATATGGTATCAACAAAAAGAATTATTTGGAATATTTACAGCTCAAAACCATAATCCAGATTAAATTAAAATTAGACCCACCCAGGTATATTTTATATCATTCATTCTACTGTTCAGTGTCTAGTCGTCCTAGTGTCTGTCAAAAAAATTCAACATGATATTATAACATGTTCATAGTGTCATAATATCATATTTACATGGCGAACCTCTACAAAGTTGAATAACATGAGCTATAGGGGTTCGGCTATAACCCACAGACAAGATTTTAGTCTGATTTCCAGTCTGGAGTTATAAATTACACAGAACTACCCCGTTGGTTTTAAAAAATTGTTACAATAATAAGCAAACAACAGTACAATATGCATAATATGACCCTTTTAAATGGTAGACACCGTTGAATCAGATTTTAAGTCTTACACAGAATGAAATAGTCAAAAGTGAAACTGAACAACATTTTTCCTGAAATTTCGGCCAATACAATGCTACAGAAGCTGATGTTTTGCCCAGCTTTGCCATGCATACCAAACTGCAAGGCTTCTGGGTTGACATTATTAGCTTTTTTCAAAAATTAAAAATATAGCCTGAACCAGTCCTATTAATCCTGGGTATTTCAGACATGTTGAGATCATAATGACTTCCACTGTCAAATGGACATCACAACAAAGAAGCCCACATTGAAAAGATGACTGACAGTCAACTCACAGAAAAGGAATTGGCGAAGACAAAAACAAGGAAATACAAAGATGCATGATCTCGTAGAAATGGTGTGAATGTGTCAACCACAGTACGGTACAGTACACACTACAGTAAAATTCATATATAGATGAAACAATTTACAAATGTGAATTTGATGAAAACTGCAAATAACTTAAACTTTATTTGTTTTAAGTGCCATTTCATAACAGCTGTTATCTCAGGGCACTTTACTAGGAGAGAAACAATGTGTACATAGTGAAAAAACCCCTGTCCTTAGACGCTCGCAAAGGCTGAGGAACAACTCCCAAGAAAAACCCTGACAGGGAAAAAAAGGGGAGAAACCTCAGGGTGAGAGACAGAGGAGGGGATCCTCACCCAGGACCCAGTACTGATGGCTAACAGTTCAGGATATAAATAAATCAATGAACTGAATCAGTCCAGAGTAAATCTAAAATAATAGTAAATTTATTACAAATCTCACTTCACATATGTGAATTTTTTGTATTTATTTTATGAAATAAAACACATATTTAAGTGCATTAAAAATGTTTTTGTGTTTAGAATAACACACATACAAATCCCAAAATACATTTGTGAATCCTTGTGTGCGCATTCAATCCTTTCGCATGCATTTAGTACTAAGGATATCTGTGAATCCTTTTGTGCACATTTATGAATCCTTTTGCATGCATTTATTACCTTTGAGACTGTTCTGACACCAAACACAGAAGGAAAACAAAACCTTTCAACTGGTGCTGTGATCTACATCAGAAATAAAGCAAAATGCCCAAGTATAGTGGGCATTTATCAACTACATTAACCTTAATTTTTAATTTTGACTGTAATATCTACCTGTAATTTTAGTTATTGCATGCAATTCTGTGATCTAGCGATTCATTATAATTTTATGGTCTTCATTGGGTAATTTTGAAAGAGTTACTGCTACCAGTACTAAACTTTTTTTTGCAGTCGGGGGGCAGCCCTGCAAACACTAGGCACAACTATTTAGCTCCAACTACTGAATTCTGCCATCCAAGTAGAACCACAGTCCAAGAGCATTTGACTCACCTCTTTTGCCGCTTATATAAATAAGTAGGCTATGAGTTTACAGGCCATATTTTCTGCTCCATTTCTGCTTTCTGCCTGTCTTTGCACCACTTGCAGCTTCATATGATTTCTTTCAGAATTGCACAAGGTATGTATTACCTGTGGTGTGCAAAGATATCTGGTGAAATTGTCAAGAATGCCATTAATCAACTCTGGCAATGAGGACTTATTTGGAGGAAAGAGGCTACATTAATTAAAAACTGATTCACATCTAGTATTTGTAGTTATGGGGTGTTTGACGTTGACAGCTAACAGTATTTCTAATACCCGCATTTGCATAGTTCAATAAGTCTGTGTCACAAATACTGAAACAAATCTTTCCATTAAGCACTGAGTGTTAAAAATGGACATGCAACTCAAACAGCTATGCTCCATACTGTAGCAACCCAGAACAAAATAAAGCCAATAATGTAATTATTTTGGCCATTCTGTACGTAATAAGGTCCATAATGCAATAACCTGCCACTAACGTCATAACTTTTTGCCAATAATGTTATAAGTCACTATGTTGTTGACTGGTTATTATGTTATTGGCCGAATATTTAATACCCTTTTAGTATTAGTAAACCTTTGAAGTAAACCCTATTATGAAATAGTTAGAATAATACAATTATTAGAGTTTTTATTTTGTCTGTTATTGTGCAGTTTGTTCATCAAAAATATGTGTAGTGGATAGGGAAGTGATCATAATGTAATCTATGTACACATATTCTATATGCACTATATTTCAGCTCTCTCTGTCTCTCTCTCTTTCTTCTTCATTTGTTCTTGTGGAACTGACCGCTGTTCTTTCTCCTTTTCAGTCAAACAGAAATTCTTGCATAAACAGTTACCATGAAAGTTACCATGTGTACCATGAAATCAGTGTCACTGAGGATGTTGAGATGTCACCTTGAGGTGGTGTCACCTCAAGGAAGTGTCACACCCTTCAGTTTAAGAGTTCAGTGGCTCTGTGACTTTGTGGCTGGTGATAGCTTACTATGCTTATTCCATCTGTTTGCAAACATAAGTGAGAATTGGCCAAGCAAACTGTCATTTATCATTTAGCGTAGGAGTTTGTTTTTCAATGCACATGAGACAAAGTCGCAGTGCAGCCCTTCAAATGTGTGACAACTGGTGACTGCGTGGCCATTGCATTGCATCAACACTAAGTGTCTAAACCAATAGAAGCTACTGTTATTAAAATATCAAGTTTTTTTCATCCCAGGCCAATAACATGTTAACCAGCCAGAACTGTAATAACTTATGACATGATTGGCAAAAGGTTATTGGCTCAAAAATGTTATCGCATTCTTGGAAAGTTATTATACGTCTCAAACATATATAAAATGTCCCAAATTGTAACATTCACTATTCACTATTTGTCAATTATTATAATAATATTATACATTGTAATTATATTGCTGTTATTAGTATATTTTGTTGCTAAACACCTCACCATTTGACACAAATAAAATCAGTTTTCCTTTTTTTTTAACTAGGCCAATAACGTAACAACGTATTACATTATTGGCAAAATTTGGTAACATAATTGGCTCACACGTTTAACCTTGTTACGTTGTTGACAGTTGCTGGCCATTATTATGTTTTGGTTTAGTAAACGAACATTTAATCTTAATCTTCGTGGTCAAATCCAATGGTCAAATATGAAGTGCCATCAAAGCAACGGCTCATCATCACCATCCTTTCCCTATGCTCTGCTCAGTTTAACATTATTGTTGCCGCTACCGCAGTCAGACTCACTGACTTTATATGTGAATTTACAAGTAGTGCTAGCAACACGCCACAGCTGATGAAGCTACATAGTAATAGAACGTGCAAGCCCTTCGGAGTAAAAATAAAAGCTCGACTGGAGGAGTTGAGAAGGTGTCCTGGTATTGCAAAAGATAATCGAATTTGCTAATTTGCTCATTAGCAGGTCATTCGGGCCAAGTAGTGATGTAAACGAAGAAATAGTTGTTTAAATAAGAGCAGCACTCTGTCTCCACATTCCACGTTGGCTCGGTTAGCCCCACACTCAATTGTTTACTCACAGCGGGCGTTTCAGGGAGGTTCGGATCGGCGTCTGCGGGTATCCAAGACGGTCTTCCTCTACACAATAGCTCCACGTTGCCTCTCCGGGTGTTAACCACAGATTGGTTCACTTTAGAGACAGCGGTGATGACACGCCAACCAGGGCGCATGCGCGTGGCTGTGCAAGAATCTGACAAAAAACAAAATAATAAAAACACCATAAATATTTCGATGGTAATCGAAAATACTACAAAATATCACCAACAGCGTTCCATTTGTTCATTTATCTATTCTTGTAACAAGGCAAAATCTTAGTAATTACTCTTATTTTAGTGTATTGGAAGATGTACCTCAGCTGTTTTTAGTGTAGTGAAGATACACGTTTCAAAAGTAAAACTGTCATTTCAAAGTAGCAGATGAGCTTTATTAGTATAGCTTTATGATATCACATTAGTCAATTAATAACTTGTATTGGTAAGCAAAAAACACCATGAAGGACTTTTTGGAAAGTGACCAATGTGGAAATATCCGAGCTGTCACATCAGGGTATTATGCCATTATGCAACCCTTTAACACTGTGCTGCTTACATCAAAGCTTTGCTCGAGTAGAAACCACCATATTTTTAATGAGCCAACTATCAGGCAATCAATCTATATGTAAGCACATTTCAACTCAATGTGCTTATGAAAGGTTCAGAAAGGCTATATGCTCTCATTTCTGCTGAGGAACAATTTACAAGAAAAACCCTGAGAGGGGAAAAAAATCAAGTGAGTGACAGAGGGGATCCTTGTCCAGGACTGGGGCGAATCTAGGGTTTTTTTAGGGGTGCCAAGGCACCCCCGTGGAAATGCTCGGCACCCCCTGACTCAGCGCATTTTTTAAAATATTATATTATGCGGAATCCGCATAATATAATATTTTAAAAATGCCTAATAATTCTGCACTCGGTGTATTTATAAATGTGAGTGCGTCATTTTGTCAGAAACAATGCGTGAGAAAAAAATGTGCGTCTGAGCGCCTGGGGCTTGGCACCCTTAAAGACCAGATGCTAAAATCGCCCCTGGTCCAGGACCAGGAGGGGGGCACAAACATATTTGTAGAATTTACAGAATACAGAAACCTCACCTCACTCAGGATACCCAGAGAAGACAGACAAACAGAACAGTTTACAGTTTATAGATTACTGGCAACATACTTAGGACGGGCAGGCAGGCACAAACAAAAACAAACAGACAAACAGAACAGTTTGCAGAGTAAAGGTTACTATGATGACCAATGGTAGTCCAGTGTAACATTTTTTGTTGAATTTAGCAGTTGAAGCTGACTTTCACATGTGTTTGCCATAAAATTCTGTATCAGTACAGAGTCTAAATGGGAAATATGACACACTATTTCAGTCACCCAGCAATGTAGGAAACTCCTACCTCATTGGAGTACTCAGTTTCTGTGCCAGAAACTCTCTCCCACCCTCCCATTATATCTTTAGATTTAGATTAGAATAGAATAGGATATAATAGAATAGAAGTTCCTTGAGAGTTTATTGCAGATGCCCCAATTCCCCAATTTGATTATATATCTACACAGTGCTATGGTGCCCACAGTGCATTGAAATGTGTGACTGTAAATGGTATTTTAAACATATAATTGCTAAATTTAGCCGAATACATTTTCAATGTTTATTTAAAAAAAAAAAAACTAAATTTTGGAGTCATGGAAGATTATGTTTCGGAAATATCAGGATTTTATCTAAAAAACTGCATTTCTTTACAGAATTTAGTTCTCATGTGAATAATTCGAGTCAATGCAAAATTGTATTCTTAAACTTAATTTTACTCCAACAAAAATCATTTTGAAATAAATTACTAATATCTTCATGCTGTCTAGATGCAATTTCTGCATTTTCAGATTTTTGTCTTTATAAATGGAAGCCATTAATTTTTAACAATTTGAAAATTCAGGAAAATCCATAACAAACCAATCACATAACTATAAGAACTATAAATGAAACGTTCATTTTGCCTAAAATTGCTGGCCCCAAACATTGCTGTGCAGCAGTTATAATAATTATGATTATTGCACTATAATCAAACTGTAAACTAGCAGCACAGTGGAGCAGTTGTAAGTGTTAGTGCACAAAAGAGACAAATTATGTAACTTCTAAGTAAATAAACTTTACAAGCCTCTAATATGCTCTAATAACTTTGTATCTAAATGAAGACAAAGATTATGAACACATGAAATCTACGCATGAAGCTGGGCCTATTAGATGGAAGAGACAGATGAAAAAGCGCATCATCTATCATGTGCATAGAGCATGAATGTGCCTTAGACTGAAGCACCGTTCACTGAATCAGAATTCTCAATTTCTCATCATCCACTCAGAAAAGATGTTACATACTATGACCTTTCCCTATTTTCCTTATCAGTGTCTGTTTACAGGACTCACTAAGACAATAAACAGGTCAGAGCAGATTAGGATACATACTTCTCTTCTATTGCGTCATCCAAGAGCAGCAGGAAAATCAAAGACATGAATGGCCTTTAAGAGAAAAAACTGAATGTGTGAGGGGAAAAAGAATGAGAAACAGGTTGCATGGAAGAGGCCTCCACAGTGTTAGTAGATACTTGCGGTGAACTTGAATCTATTGCTGCTTCTTTCTGCACGAGTGGATCACTTGGAATGGTGTCTCTGTCAGCTATGTTTTTAGCTTTTTAAACCAAAGCCCATTTTTACCATAAGTTAAAAAAAATCTCCTTCACTCTCTGTAACAGACATCAACTGATTAAAAAAAAAATCTTGCTTTCATCTTTGTATTTATCTCACTCTGTCTCACCAACTCTTTCTCCTTAAAGTATGTGCTGGATCTAGGCTTTCCATTTGGATAAAGAAAACTAGTAAATACATGGAAAACAAGTGGTCAGTGCAGTGTGATACCTCTAGTTTTGTTCAGATACAGAGACAAACAGACTGCAACGTGGGATGCATTCTGCTGATGAGTGGTTGAAATCTGCAATTGTTCCAGGACCTTTACACTTTCAGTACACCTCAGATGCCATGTCTTTGTGTCTGAAAGTCTATCCAGAATAAAACATATTATGTTCAAGATAAGGTATGATTCAGTACGGTTGAGCATGATAAAGTAGCCACACATTACAGAGCAAAGCCACTTCCTCCAGATGACCCCTATTGTCCACTGGTAATTACCCAATCTTTGAGAAAGCTACTTATTGTCATAAGACACACTCAAGAATCTCTCCAGACAGGACCCATCAATATATTTATCCATATCACCTCCCGCTTCTTCTTCAGAGCACAGGGACCTTTTCTCTGTGGTGTTCTTGCATTCTTTGCTAACCAGCTTCCTCTGGGTTTTTCACCTGAATCAAGATAGTTTTTTTCATGAAGAAATTTCCTTTGAGCACTCCAATTAAAGTCATATACTTAGTGAGCCACTTCCCGTCAGCATGAGGCTGCAGTCAATTTGGACAAATATTTCATATTCAGTTATGTGGTCTTGGACTCACACCCAGGAATGGCCTCAATACCCAATGCACAAGTCTACACATCTGTCTCAAATGTGAGCATTCTTTCTGGATTTCTGGACTGCTACATTGATTCATTTCACATCCTCCCAGTCCGGCATTGAACATTTTTGTAGTCTATTATATGTTATTTGTACGATTGTCCTATTTTTAGATTAAATAATTGATAGACACACACAGAACCACACAGACAGGCAGACAGACACACACCTCAACTTTCATTCATTTCCCATACTTCTACTTTTCCTAACTTCAACCTTTGTTCAAATCTGTCTCAAATTGTAATGATCTACTTGAATGATTTTACTTTTTAATCATGCATTTATCTTATTGTGGGTTCTTAAATTTTGTTCTTGTTTTGAGTCCCCATAGTATTACACTGTTTATAACACTGTTTACCATGTTTACATAGTCACAAACAAACAAAGCATGATTGTGCTTTCACTGGATCAATTTTATTTTACTGTGTTTCTATTAAGGTAAAATGCTGATATACATACATACATAACATATAAAGCATACGAAAAAGGGATTGCATTTCAGCTTTGAGCTGGTCCTGATGTACATGGATTGCAGTAATTCAAGAGTTTACAATTGATTTTATATTATATAGCAGTGTACAGTGTACGAAGATATAGGAGAAGTATAGGAGGACTTCTTTGTACAAGTGCAAATGTTGTCATCTCCCCTCTACAGCTGTGATATCTATAGTTTAAAAAACTAGCACACATTTTCTTAGTTCAGCACTGAAACTCATACTATTGATCCATTTTCCATACTGACTGTGCTACTGAACTCTTTGGCTACCTCACCTTTGTCCTGCAGATAGCCATTTCCATTTTCAAAGATCCTCTTACCTTTGTCCTTGTTTTGTTCACATTTTCCTTAATGTGTCACAGTACGCTTCCTACCACACCTCATGGCACACAACCATAAAAGACCTTGCTAGTGATATATCAGAACTTATCAGAGTAGAAATTGCACCCTTGTTGTCACCTTTGGTTCTTACAGTCATATTGAGTGTTTTTTTTGCCTATGCAAGGATTGATAGGCTGAAGGCCCACGCTCTGAGCAAGCTGCAGAGGTATTTGGGATCCCAGCACTTAAAAGTTGGCAAAAAAAGGCATGTGTGTGTGTGTGTATATAAATATATATATATATATTTACTATGATTATTTAACTTTCATTCATTTAAAGAAAAACAAATCAGATGCATGTACAAGACATGTATAATAGCAGACACCCCTGAAATAGAACCCTCAGAAGATGGTTTGATGGCTAACAATTTAGATTTTGGTTTAGAGGTAAGATGGGTCCATATAAGATACAGTGCATACAGCAAGAAGAGCAGCAGTGAGGAATGGAGTCCTGGATCCAACTCAGCATCTATGGGGTCTGGGAGGGGAGAAAGCACAATATGTTAGTCATGCACAATCAATGAATAAGAATAGAGAGGAGGAAGGAGATGAGGAGAGACAGGGAGGAGGATGAAAAGATAGTTCCCAATCCACACCTACAAAGAGAAAGGAGAAGATCAAACTCAATGTACCGGGAGGACCCCTGGCAATCTCAGCCTATAACTGTTTATCTAGGATTTAAGGTCTACCTTTGTCAAAAAGGAGGGGTTTTATCCTATTCTTAAAGGTACAGTCTGCCTTCCAGACTGAGACTGGTAGATGGTTCCACCGGAGAGGGCCTTGGTAGCTGAGGGCTTTGGTTCCAGAACTCGACTTAGAGATTGGAACCAGTAGGCCTACATTCAAATAACAGAGTGTCCTGGTGGGATAATACGATTTTATCAGGTCTGACATATAGGATGATTCCAGACCACAAAAAGTTTTATAGACAAGAAGAAGGATTTTGAACTGAATCCTGAATGGTGTAGGAAGACAGTGCAAGAAGGACAGAACTGCTGAGATATGATAATTTTATCAGGACACGAGCTGCTGTGTTCTGAATGTTTTAAGTACTCAGCGACCTGTTGGAGCATCTAGCCAGAAGAGAGTTGCAGTAGTCAAACCCTAACAAAGGCATGAATTAGCCGTTCTGCTGTACTAATTGGAAGTATATGCCTAATTTTAGCAACATTGTGGAGGTGAAAGTGGGCAGGCCTTGAGAAATATGTTTAAGTGAGAACTAAATGACAGTTCTTGGTCAAAAATAACACCTAGGTTTTTTATGGCGGTGCCAGGAGCAATAATAAAATTATTTAGTTGTGCTCTGAGGTCAGATATAGAATCCCTTAGGTGTATTGGCAATGACTCTCTCCAGGATTTTTGAAATGATGAGATTGGAGATGGGCCTGAAATTTGCTAAGATCCCTGAATCGAGGGAAGGTTTCTGAAGGAGAGGTTTGATTCTGGCAACTTTAAAATCAAGAGGAACATAACCTGTTGATAAAGACAGGTTGATCAGGTCTAGTAAGGTGAGTAAAGGGAACACTTCCTTTCACAGCCTAGTGGGACTAGGGTCTAGGGGAGCAGGTTGATGATTTACAGGAGAAGATAATTGTAGTCAGCAAATGTAGGTCAATGGGAACAAATGTAGATAGTGACCTATTCAGATTATCAGATGTATCCTGCATAGCTGCATTAGATAGTAGATTAATTGCAGTTGGTTTATAATTGCTTGTCTGATCGTCATAATTTTGTTATTGAAGAAGCTCAGAAAGTCACAGCTAATGAGATGCATGGGATACACTGGCTACAGCCAGTCTGGCTACAGAGCTGAAAAGGAACCTGGGATAATCCTTATTTTCTTCAATTAAAGCGGTATAGTATCTGGCTCTGGCATTACACAGAGCACCCTATATGTTTTAAGACTATCTTTCCAGATCAGAAAAAAATTGTTTTTAGTCAAGTGCCATTTCCTCTCTAATTTACAAGATAGCTGCTTTAAGTTGCAAGTTTCTGATTTGTTCAAGGGAGTGACCCCCTTATATATATATATATATTTTTTTTTTTGTTAGGGGCGCAATACGAATGGAGTGTAGCGTGGAGAGAGCCTATGAAGCTGTCAGCAAAATGATAAAGTTGATGAGTGATGCCATGGCATTGAGAGTGATGACATTGAGAGATCGAGGAATGACTTCCTTAAAGTTTGCTAAAACTTTGTTAGTGTTGTGTATACATTACTCGTCTCTTT
Organism: Karalla daura; assembly: GCA_029224185.1. Lineage (NCBI taxonomy): Eukaryota > Metazoa > Chordata > Actinopteri > Chaetodontiformes > Leiognathidae > Karalla > Karalla daura. The sequence goes on along the minus strand of CM055193.1, from coordinate 26,048,772 downwards.
AACATGACTGGCTAAAAGAAAATAAAAATTGATTAAACCATGGTCAGATCAGACAGGGTTAGGGGGAGAAACAGTCAGGTGTTTGATTTCAACACCATATGGTAGAAGAAGGTCTCAGGCAGTGTTCTTGAACATGTCAATCATGAACAACTGGTCGAACTCAGATGCTTGCCCTGTCGATCTCGAGATGGTTGCTGACTGTAAATAATGCCAGGCTATTGGCACTATTGCGGCACTGTTATTTTAAGGGGGAAGTAGGAATTGAGCTACCGTTATGCTTTAGGGGCAGTTTGTGGGTTGGCTGGTTTGTTGGTTTGCAAAATACCTCGCCAACACGTGAACATACTATTCTGACATTTTCACAGTATGCTGGTATATACAATGGCTCAAGCCTTTTATTTTTTGGTGATGATCTGTGGAAGAATATGCAATAGGCAATATGCCATATGATGTCTATTGAAGCAGTCTTATTTTGAAAGGGAAGTCAGAACAGAGCTGCCTCGGCGAAGGTCTATGCTCTCCGATTGGTTTTCTAATTTACAGTATGCAAGCATGGTGGAGGGTTCACCACGGCTTACAGACACCTCACAGACTGCCCCAAACTAGCTGTCTGTTCTTATGAGCCTGACTATAGGCCACTCACAGACCATGTTTAGTCAGTGTTGTGTTGTAACTTCAGTTGATAAGCACAGCAGTCATTGGTAGTTCACCCAGTCTGCTCACTACAAATATATATGCAACTCCACCAAGGGCAACCAGGGGTACTTTACAGGTCATGGTATTTAGCAGGGGCGATTTTAGCATCTGGTCTTTAGGAGTGCCAAGCCCCCAGCGCTCAGACGCACATTTTTTCTGACGTAGATTGTTTCTGACAAAATGATGAGTCCGCATAATATAATATTTAAAAAATGCGCTGAGTCAGGGGGTGCCGAGCATTTCCACGGGAGTGCCTTGGCACCCCTAAAAAAACCCTAGATTCGCCCCTGGTATTTAGTGATATGAATAAATAAAGGGAGGAGTCTTGTGTGTAAAACAAATGTTTTGTTTAAGTATGATTCCAGTGTGAAATAAAGATTATGAGTTCATGTATTTATTGATAATTAACAAGAAAGGTAAAACCAGACCGTTAGTAAATCAGCTTGCACATTTTTTTGCAGGTGACGGCGAGTTTGCACATGTTTTTATACACGCAAAGCTTTAGTAAATCAGGCCCTGAGTGTGTGCGTGTGCATGAAGTGTTTGTGTGTCTGTGAGGTCATCTGTGAGCCTGCTGCAGCAGGCGTCTCTATCAGCTGAGGAGCAGACAGGACAGGCACTTGATCACATGCTCTTTGAGAAGATGTTGCTGAAAAACGACACAACCTATAAACATGCTACTCGGTACACAAACAGACCACACGTTTCTTGATTTTTTTTAATTAAAATGAAGTTTGTAAGTCAAAGTATGACGATGTGGTGGATGTTTGTTTGAGGTGTTCTGTTTTTCCCATTCATTTTCATGGGAAAAAGCGAAATTGCATTTGGCTCTCGGGAGACAATGCTTGCACCTATCTGGAATATGAGCACACCGTCACACAGGGGAGAGTCTCAGGGACGCCCTAATGTGATTTGGTGTGTGTACTATGAAAACTGTGGTTGCGAGTAGAAGTGTAAAGTTTAACTGTGATCGCAGTGGTCAGAAAATGAACACAGGTTTATGGCCTGCATCGCATGAAAGTGCACAAATTTTCCTACAAAAGTGGAAAAAAGAATTTGCCTACTGCTTACGGTGTGGCTGGAAGCAGCGTGAAAAGAGAAAGATGAGAGCTGATTTTTCAGCGATCCCACTCTCCCCACCGTAGCTGCCTCTAAAATGGCCAAACCCACATGTTTTTGAGGGGGCCTGGATGAAAAACTATAAAAGATATCAACATGCTGTCGGGTACAGGCAGAGACGACAGGTTTTCCTGCATTTTGAAGTTTGAATGAAGTTTCTATGTCAACGTTTGGCTTTTTTTGAATTTTCTCGTTTTTCCCATTAATTTCTTATGGGATTTTTTGCTCATCCTGGAGCAGGGTCTACTGGCCAAGACGCAAGAGTGGGTGTGATCCCACCACCAAAAATGTGACGCAGACACCAAACTAGAGTTTGAGGAAAGGTTTATTGACAGGATCAACAGGTGGGATTATCACAGGCAGAAGCCTGACGTGGTTAGCCTGACGTGGATAGCCTGGTGGCTAGCGGGCCTGCTTGCAGTGAGACTAATCACTAGCTGGAGCACAGGTGATCCTCAGGTGGTGAGCAGAGTCGAGGGACAAAAAGCAGGTCAATCAGCTGGGGCAGAGACAGGAGGTCAAGAGTCAAGAGAAGAACAAAAGTCATGCACTGTGGATAGGAGAGCCAGGAAGGACGAAGCTCAAGTGCTGGGGTCGATACCAGGAGAGTGAAGCAGACAGCATTGAGAACTAGAAAATTCCAGTGTGCTGAAATTTCAAGAGTGCTCCAGGATGTGTGCCCGTTGGTTTGGCCGTCTCACAAGATAGTATTCTGGGAGTGTGTGCATGTATGAGACCGAGACTGAGTGGTTGTGTGTGTGTGTATGTGTGTGTGCATGAAGTGTTTGTGTGTGTGTGAGGTCATCTGTGAGGAGCAGGAGGCTCTCTGTCAGCAGAGGAGCAAACATGAGGCACTTGACCACATGCTCTTTGAGAAGGTGCTGCTGAAAAATGATAAAAACAATGAATTAAAAAAACGATATAAACATGCAACCCGTTCTCATCCCAACGCGTCAAATACCGACTATTTGTCACGCCCCTAAGCGTTACATATGGACGCCGAAGGTACCCTTCCGCGTCTGTTTATTGACGCTCCGGGTTTTCCATTCACTCTCATGCAAACCCCAACTCGGCTTGCCGGGACGCTGAGAGCAGACGCTCCAGCCAAAGCCCCTAAACGTCAAATAGAAACGCGGAGGGTAAAAATCCGCGTCCGGATTTGACGCTCCGAGTTCTGCATTGACTCTCATGCAGACCCCGGCTCGGCAGGACGGGACGCTGAGAGCAGAGGCTCCAGCCAAAGCCCCTAAACGTCAAATAGAACCGCGGAGGGTAAAAATCCGCGTCCGGATTTGACGCTCCGAGTTCTGCATTGACTCTCATGCAGACCCCGGCTCGGCAGGACGGGACGCTGCGAGCAGAGGCTCCAGCCGTCCATTCACTCCCATAATAACCCGGTCACGCGAAGCATGACGCCGCTTACTGCTGCCTCATTGAAGAACCGAGTATCCTCTGCCCGGAAGTGTTTTTCTCATTATTTGTACACTTTGTCCCGAGAATATATCCACTGACACGTTAAACAAGGCCAAAATGTGAGATACCTGGCTAAATATCTATGTAAATAATGTGAATTTATACTAAAACAACAATGATAACAGTGGATAAATTGGATTTCAACAGACTGTTTACATTTACTTAGGACCCGCCCCCCTCGCGTGTGCGGCGTGTTACCATGGAAACGAAAGGACGGCGTTGCTTCAGGTAGTCTAGTCAGGGTTTCCCCAAAAAAATGTATACAGACTTTAAATTATTGTAAAGTAAACGTCAATTAAAATGCATTTAATTTTCAAACTGTAATAGAATTTCTAAACATTATTTTTATTTGATTTTTTATCATCTAAAGTCTATGCCATGAGACCTACAAAAGTCACCAAATTAATAGTAGCTACTGAAAGTGAAATATGCAAATAGAGAATTGTGTGCAATCCGCATTGTCAGCAGTGACTGGATTAAATTATCGATTATGATTATTATTATTATTATTATTATTTGGTCGCTCTCTGTCTCACAGAGAGAGAGACAGACAGAGAGAGAGAGAAATATGTCATGTTTATACATATTTCTTTGAATATTGACTTGGTATATGAGAATCTCTGAGCTCTGATGAGAAGATTGAAAGATTGATGAGAAGAAGAAATTGTGATCAGGAACCTTGGAAGCTTATTATAGATTTTGGGGCCTGCTTGAACGGTGTTGCTTCTGACCTCCCCATAAACATTCTAAAATGTCATCCTCATTGCTCAAAAAATCTATGGAGGGCTGGTTCTTGCCATAAGTGTTATGGGCAGTCACATGGAGCGCCATCTGCTGGAGGGGTGCTGTCATGTCACCCTTGGCATGTCCTTCAATTGTGTATGGCCCTCTCAGACACTTTCTGAGGTAGTAGGAGCCTGAAACTCAGCACGATGGATGCTCTTGACCTACTATTGAACATAGTAAAATTTCAGCCATTTAGCTCAAAGTGTTGAGGAGGAGTCCCTGATTGAACAATGAGAGGGTCTAAAAGCTGTAGCAAACTAGACCATCAGATTCTGAAGGCCAATCTGGAGGATATCTCTTTCTAAAGGTGCTGTGAACCTGACATTTTAGTATGTTGTAGGGGGCCCCTGGACAAGATGATATGTGTTGGTTTGGTCCTGATTGGAGCCATACTTTTCAAAGGGCGGGGCTTTGAACGTTCGCCATTTCCCACCTTTGAGGACTTGCCACGGTCTCAAAAATACACCAAATGGCCTGAAACTCAGTCTGCAGACCCCATAGCGGACCTGGAACAGACCCTCCGAGCCCTGCCTCCATAGACCCTTGGGGGCCCTTGGGGACGCAAAGTTGCTCTAGGAAGGTGCTATTAACTTGGAGGCAGCAGATCCTAATACAATACCTTCTGACAAGTAACCTAAACAAAAACCAGGAGGAAATTCCAAGGGGAAGGTATTTTTCTCCCCCCTCCTCCCTTTTGACTCAGACACATTAGGACTACAAACAAAATGGCGGAGCACATGAGTGTGTATTGCAATGTAGTTCATTTTTGGTTAAGGCTTCAGGGGGTTCAGAAAACCTCTTTCTAAGAAATATATATAACCACAACATATATATTTATTTAATGTGACACAGTATATTATGAATCATAAACATTTACATTTATTAGAACTAGTGTAAGAGTAGACACTGCATAGACAGCTTGTCATGTACGGCGCGGCTATGACGTCATGAAAAAGTGCGGCGTGGTGGTAAAAAACGTAGTAAAGCATAATAAACAGTTGTGGGGATACCTCTCCAATAGTCTCGGTTCCTGAGTTTTTGGCAGTCATAAGAGCAGATCAAGAAACCCTACACCTCGGACGCTTCATTCGTTAAGTTTCGATTCCTGCCTCAGTCTGCAAATAGTAAACACTCACTTTGTGTCGCAGACTGAAGAGGGTGCATTCAAAGTCAAAATTGCTTCAGCAACGTTTGAAAACCACTTCCTGTGCTTTTTTGTTTATTTGTAAGAACTAACAAACAAAAGATCATATCCACTCACTGAAGGAATAAAAGGAGACTATAAGGAAGCGCATTATGTCGGCACAAATGCGAAGCGAAACAACCCTTTCGTTTCCATGGTAACACGCCGCACACGCGAGGGGGGCGGGTCCTAAGTAAATGTAAACAGTCTGTTGAAATCCAATTTATCCACTGTTATCATTGTTGTTTTAGTATAAATTCACATTATTTACGTAGATATTTAGCCAGGTATCTCACATTTTGGCCTTGTTTAACGTGTCAGTGGATATATTCTCGGGACAAAGTGTACAAATAGTGAGAAAATAGTGAGAAAAACACTTCCGGGCAGAGGATACTCGGTTCTTCAATGAGGCAGTAGTAAGCGGCGTCATGCTTCGCGTGACCGGGTTATTATGGGAGTGAATGGACGGCTGGAGCCTCTGCTCGCAGCGTCCCGTCCTGCCGAGCCGGGGTCTGCATGAGAGTCAATGCAGAACTCGGAGCGTCAAATCCGGATGCGGATTTTTACCCTCCGCGGTTCTATTTGACGTTTAGGGGCTTTGGCTGGAGCCTCTGCTCTCAGCGTCCCGTCCTGCCGAGCCGGGGTCTGCATGAGAGTCAATGCAGAACTCGGAGCGTCAAATCCGGACGCAGATTTTTACCCTCCGCGTTTCTATTTGACGTTTAGGGGCTTTGGCTGGAGCCTCTGCTCTCAGCGTCCCGGACAGCCGAGCTGGGGTTTGCATGAGAGTGAATGGAAAACCCGGAGCGTCAATAAACAGACGCGGAAGGGTACCCTCGGCGTCCATATGTAACGCTTAGGGGCGTGACAAATAGTCGGTATTTGACGCATTGGGATGAGAACGGGTTGAAACATGCAACTTGGTACACAGACAGACCACAAGTTTCTTTAATTTTTTAAAATTCCAGTGAATTTTCTCAGTCAAAGTATGGCAAAGTAGCGGACATTTCTTTTGGCCCAGCATCTGGGCGAACATACAATACTGGTGTCCATCCTGTCGGAAATGTCAGCTGGTTAACCAGCCGGCCATTTCCCCAGTCCCTTTGGAGCCATTACCACTAATGGAGGTTCCTTTAGACAGGCATGTCACAAAATGAATGAGGGAGGCATGGAAAGAGCCAGTGGGTGGAAGTGCCAAGGTCCCCCAAGGTTGCTGTGCTCCATTGCAACATCCATCTCTCTCTTTCCCTGAAAGCAGATGTGACAAGATTTTGCTTTACAGCTATGCTTTGCGGATGTGTTGTCCACCCTGTCGGGTCGCCCAACCCTCATACAGCAATAAGGAGTTTTGGAACTTTCAATGCATCTTTCATCAGGAGCAGCTTGTGTCGAAAAGGCTGAATTTAGACCATTAAGCTAGTGATAGAAATCATCAACTTCATCCGCACACCCTTAAGTCCCAACCCTCCCTGACGTCACCCATTGGTTTGCGAATGGCCGTTTATAAAGCCAGAAATTTGACTCACATGGGGCTGCAGACCAGAGGCAATGTGACTCGAGCTCTGAACTGTGGAAGTACAGTGTTCCTGCAAAGTAGCGACAACCTATTTATTTTAATATTTGCATATATTTATGCCCTGTTTTCACTATGGCTTGGCTCTACTCGACTCTACTCAGCCATATGTGCATTTCTATTACTTTGAATGTGTAACCCGCTACCGTTTTTCTAGAACCTGCTCGCCTGCTGGCTCAAGCCGGGTGTCATCAGAAAAACCAGCACAGCAGCGCAAGTTATAAAAGGCTCCAACCCTGTGTCCAGAGGTCCCCAGTTCGGTGTAGAAGTCAGGCTCCTTGTGCTGGCTGGTGTGGGTCCCATAGTTGCAGCTGGTTCGTTGCTCCTGTCACCACCCTGATGCTATCCTTCCTTTTCCTTTTTAAAACCCCCTAAGGTTGGCACATCAACCACCGATTGGCCACCTATCAGCCCGCCCCCAACAGCTGCGTCAGTGACATGTACAGTCCCCAGGAAGTACTGGTGGTCCTGGTTAATCCATTTTCACCATTCTTGTTGCAGTGGCACAACATGACAACAGCATTACTGCAATATTGATTACCAAACAGAAGCAAATTTCGGACTGTTATCCAAGAAATCAAGCTCTGTCTTCATCTCCAGTCAAAGTAATAACAGCTAAAGCTGTAGTGGCAGCTGAGATCGCTTCCTACTCTGGATTGATTCAACTTCTGATTTACCTATATTCTAAACTGTGTAGCCATCAGTACTGTTTTGCTTGTGCCCGCTTGTCCATCCAGGGTGAGGATCCCCTCCTCTGTCTCTCACCCTGGGGTTTCTCCCCTTTTTTTCGCTGTCAGGATTTTTTCTTGGGAGTTGTTCCTCAGCCTTCGCAAGGGTCTAAGGACAGGGTTTTTTGTGCGGAGATAACGGCTGTTATCAAATGGCACTTAAAACAAATAAACTTGAAAGTTGCTATCCCAGCACCTTGGCAATGCAGGATGAAGCCTCATGTGAAGTCTCATGTGGCAAAATTATGGGATGTCGCAAGACAAGACTACAAGAGTACAGCTCATTTGCAAAACACTGTTCAACTGCACCAGCAAGTAGCAATTGTATTTTATCATAATTTCAGAACTATCACTTTTATATTGCAAAAAACTGCAATGGAAATGCACCTTGAGCGATATAATCTCTCCAGCATGTCTGCCTCTGGGTCTTTAAAAGTGAATATGTGTATCCTGGGATCAGTAATTGTCACATACACATACATATAAATCTCTTCTGGATTACAGCTACACCATACCTGTTGTAAACAGCACATGGAGAATCTATAGATGTTACAGCTCGTGTGAGCAAAATACTGGGAGGAGAATATGCAGATTATAAATATTAGCAGATGCAAAGCAATTTATCAAACCCGGAAACGATTGTAGTGACTAGTTTTTGCGGCAGAAGGAAGGTGCAAACCCTCCCATCACCACATGGACTTCATTGGTGTTAGCCTAACTGCATTCATAATGTCGCTTCACCAACTTGTTCTGCATGTATTAAAACTGGAATAAATGATGGGGTCAATTATGTAGGAGTACTATGTATAGTATTATGTAGGAGTCACCACTGGGGAGAGCCATGAGTCCAATAGGAAGTTAGTATACCAAGCTATTCTGGATGGAGCCCTCACCAGGTCCAGCAAGTTTCAAGGTGTCATGATCAAGTATGTGGGTGTGAGAGCTGTTCAAAGTGAAAGCATGAAAAAAAAAATCACCAAATTTTGACACATCATAGCAACCAAGTCCTTTGACCTACAGAAATGCTTTTGACGAGTGTTGGTCACCATGGTCTCTGGATGATCTGCACCTAATTTGAAGTCAATCAGGTAAAAGCTGTACGAACTGCTCTTTCATAAAGAGACAATAACAGGGATATTTACCAGTGGTAACCTCCGTGCAGCCTGGCAGGGCCTGAAGAAAATGGCGGCGGTGAACACCACCACCAGCACCGCTCCCATCCTCATCCCTGGGAGCAGCCCAGCCTCTCTTGCCAACGACCTCAACTCCTTTTACACCAGGTTCGAGACGGACGACTCCACGCAGCTCACCAACACCAGGTCCCACCTCCAGCCTGGCAACCCCCCCATAACATTCCACATAGAGGACGTTGTGAGGGCCCTCAAGAGGACCAAGACCAACAGTGCACCAGGAGCCGACAACATCAGCAGCCGGGTCCTCAAGCACTACGCCAACCAGCTCGGGTGCGTTTTACAGTACCTGTTCCAGTCCTCCATGAACACCGCTACTGTCCCTAAACTGTGGAAGCACTCCACCATCACCCCGATCCCCAAGAACAACAACCCCAAGACCCTGAACGACCTCCGCCCTGTGGCCCTCACCTCCCATGTAATGAAAGCCATGGAGAGGATCGTTAAGCAACACATCTTCACCAAGAACCAGCTCACGCCTCGACCCCCTCCAATTTGCATACCAGAGGTGTCAACGATGCCAAAGCCTTCATCATCGGCACCATCCACAAACACCTGGAGCTCCCCAACACCCTGGCCAGGCTTCTGTTCGTTGACTTCTCCTCTGCCTTCAACATCCTGCAGCCTCCACTGGATCCTGGACTTCCTAACCTACAGAACACAGAGTGTCAGGATCAACAACAACCTGTCTGACCTCCTCGCCACCTCCACAGGCTCCCCACAGGGCTACGCAGTCAGCTCTCTCCACGATTCTTCATCCTGTATACGGATGAATGTAGAACCTCCCACCCCAACTGCCACCTGCTGAAGTTTGCCGACGACACTGTCGTAGTGTCTCTGCTCTCCGGCGCCACGCAACACCAGGGACCTGCTCTGCAGGAGTTCGTCGAGTGGTGTGACAACTCCCGGCTGGAACTCAACATCAGCAAAACCAAGGACATGCTGGTGACCTTCTCCAGAAGGCAGAGAGAACTGGCCCCAACCATCCCCACCATCATCCAGGGGACTCCAGTGGAGGCTGTATCCGAATACGAGTACCTGGGGACCATCCTGGACAACAACCTGAGGTTCTCCTCACCGAGGTGATCCTGAAAAATTGCCACCAGAGGATGTACCTGCTCAGGAAACCGAACTCCTTCTCTGTCAGCAGGAAAATCCTCCAGACCTTCTACCATGCATTCATAGAGTCCGTCCTCTCGTTCTCTATGGCCTGCTGGCCCACTCCCAAAGCCTCCAGAGAAAAACCGCCTGGACAGCATCCGCTGCCTGCTGCAAGATCACAGGACTTCCCACCCGCTCCCTGTCTGCAGTGTCTGAGCAGCAGATTCGTGGTCTGGCTGCTCAGATCATGAAGGACCCCTCACACGCCCTCTTCCCCGCATTCCAATGGCTGCCGCAGGCTGCAATCCCCTGCCTGCAGGACAACGAGGAGGAGATCCACCTTCGTCCCCCAAGATGTCCTGCTCTTGAGCTACTGCTGCCACCTGCTGCCAAGCTCTACCTCACCACCTCAAATGCCTGCAATTGCACACATTGTCCACTACAATTACTTTCTCTGCAGTGCACTTCTTCCCCTACTCTACTCTCGTCCTACTCTCCTACTCTCTGTCCTACTCTCACCCCTTGCTTTTCCTCTTGCACCTTCTGTAATAAGCCGCTCTTGCACCTTCGTGAATTGCCCCACAGGGATAAATAAAGTTTTCTGAATCTGAATCTGAATCTGAACAAACAAGTCAAACTGGCTGACTTCCTGTTGGGTTGAGGGTGGGGCTTCAAGAGGTTTTGCGCTGTTAATTGATACATTCATTCATTTTAGTTGAAGTACTGTATGTCTTGGACTGTGGTCATCCTTCATGGGACCAAAGTGAGAAGCAGGACATCTGCCTAACACTGGAAGACTCCTGAAGTCTGTACTAAATGCAGAAGATCACTGCTTTGTCTCCGTGTTGTAGGTGTAGTTGCGCTAGATCCTGTTTGTGAGACCAAAATTCTGTAGTTTCTTAAGAGATGATGTTGAAGATAGTGCTGAAGATGATGAAGAAGACTCCGCTGATACTGTCTTACTTGCAAATAGGAGATTTATTGCAGAGAAGAACAGTATGAAACAAGCAACCAGTTTGCTTGGAGAGGATCAGCCAAATGCCCTCTGACTGGTAGCTCCAAGCTCACACATTTTAAAGTCTTCACCTAAGACTAAAATATGTCTTCTGTGCTTTTGTTGGTCTTAAGATCACTGACCCACAAGGCCAACTGGCTACAGCTGACCATCACCCATCTATGACAGTTCTTCCCCAAATGCAACCCCAAATAAAACTTAATGTCATTAAATAGAGCTGCTGGCTTCTCATGCACACTTCTTCAGACACTGCATGGAGATGTGATTTGGCTGGGTCAGGAGCAGCACCAGGGAACTATTGCACAAAAGTAGGATCAAGAGATCCAGGATAAGCGACTGAGCCAAGCTCAGTGAATCCAAAACAGGAGAGCCCAGGGTTAGTTGGTTGCACAAAGACAAGGCCAGGATGAGCAGACATGGATTCTTTAAGCCTGGTGAAACTAATCCTGGATAAGTTCTTGTTCATGGTTCCCTCAATTAGACCCTGCCAACTGATCACAGATTCACTGATTCACCATGGTTAGTAGAGCAGATTTTTCTCCAGCGGAGGCAAAAATCCTCATGGAGGCGTGCGAGGAGGTGAAAGATGTAACTAAAATGAAAGATCAAATGAAACATCGCCACGGTGAAAACAAAGAGAAAAGCGTGGCAAAGCATTGATTGACTGCCCGAATGCGTAAGTAGTGCACTATTACACATTCACCACTCTGAAACATCACAATTACAATTTGTATAGCGCCTTCAAAGGACCTAAGGTCACGAGCTCACTGACTTTGATGAATTTCCTGTTGGGCTAGTTTTTCTTTCCTCATGTTTGCTCAATATGTGTGTGTGATGTAGATTTAACATAACTGGGCCAAAACCGGCATGTTCCTTCTGACACCAAACACAAACCCCAGGAAGCACAGCAGGCCTACAATCATCCCCATGCCAGGACCAGGGCCAGAGCTGAAATGACCTTTGGTCTCCTGAAGGCACACTTTCAGTGTCTTCAGAAATTAAGGGTCAGCCCTTTGAGGGCATGTGACTTTACTGTGGTTTGTGCTGTCCTCCACAATGTGCCCTGCCTGAGGAAGAAGAGGGCCCCAGTGTTCCACCAGCCATACACTGGGACAGTGGTTAGCTGCTGAGGACCAATATGTGTTAAATTATCATAGTTAATAAGCATGCTGTGAATTTCAGTTAAATATGTTGTGGTGGAAATTTTACATGCATCTAGGAACATTTGATTAATCTCAATATTCATTCAGTTGTAGCCTGAACTCTATGTGCTGCAGCCATCCAAGACTGAAGAACTCCACTGTAAAATCATTCCCTGCTCCTGAACATCCATTGTTATGCCTATGAATGTGCCCTGCTCACAGGACACCAGTTGTAAAGACTTGCTCAGCTCCTGACAATTTGTTTATTGTGACCAAATGGTTTTCACACTTAGGGGTGGAGGTCAAGATAAAATGCATTGTGACCCTTCCTCAGGGAAGCAGTCCTCTGATCCACTGGCTGTGGTAGAGTGTTTTATCTTCCCTCTCTGCAGAGAATAAAAACACTTGGTACCTGTTCCACTCTTGCTTTTGATTTTCCCAGACATATGAAGAATTTTTCCACAACAATGTCCTGCAGTGGCAAGGGAATTTTTGTCTTTTCATTTCATTTAAATTGATTTGGCCTCTTGTGATTGTGTTGTATAATGTTTGTTAGCTTGCAGGGAGCCCATTCATTTGTCTGTTCATTTGATGTGTTTGGATTTGTCCTGCATTTATTTCAGTGTCACTTAAGTGTTGAAAGGAGTTGATGCTTTACCTGTTTTGTTTTACCCTTATTCAAAAGAACATAACGTTACTCTCTGATATGTATTTATACTTATATGGGGTGTGTGTTTTATATGTATTAGGATCACACTGAGGAAGATAGAGATTATGAAAATAGATTGTGAGACTGGCATTCTCATGCATATTATTTTTTAAGTTCTGATACTCATGACAATGTGATGCTGATGTGCCAAAAGATTAAGGCTCTTTTTGTCTGTGAAACCTATACTGAACTACAATTTCTTAAGCTAACAGCTGCTGAGGAAAGTATTGCTGTGCCTTGCATAATGACAATAAAGATTCTTGATTTTAACAACTCTCCTCCTCTAAAACAACGGGTTACAACATTATGACTTTATTTACCTAAATGTATTACTTTATTCTTGAAGTCTGGGCCCTTATATTCATATTCATATATTTATATATAGAGTCTATGGAAAACTATATATTATCAAAAGACTGCAACAAATATGTATGTATATTTCTTATTCAGTGCTACAGCTCAGCAATAAATGTGCTACATAAAAGCTGTTCTAGTTGTGCATACATTCAACAGTTATACTCAATACAAGTGTGTTTTAAAAAACATTTTTGCCAATAGTTGCAGAAATCCCACCCCAATACACTATTGTGAAAACAATATACATAATATACATGGAACAAAACGAACAGTATTTACAACTGCCATGAAAGCAAACAACACAATATCTATGTACTGTTGCCTTGGGGAAATTGAACACTGCAGACGCCTGTTCTGGCCTCTGGCCGCACTTCCTATATCATTCAGGATTCAGTTCAAAATCCTTCTCCTTGTCTATAAAGCTCCTCATGGTCTGGCACCCTCTTATATTTCAGACCTGATAAAACCTTATTGCCTCACTAGGACAGTCCTTTCTCTGAATGCAGGCCTACTTGTGGTTCCAAGAATCTTCAAGTCCAGATTTGGAGCCAGAGCCTTCAGCTACCAAGGCCCTCTCCCGTGGAACCATCTACCAGTCTCAGTCCGGGAGCCAGACACCCTCTCCTTCAAGAATAGTTGCTCTTCTCTTGGTCTCTCCACATCTGTTCTCCACCTCCTTCTCCTCCTCTTCCTCCCCCTTCACTTCTCCCTCTCCTTTCCTATTCCATAACTATGCAGGACTAACATATGGACCAGAGTCTGCGTGTCCCCGGAGTGTCTGTGCTTTCTTCCTACTCAGATTCCATAGATGCTGAGCAGGATCCAGGACTCCGTCCCTCAACCTGGCTTTTCCTGCTGCATGCACTTTTCTACTCTGGACTGACTCAACTTCTGATCTATACTCTAAATTGTTTGCAATCAGTACATGTATCTCTCCATTCTGTCTTGCTTGTGCCTGTCTGTCGGTCCTGGGTGAGGATTATCTCCTTTTTCTTCCCTGTCAGGGTTTTTTCTTGGGAGTCATTCCTCAGCATTTGCAAGGATCTAAGGACAGGTTTTTTTACTATATACATATTGTTGCTCACATTGTAAACTGGCTTGAGTTAATGTCTGTTATAAACTGGCGCTCAAAACAAATAAAGTTAAGTAGCGGTTAAGTAGCATTAAGCATGGAAACAAGCAGTAAATCAAGCACCGTTTCCTCTCTAACTTACATGCTAGCTGCTTTTGGTGGCGAATTTCTGGTGTATACCAGGGGGCCAATCTTGGTCTAGATATAATCTTTTTAGTTAGGGGTGCAACCGAGTCGAAACTTTCATGAAGGGAAAGCTATCAGCAAGGTGATCAATGAAGGAGGGACTCTGGCTTTCGTAACAAAGAGGTGATGTAGCACGGAGAGACAAGGGAATAGCTTCATTAAAGTTTGCTAAGATAGTCAGTTAAGCATTGTATATGTATACTGCTTTTCTTTGTCACATGACCAGCAAGAAGTAAGTTAAAAGTGATTAAAGAGTGGTCAGATATTACTGGGGAGAAAGGGTCAGGTGTTTAATTTCAACACCATAAGTAAGAACAAGGTCCAGGGTGTGATTAAAGCAGTGCATGGGTTCATGCACATGCTGGAAGAAGCCAATGGACTCTACTATAGAAGTGAACGCTGTACTGCAGCTATCACTGACTACATCTACCTGAATACTGAAGTCACCGATAATAATGATTTTGTCAGTTTTAAGAACTACGTTTGAAAGAAATTCAGGAAATTCAGACAGAAAATCTGAATAGGGACCTGGAGTCCGATACACTACGACAAATAGGACATGCTGTGTCTTCCAGCTTTGGTGACACAAACTGATGTTAAGGGTTTCAAATGAATTATAAACAATATTAGGTTTAGGGGTAATTAAAAGATTACGGTCAAAGACTGCTGCCACCCGGTCTGGCAACTGGCTCATCACCCAGGTGAGCTTAAATACGTGGCTGATGAGCCAGCTGCCAGCCGATCAAGGGAGAAAACACAAACTAGACAGAAGGAGCAGAGAGAGAGGAGGAGCAAAGGTGCAGAAAACAGACAGAAGCATGACAGAGACACTGACATCTTATCATGTCCAGAAATTTTGAAGCAGTTTGGATTCAGTATGTTGGGTAGAGAGCTGCTGGAGTTTACACGGTGAGGAACCAGAATTGTCGCTGCCATACAGCCACACCCCTAACATAGAGAAACATTTTTCAGAACATTTAATCACAAAGTCATTTAGGTGATACTTATACAATATGAAGTCAATAGTATAAAATCTCTGGGCAAACTTGGCTTACGCTTGATGTATTGAATTAACAACATTTGACCATTGAAACCAAAATAACTGACTTCCTGTCCAATTCTGACCATCAGTGCAGACTTTTTTTTGGGTCTCTCTTTCGACTCCACAAAAAGTTTTATGGGGAGGGATTTGTGAAAATTTCAAGGTGGAATGCCCATGGACAAGGCCATGAACCTGGCTGTTCAGGCACACAATGCAATTCTGTCCTGCAATTTTGATGCTTCTATGATGAAGTGCCTGCCCGGAAGAGCATTTTGACATATTGATGACGAATAACCAAACTTTGTCATGTGCTAGTGATCACGCCCTTTGACTAAATTTTCTCAACTTTGTCCGTAGATGATCTGATTTGAAGTATATTGGTTAACCCCATCAGAGCAGATGTTTTTAAAATTCAAAAATTCAAATCAAAATGGCCGACTTCCTGTTGGGTTATGGTCACCATGTCAGGAGACTTTTTTTTATATCTCTTCATGATGCATTTGCATACCAATTATTATTTGTCTTCGACAAAGTTAACAAAAATCCTTTTAGGGATTCGTTGAAATTTCTAGAAGGTGCTACTTTTGCATTTTGGCCCCCCAATGGGCTACGCGCCTATCAAGTGTCAGAGCTCTCCCTCATCAATCAGTGTACCAATTTTAATAATGATATGAGGTCTTCAAAACCGTCACAAAGCCACTTGTAATACATGGCGAGGGATCGCAATTCATTCCCGACACACGGACACCATTTCTTCATCGCGTTTGTAATGTTGCTTCGGCAACTTGTTCTGCATATATTACAAATAGAATTAAGTTTATGTGGTCAATTATGTAGACTTACTACATTTAAGAATAAAACCTGGAGTTAGTATATCAGGTTATTCAGGATGGAGCTCCCATCATTTCCAGTTAGTTTCAAGCTGCCATGATCAAGTATGTTGGCGTGAGAGCCGTTCAAAGTGAAAGAGCCTGAAAGAAAATCACCAAAATGGGGATTTTCAAGCTGCTATGATCAAATATGAGGCAGGATTATAAAAGTTTTAGAATCTTAATTTTAGTTTAGTTTTAATGAGCCTTGACTTCCCCCTCCCCTAATTCTGTTAGTTTTTATCAGTTTTTATTAGTTCTGAGATTAGATTTGCTAGTTACTATTAGTTTTTGTCTTTTTCCAAAATCTTAATTTTAGTTTAGTTTCCATTAGTTTTAGTACTAGTTTTAGTTTTTTATACTCTGCCAGATGCATGATTCAAAAGATCAGAGTAAGAGGAAGACACTATGGAAGAGTGGAGAAGTAAACTAGAAAGTTCCAGCGCGCTGAAATTCCGAGAGTGCTCCGAAACCTGTGCCCGCCATCGAGTCAGTAGCTGCCAAATGTTACAAAGCGCTCAGGTTTATGGCTGGCATCACACGAGAGAGCACAAATTTGCCAACAAAACTGGAAAAAAAAATGTGTCTAATGCTTACGGTTTGGCCGGGAGCAGCGTAAAAAGAGCAAAATGAGAGGTGATTTTTCAGTCATCCCGCACTCTGACAGTTGGTCTCTCCCCACTCTAACTTTTCAAAAAACGCCAACCCCACATGTTTTGGAGACGACCTGGATGAAAAACAACACAAGATATGAACACGCTGTCGGGTACGGGCGGAGATGACAAGTTTTCCTACGTTTTGAAGTTTGAATGAAGTTTCTACGACAACGTATGGCTTCGCAGCGCTTGCAGCACCCTTGGCGGGGCCAAAAACTGGAATTTTGTCGGGGTTGAAGGAAAGCACACTTGCCGGGGCCGAGCCACACGTTTTGATGTATCGTTTGTGTGTCTGTGATCAGCGATACGGACAACCGAAATTGTGCTATAATAAGAAGAACAAACACGGTGTAGAATAATAGTGCTCCCTTTCGGAGCACTAATTAACCTTGAAGTGCTGTATGGTGCGAAAAATTGCTTGAGCAAAATAAATTGATTTCTATCAGTCCGACATTGACAAAGACGAAAACGAAGTGACTTTTAATCATAATTACAATACCTTTTAGTTAGTTTTTGTAATCATATAATACAGTTGCCATTTTAGTTTAAACAAAAATGTTTTTTTCAGTTCTAGTTTTCGCTGTTTCGTTTTTATTAACGATGTTAACCTCGGTATGAGGGCATGAGCACTGTTCAAAGTAAAAGAGCATGAAAACACACATCATAGCAACCACGCCCTTTGACCTACAGAAATTATTTTGAGTGTTGGTCACCATTGTCTGTGGATGATCTGTACCTAATTTGAAGTCAATCAGGTGAATGCCCTATGAACAGCTCCTTCAAAAAGAGAAAACAAAGTCAAAATGGCCAACTTCCTGTTGGGTCGAGGGCGGGGCATCAAGACGATTTTTTTGTGCGCATTTCATGCATTTAGGCCAAACTCAGAGATGGGGCTTGCCATTTAAAGTTTTCTAGGCGCCGCTATTGAGCAATTTTGGCCATGTGTTTTGAATGACTATAAAATACGAAATTTCTTGCCAGTCTGAATGTGCATGCCAAAGATGTGCTTTCGAGTATGATCAAGGCCCCAAAAAAGCAACTACTTATTCCTAAGAATCATAATAATAGTTAAAGCTGCAAGCATCTGTGAGTAGGTCCAAGCAATTGCACTTGTCGGGGTACAGGCAACTGTGGAGTTAATGCAGGTCACAGGCCATACCAAGACTACTCTGTGTGGACTGAGCATCATCTCTGTGATTTAGGGATAATGACCTATTTCTTTTTTCCACAACTGCCCTCCACCTCTTCTTAAACTAAATTGCTTGAGGCAGAGGCTGTGGATAGCAATGCTCTACATTAGACTTAGACTAACTTTATTGATCACTTTGGGATGACTCCCTCAGGGAAATTTACATTTCCAGTAGCATAACTCAAGGCAACAAATATCATACTCAACATACTCAACAAAATACATGTTGAAACATGAAACCACATTATTGCAGTCACAATCAGTATAATAATAATATAGATAGATAGATAGATAGATAGATAGATAGATAGATAGATAGATAGATAGATAGATAGATAGATAGATAGATAGATAGATAGATAGATAGATAGATAGATAGATAGATAGATAGATAGATAGATAGGGCTGAACAATTTATTGCATTTGTGAAAATATTGTGATATGATAAAATGTAATTTTATAATCGCAAAGGCTGTGATTTGACTGGTCATGTAATCTGGCGATGTGACATGCAAGTGAGCGGAGCTCCTGGCTGAGCGGAGCTGTATCCATAAGCTCAGCGGAGGCTGCATTGCAAGTCTCCACTCATCATGGTAACGGAGGAAAACATGCTCATTGCATGTTGCCATGTTAAGCTCTCATTCTCATTAGTGACGACAGACAGACATGTCTGCATCTCCTCTACCGACTGTGAAAGGATGGATGCAAGGCTGCCAATATGGGCAGGCCAAAATAGCAGAGGGAGAGTAATTGTCCAAACAAAAATTCTTCTTTCTTTTAAATATTTATTGGTACTCACAACAATGTCCTCTTTCCAGTTACACACACTTTTTTTATATAATTTTAGAAAATAATTTTCTTTAAAAAAAAAGAACCAGTTCCCAAGACAAAATAAAAAGGAGTCGACTTCCTGTTGGGTTGAGGGCAGGGCTTCAAAAGGATCTTTTGTGCGCCTCAGTATGTTCTATAAACCCACCAAGTTTCATGCATTTAAGTGAAATTGGGGCTCGGCATTCAAATTTTCTAGGTGGCACTGTTGCACAATTCTGCCCTGTTCATTTTCCACGATATTTGTACATGTAAATTTTTGCCCGTCTCTATGTGTATGCCAAAAATGGTGAATTTTTGAGCATGTTGGGGCCTCCTAAAATGCAATTTACTTTAGGAAGGAAAATAATAACAATTAAAGAAACATCAGCAACAACAGCAGATACAATAGGTTCCTTGCAACTTTGTTGCTCGGACCCTAATAATATCAAGCAGTTGTGAGCGGGTCCTTGTCTGTGCACCAGTCAGGATCCTGGCAATCACTGAGAAAATGTAGTTCTGAGACCATCCCAAGAATCCTCTTTTTTAGCACATTCTGAAGAGGAATCTCTTCTGGGCTGAGCAACATCCCTGTGATTCTGTGACAAGGAACTGCCTCTCCACTTTGGCTGCCATACGGCTACATCCCTTGACAGAGAAGAAAGCTATTCTGAATTCTACATCACAATGCCACTTAGGTAATGCCTACACAATATTAAATTAATGAAATCTCTAGGTGGACTCAGGTGACAAGTGATGTATTGAAATAGTGACACTTGATCATTGAAATGAAAATGGCCAACTTCCTGTCCAGTTCTGACCATTGTGCATCTAGACAAATTCAAATTTCTACTCCAGAAAAGGCTTTGTGGGGAGGGGTTTTCGAAAATTTTAAGGCGGCGCTATAGAGAAATTGAGCAATCCCCTTTGACAAGGCCAGTCACTGGCTCTTCAGGCATACAATGCAATTATGTCCAGCAATTCTGTCCAAATTTCATGTGGGTTTTTTTTTACTTTAAAATTTTTTAAATAAATTACTTTTCATGCCCGCCACACAGATAGCATTGGTATTAGCATCCATTCCTTTGTAATGTAGCTTCACCAACTTGTTCTGCATGCATTACAAGTGGAATGAAGTTGATGTGGTCAATTATGTAGGATTACCACATGTAAGTGTACAACCTGATTGCTTCCTGTCACCACTGGGGAGCGCCATAGCAACCACGCCCACAACAAGCAAGCTAAAATGGCTAACTTCCTTTTGAGTTGAGGGCGTGGCTTCAAGATGATTTTTTGTGCGCCTCAGTATGATCTATAAACCCACCAAGTTCCATGTATTTAGGTGAAACTCAGAAGTGGGGCTCACGTTTCAAATTTTCTAGGTGGCGCTTTTGTGCAATTCTGGCCCATTTCATTGCTCGGGCCCTAATGATTCTCACGCTGGAGAAAGGCAACTGAGCTCCATATATTGTACGGATGTAGATGTCCTGAGCACTTACCCCTGAGGTGGATTTGATGTAGTTGTGTGAATAAGGTGTCTTAAGGCCCCAGTATGCTTCCACGAAAATGGCCATGTGTCTGCGCCATTCTGGGGAGTGGCGCAGAAGGATTTGTGCGGGGAAAATATTAGAGACCTTGCGCCAACAGCAAGTTGTGGCACATGCTTCTTACTGAACTCACCACACCAGTAGGTGAAGTCGTGAGTTCAAAAACCTCTTTGACAACATGAGAGAGCTCAGTTTGTCTTGGAACAGCAAAATGCTAAGTATCCGTGTTATGCTGACAAGACGTCCACTTTTGCCCAGACATGTCCTCTTTTAATAATGTTTAAATTCATTAGAATGTCCGTGTTTCAATTAACTTGCGCTTTGTACAGGCTGTCCTGTCTGTGGTCCTGCAACTCGCACATACGGGGAGAAAGTGAGTGAGAAAGAGAGCCCGTAGTAGACATTGCTTTTGACCCAGTAGCACCCCACCCCAAGTAAATAATTCAAAATATAGTCACCATAAATACATATATACTTTATTGTGTCTTTTATTTATGTCTTTAATTAAGACGATCTCTTCTTTGTCTGCTCCGGGGGGCAGAGATTTGTACCACCCCCATGTTGTTGGATGGAACATTACAGAGGTGGCACAGAACCATGCTGGAGGCTCGGTGGCTTATCTGCCTTGGATGGAGGGGTTGTGTTGTTATTAACGTCATCATTCTGCACTGAAATACCTGCTACCTGGTTGTAGATGAATTATTTCAATTGACAAATGCAAATCTGATTTAATTATATAATTCCATTACCAGTGATTTGAACATTCAGGAATACTGGTAAAAAAAATGATCTGTAGTACAGGTTCTTTTGGAATTAGTGAAATTTGTTGTCGTTATACTGTATTTAACCATTACAATGAAATGTGTAAGTTTTGCTAATTGTTCATGAGCTTAATTTTCCAGTTCATGTAATATATTAACTATGGCACAAGTTACGGAAAATTGTCATATTTTTATGAAATTACAGTGATGAAAGTGAGCCAAAGTCATCCCATTGTGATTCAGGTAAAAACTGTAGCAGTGTCATAGAGGATCGGGGGCCCAATCGGTTTCATGTGTGTATTTTTGCTTTCAATTTGACATTTTAAAGCACTGGTTCTAATATCCCAGGTCTGTATTATAGACCAGCCAGCTGAGTCCCTTTTGTAGCAGCAAGTGGGGGCGAAAGCGAAATTGTTGTTCCCATTCTCACTGCCGCCAGTAGCTATATTGGCTCGGCAGCAACGTCTCAGCAGCTGTAGAGAGGAGAGGGGGATAGAGAGGGACAGCGGCAACAACAGACAGCCATGAGTTGCAACAACTCTGTAGCATACTGGATGGAACCAAAATCAATGACAATTACAAGCAATGCCAACACAACCTAACATAACATTGCGACACAATGTTGTGTTTATGTGTGTATGTATGTGTGTGTGTGTGTGAGTGTGTGTAGCAGGTGGGTGAGAGGTCCCTTATGTGCGTGGTTACACCTGTGCACATGCCTTCATGCAGAATTGAATCGGTGAGAGGTTTGTCACTACGCTTCAGTGGGAAGGAAATGGAATTAACGGCGTCACACGATGTCACACCCCGACAAAGGCGGGAGCCATGATCGCCCCGGGCACAGTCTGAGGCAGCAGTGAGGCCAGGGCATCGTCGAGCCCACAGCCCCGCAGAACCAGGTGGGCTGCCGGGTTGGGTGTCCCCAGCCCAGTCATGAGCAACCCCCCCCCCCCCCCCTCCCGCCCCCCATACCACCTAGTGGTACGGGGGGGACAAGGAAGGAGATGCACAACACTACCCTGCATCACCTCCTGGCCTTAACTCTGGGTGTCCAAAAGTGCCCCCTCCCCGTATCCCCTCAACAAGGTCTAGTGCTGTGTGCTGTGAGTTTGTCTGATGTGCTATTAAAATCAGGGGGGGCTGGGAGACCGTTGCCCAACAACCCAACAAATTAATCTTATTTCTGGTCTGAGTGTGCTTTTGGGTCTTGGGAACCTTATAGTACGGTCTGGTGAGGTCAGACCCAGCCACTCAGGATCACCTGGAGCTTCTTCAGCATCACATAAGCGCGTTGGCTCAGAGGTTTGAAGGGGTTAGCATGCCAGATGATCAGGCCGCAGGCGCTATGCTTGGTCCAGCGGTTCATCGAACTACGGTTCAGGAAACTCGTCTTAAGGGTCCTGAGCGTTTTAGCAGTCATCAGGTATCTGTCAGTCTGTTTCTAACCACTTGCATGCTTTTGTTTGCTCTACAACCGATCACGTAGGCCTCTGAGGCTACTAAGGTGGCTTATGATATTATTCACTTAGCAGGACGAGCATGAGCGTGGGGAACAGCTTAGCCTAGCAGGCTAATCCGCATCAAACAGGCAGACCGCACAGTTGCCGATTACTCGATTGAGGTCAGAACCAGGGCTCCTCAATCGGGTTAGAATACAGCCAGAACAAACTAACAAGCTAACAAAGTTCCCATCCGGCTCAGGTCCAGGGCACCGGAATTATTGGTCCATGTGATCTCTAACTCCGACTGCCCCGATAATTTGAGGGTATCTGGTTGCGGGAACATAACCCAATACTGAACTGGGAGACTGGGAGATCACAGAGTGGGGGGGAGATTATCAGTGTAGGTGTTTAGTATCGCCTGTTTCTGAGCCAGTACCTGTGAGTGCTGAGGATGTTCAAGGTGTGCCGGAGGACTACAGGGACTTTCCAGTGTTCAGCAAAGCAAGGGCTACATCGCTTCCGCCTCACAGAAGCTACGATTGTGCTATTGAGCTTTGAGAGGGGCGGTTCCTCCTCAAGGTCGTCTCAATTCCCTTTTGGCACCAGAGCGTGGGGCAATCCTCACCCGCTGCTGGAGCTGGTTTCTTTTTTGTGAAGAAGAAGGATGGATCACTACGTGCTTGTATCGGCTATCGACGATTATGATCCATCCTGTACTCTGATGGTGACAGCCTTGGATTAACTTCAAGGAGCAACTAATTTTATAAAGTTGGACCTGCATAACGCCTATCATCTCGTCCATATTGATGTTTTCGTCGATCAAGATGACATTTTGATTTTTTTACAGACTCACGAGGACCATGTTAATCATGTGAAATAGGTGCTGCAGAAGCTCTGGGACAATTCTTTATTCGTTAAAGCGGAAAAATGCAAGTTCCATGTTAAAACTGTCTCGTTCCTAGGAAACATTATCGATCAGGGTGCAGTTCGTATGGATCCTACAAAAGTGTCAGTAGTGAGTGACTGGCCCTGTCCCACAGACAGAAAGCAGCTCCACAGATTCTTAGGGTTTGCTCATTTTTACAGAGGCAGCTCCCCTCACGGCCCTGACCTCTTCCAAGAGGAGGTTTCTTTGGTCGCAGGAGGCGAAGTCAGCTTTCTGTGATTTGAAGGCCAGGTTTACGTCTGCTCCTATCCTCGTTTTGCCTGACCTCCCAGCATTCGAGGGGGGATAACAAGCTCCACCTCTGTGCCTTTTTCTTTCTGCAGCTCACTGCAACCAAACTAGAACACAGGCAACCGGGCATTATTGGTGGTTAAACTAGCTCTTGAGCTTGAGCCTTTTGTAGTGTGGACAGATCATAAGAATTTGGAGTACCTGTTAACTGCGAGGAGACTCAATGCCCAACAGTCCTGCTGGTCACTGTTTCATTTCATTTTGTGTTATCCTATTGTCCTGGTTCTTGTAACACAAGACTTGACGGTCTCTTCAAAGCATTTGAGGAGGAGGTGTATCTGGATAAGGAGAGTGACACAATCCTTCCATCCTCTTTTTTTGTGGGTTCTGTTACTTGGGGGGTGGAACAGAAGGTGCTCCAGGCTTCGGAGGGAAGGGAGGTGCCTGATAATGGAACCTGATAATATCTCTCATTGCAAATGAAGGCTCAGGTATAGGTCCGTGAAGAGCATCTGGACAGTGCTTTCACAACATTTCTGTAAAGTCCCGCAACACCACAGGGAGTAGTAAAAGTCTGTACACAGGCCTGTCCTACTACAAGATGACATCGAAGCAGGAACATAAACATATTCCACTGCGCTACATTTATTTTAACATGGCAACAAAGAGGACACAACAGCTGGACAATGAAAGCTCAGACGAGTTCCTCCCTGTTCTG
Organism: Karalla daura; assembly: GCA_029224185.1. Classification (NCBI taxonomy): domain Eukaryota; kingdom Metazoa; phylum Chordata; class Actinopteri; order Chaetodontiformes; family Leiognathidae; genus Karalla; species Karalla daura. The sequence continues at coordinate 26,024,234 of CM055193.1, read as the reverse complement.
CACTTTACCTGATGAGAACTCCTCTTACTGCCGTGCCGACTTGGTTCGATGCTTGCGCTGTCACGCAAATGTTATCCGACGTTCGCAAGGTCTCAAATGTTCGGCTACACACAAAAGGTCGTGCCAACTCCAAAACATTGGACGACCGACTGATGTCGGACAACAATCTTTCCAGATCAAAAAAAGACTTTTTGTTTGTAGTCGGGCACCTTTTTCTCTCTGTTTTACGTGATAGCTGCTTTAAGTTGCGGGTTTCTGGTATGGGCCAAGGAGCCAACTTTTTTCAGATCAGCGGTTGCCAACCCATCGATCACAATCAACTGGTTGATCTTGGAGGATTGCCCTGTCAATCTCAAGGTCCTGCTAAATATAAGCAATTCCAGGCTATCAGCACTATTGTGGCACTCTTATTTTAAAAAGGGAAGTAGAAATTCAGCTGCCTTTTCAGGACGGTTTGTGGCTTGACTGGTTGGTTAGTTTGCAAAATAACTGGCCAGCGCATGAACATATAATTTTGAATTTTTCACAGTATGTTAGGATGAACAGTGTCTCAAGCGAGTCTTTTTTGGTAATGATCTGTGGAAGAATATGCATTAGGAAAGATGCGATCTGTTGCATTTATTTTGAAAGAGGAAGTAGGAACTGAGCTGCCTTTGTGAAGGTCTGCGCTCTCCAGTGCTTTTCTAGTTTGCAAGCATGGTGGAGGGTCTGCCACAGAAGAAGACAAAATCCTACAATTTTCATCCAGGATGGGAGAAGGAATTTCTTTTTACTTTGGTAAAAGACAAGTATTGGCGAGGGAATTTGGGCATAACAACACTAACCACCACAACACTAACACTTACCAAACAGGATAATTGAATAATTATTGTAATTATTAGTTTAATGAAATCGATTCAATACATAATTAAATTATTATTATTTAGTTAATTTATTAGCCGTCTGGAGTCTGGACTGGAGTCTTTTTCTCTTAACACCTCAACAGCAGAGGCTATTGGCAGAGGTCAGGGATCTGGGGCATAAAAAGGGTGGTGATGCAATCCTATAGATATAATCCTTTATTATAGAATCAACTGCATTGAGAAGGCAGCAGCAGAGAGCTGACATTGTACTAGGAGATAGTGGAATGGCTTCCCAAAGGTCATTATTTCACTGTTGGTCAGATGTCTTGAGTATATGCTACACTTCTCTTTTACATAAGCTGGTAGTCAGAAGTGATTACACACTGGTCAGGTAAGACTGGAGTAGGAGGAGAGACGGTTCAGGGTGTGGTTCAAGCAGCGTGTGGGTTCATGTACGCACTGAGAGAACTTTCAAATCAGTTCTATTTGTTTTAAATACCAGTAACAGCCGTTATCTCAAGGCATTTTACAAAGAGAACAACAATATGTACAGAGTGAAAAAGGGTTAGGGCTAGGGTTAGGGTGAACCCGATTCACACCCACAGAGAGAGCAGAGAAGATAGAGCTCAATGTGCCGGGTACCCCCGGCAGACTCAACCTAAAGCAGCTTATCTAGGATTTATGGTATATCTGTAGGCTCTGTCAAAAAGGAGGGTTTTTAACCTACTCTTGAAGGCAGAGATGTTGTCTGCCTCCCGGACTGAAACTGGTAGATGGTTCCACAGGAGAGGGCCTTGGTAGCTGAAGGCTCTGTCTCCAAATCTAGACTTAGAGATTCTTGGAACCACAAGTAGGCCTGCATTTAGAGAACGGAGTGTCCTAGTGGAGCAAGAAGGTTTTATCAGGTCTGAAATATAAGAGGGTGCCAGACCATGAAGACCTTTATAGACAAGGAGAAGGATTTTGAACTGTATCCTGAATGGTACAGGAAACCAGTGCAAGCCGGCCACAACTGGAGAGATATGATTTCGCTTTCTAGTTTTAGTCAGGACACGAGCTGCCATGTTCTGAATGAGCTGCAGAGTTCTCAGCAACCTATTGGAGCTTTCAACCAGTAAAGAGTTGCAGTAGTCCAGCCTGGAAGTAACAAAGGCATGGACCAGCTGTTCTGCTGCATGGAGAGGGAGTAGGTGCCTTATTTTTGCGATATTGCGGAGGTGGAAGTAGGCAGTCCGTGAGATAAATTTTACGTGGGCGCTAAAAGACAGGTCTTGATCAAAGCGAACACCTAGGTTCTTTACAGTGGTGGCTGAAGGAGTAGCAAAATTATTTTGTCGTGCTATGGCATCGTATATAGAGTCACGTAGGTGTTTTGGACCTACGAGCTGGTGGTCAACTGTATCAAAAGCAGCACTAAGATCAAACAAGACAAGAACTGAAAGAGGACCATGGTCAGACGCCATAAAGACATCATTAGTGACTTTAACCAGTGCAGCCTCAGTGCTATGATTTATTCTAAAGCCGGACTGGAAGGACTCAAATAAGCTATTGTTATTAAGGGGTTCACAGAGCTGGTTGGCAATGATTTTCTCAAGGATTTTTGAGATGAAGATAAGATTAGAGATCGGCCTGTAGTTTGCCAGAGTTCCTGGATCGGGGGACGGTTTCTTAAGGAGGGGCTTGATAGTTGCAACTTTAAACTTAAGAGGAACGTAACCTGTTGTTAGGGACAGGTTGATGAGGTCAAGTAAAGAGGTGGCGATTAACACTTCCTTTAAAAGCTTAGTGGGAATTGGGTCAAGGAGGCAGGTCGATGATTTAGAGGAGGAGACTGCTAAGATGTGTGGGAACACACTGCTCAGTGGAGTTATGACTGAGTCAGCCTGGCTACAGTGATGAAAAGAAACCTGGGGTTATGCTTATTTTCCTCAATTAGAGAGGAGTAGTATCTGGCTCTGGCATTACACAGATCCAGCCTGTATGTCTTCAGACTATCTTTCCAGGTTAGAAAAATATTGTTGTTTTTGGTCAAATGCCATTTCCTCTCTAATTTACGTGCTAGCTGCTTTAGGTGGTGGGTTTCTGGCATATACCAGGGGGCCAATCTTGGTCTAGAGATAATCTTTTTAGTTAGGGGTGCAACAGAGATGCGAATCTCGTGAAGGGAGGTAACCAAGCTATCAGCAAGGTGATCAATGAGGGAGGGACTCGGGCTTTCGTAGCAAAGAGGTGATGTAGCACCAAGAGACAAGGGAATAGCTTCCTTAACGTTTGCTAAGACGCTTTCAGTTAAGTGTTGTGTATATATACTGCTATTCTGTCTCACATGACTGGCTAAAGGAAGTTGAAAGTGATTAATAAGTGGTCAGACATAACTGGGTTAGGGGGAGAAATGGTCAGGTGTTTAATTTCAACACCATCAGTAAGAACAAGGTCCAGGGTGTGATAAAAGCAGTGCATGGGTTCATGCACATGCTGGCAGAAGCCAATGGACTCTGCTATGGAAGTGAATGCTGTACTGCAACTATTACTGACTACATCTACATGAATATTGAAGTCACCGATGATAATGATTTTGTCGGTTATGAGAACTAACTTTGAAAGAAATTCAGGAAATTCAGAAAGAAATTTAGGCTAACACCCTCACAAAGCCAAGTTTCTGTGAGACACAACACATCAATGTTGTTATCAGAGATTAATTCATTAACAAGAACGACTTTGGAAGACAGGGAGCGGATATTAACTAATCCACATTTAATGCTCCTGTCCTGAAAAGTGACTGAGGAACTCCTGATTTTTATAAGGTTGTTCAGGGTTGCTCCTCTGCTGTTAAATCAGGGGACAGACACAGACTCTATGCGGTGGGTGACTGAGAAGAGGGAAGCACAGAGGAGTGTGCTACACTGCTCCTCTGGTCACAACTCTGAGTCAGAGTGGGGGAGGACTAATGCACTTGGCCAGATTGCTACAAAGGTGGGCTGCTCCTTCCAACGTGGGGTGGATGCAGTCCCTACTGAGAAGATCAGGTGTTCCCCAGAAAGTTTGCCAATAAGCCCACACCACGCCCGCTCTGGCCCCCGAGATGCAGTTTATGGCTGCTAACTTCACATCCCATAAAATAGAGTCACCAATGACCAGAGGTTTATCCTCGGCGGGTGTGTTGCTGAGCGGGGAGAACCTGTTGGAGGTGTGAAGCGGTAGGTGGGCCTCAGTGGACTTTGGCAGAGAACAACGCTTCCCTCTGACAGTCACCAAGCGTCCCTGTGTTCCCGAGGCTGCTCGGGAGAAGCCGGAGGGGAGCTAAGGGGAGCTGAGCTAAGCGGCTCCACACTGGCTAACTGTGGCTGGTTGTTTTGCTTCCACGGTGCGGAGCCGGGCTTCCAAATCGCTAAGCCTGGCCTTCAACCTGATCAATAAACTACAGTGCATACACATATCACCCTTGCTACAGGAGGCAAGGGAATAACTAAACATGTGGCACACTGAGCAGGAGAGAGGGATAGGAGAAGCAGAAGGGGAAGCCATTGCTAACCGGGCTAATGCTAACAGCGCTACGGGAGCAAGGGTGATCGAAAGACACTAGGAGTGGTGTAGGAAGCAGGTCGGGGAGAGAGTAGGACCCAAAAACAGGATAGAGTACTCAAATCGCACACATAGGATAATTTAATTGTGGAAAATCAAAGAGAAGACACAAAGGATAGGAGTCGGGATAGAGCAGAAAGTGAAGCAGTGCTGTCGGCAGTCAGCAGAAAGTGATGCTTACGAAGCAGGTTACCAGTTGTGATTGGCTCAAAACTCAGAACTTGTCTGGGCTTGTCCGTTGGAGTTGGTTGGAAAGCTGCGACTTTTTCTGCCTACATTATTCTGTTTTTAGCAAGTTTTGACATTTTCTCCCAAAATGAGGTGAGTTTTCCTCCTCTCTTCAAGTATTACTGGAACATTTCTAGTTTGAAACCCATTTAAATTTGGTTTACTTGGGTTTACTCGGGTAAATTTTGAGCATTGAACACCTGCAGCATTGTGTTCTTAGAGGGGCTACTCATGTGTTCTTGATGGAAAAATACTGTGTTTGTCTGAGTGCATAATGTTGGAATGAGTTGCCTGAGATGCCTGTTGCTTTCAACGTGTAAGTGTTGGGTAATTAGTTTAGGGTATAAAAGTACAGCAAGAGGTTTATGAACCCTAATAAAGAGTGCCTGGTTCCTGGCCATTTGGAGGAGGACAGATAAGATGCAGAATGATTGTAACAGCTGAGGAGCTCAGCTGTCTTTACCTTAACTTTGATGGCTTATGGCTTTGTCTTGGTTAAATACTGAGGACTCTGACTGTTCTGGGAGCTCCTCTCTCACAACTCTGTTGTGTGAGATTCTGTGCACAACCTGGAATAAAGCTACAGACTTCAAGAACCTTCATTTGAGATTGGTGAAATCCTTTTTTTTACCAACCTCTACAGTTTTACAGTGTATTCACTACAAACAGTTATGTATGAAATTCAAATAATTCTGTACTTTTGAAAAAATTCAGTACCCACTTACACTAACTAACATTAGCTTAATTTGCCCTATTGTTTTTGTTTAAGATCATATGAAAATGCAGTGGAAATGCAAGTACTGCTCTGCAATCTGTGAGAAAAGAGGATAGCTTTTTAAACACTACAGGCTAAAAAGTGGGACATGTGCAATAACTGAGCCCTTTCCTTGCTTGCATCAGGAATGTGTGTGTACATTCAAGTCTCTCAATGCACTCCATAGCCATTTATCCCGCTTTCACAACACAATTGTGGACCAACTGCAAACTCCAGTCTCTCAAAAGAAATTTTGCTGCTTGTCCTGCACGGAAACTGAGCAAAACTTTGCTCATCTGCGAAATACTCACTTAAAAGTGAATCACAAAGTTGATTGTCCTTTTAAAGACTTTACATTTCAGAGCAGTGCATATTCCACTTTCAGTGCACACAAAAGTAAAATGCATATAGAGCCTGCTTGGAAGAATTGCAAGTCTGAAATAATTGTCACTACAATCATTGACACGTGATGAAGCAGCAAATGAAGGTCAGGGTAAGGTACAGCAACAGGAAACTTCTGGCACAGAAGACTTTGATGTCATGGAAGAAGCCTATGATGATATTTGTGATTTAGGAAAACAGCTTCAACATGATCTAGCACCTCTGGTATTGCAAATTCTAACTATTCTGCATATCCCAGAGAGTGCTGTACAAGAAGTGATAAAACACCTTTGCCAAATATATGCTTACACACTTGAATATTCTTGGACATTCCAGTGTTAATAGTTTGCTTTGAGGACACCACTGCTGAAAGCCCATCAAGCCCAGCATGTTCAGCATCACCAAAACCCTACAAGAGTGGGGATCATACTTGTGTGCTGTGTTGTGATGGACAGCCTCAGCAACTGCAGTACCCAAAACACTTAGAAAACACATTCATCTTCATTGGTAACAGTGAGCTACTTCCCAAGGTTCAAAAGCTGAAAAATGATCTTGCAGTGAAAGACACATTTCTTGATGTTTTACTAGCTCTGTGCTGTCTCTATAGTTGTTCTTAATGGTTTTTTTGCCCTGTAATTATTACTTCAACTATGTATATAATTCTACTAAAGAATATTATTTTGGTGCTTTTACTTGAAATGTCAGTTTTCATGTAGTGTGTTACTTGATTATTGTTTGTAACAATGTATCATCAATTTTGTATATACATTGTATGCTTAATTCAAAGCAATATTGACTAAACTACAACATTAACTTTATTAGTTGATATGTGCAAGTAAAATGTACATGGGTAACATCAGTGAACCTGACAACCGTTGGAGTGTGACGTCAGAGCCCCCTCACTGATAATTGATTGGGCTTTTCACAGGACATGATGGCGAGAGTTAGTATGTGATCATCAACGTGAAATAACAGAGGTAAGTTTTCATCTTAGCAAACTTTGTGTGTTCCGTTCTTTATGTTTCTCCCGTTCTCTATGTTCCTCTATGTTCCTCCCGTTCTGTCCGTATTCCTGTATTTTTTGCTAGCTAGCTTACATGTCCATTTTGCGTGGAGAAGCCCAGAGGACGTTGCGGCACGCTGGCAACAGAGGATCAAGTATAAAATGGGAAATTATCGCGCAAAGTTAAGAAGTTGTCAGCCAGCCATTCCAGAACTGGAGGTTAACACACTGAAGAGATGATGCTCCAATGAAGAGAGTTCCCCTAAAGGCAACAAAAGGCCAAAAAAAACAGAAGTAAACTACCTGCCACCACTATCGCTAGGTGAGACAGAGGAAACCTTAGAGAAGGAGAGACTGGATTTGCTCAAGGAAATGAATAAGAATATAATTAATGAGAAAATGTCTCATTAATTAGTCTTTCGCTCTCAGAAGAATCAAGGTTGTAAATCACTTGCCCACAGTTCAAGACCTCATGGAACAATGGCCTTCACTGTTCAGTGAAACTCAGGTAAATGCAGCAATAAAGTGTACCTGGGCTCTGCTGAGTCATCTTGATCATTATTTTGTGTTTATATCTCTCATTTCAGATCAATGAAGAGTTCAAAAGAATAACCACAATTCATCTGGAGCAGACCGTTTGTCCAAACTGGACAGGCACACCACAAACCCTTTGGAGATATTGAAGAAGAAAGGAGGGGTTGCAGGAATAAAAATAAGACCAATGTTGTACTCACTGAGAGGTCGATTTTTTAATTTATTTAATAACATCATGTTACAACCACCAGTTGAACTCAGCCAATGGAAAGTAACCCGACAAATGAACAATTGAAGAGAGTTGGCTGTTGTGGCAATGAGTAATTTATTTTAAACAAAAGAAGGTGACACTGAGGTGGGGAGGAGGAGACAATGTGGTTATGCCAAGTAAAATGAAATGAATATAACAAAAGTAGGCCTGACTAAACTATCTCAACTAAAAATAAAATATAAATCAAAAGGCCTAACTATCTTATCTAAAGAAAAGACACCAATAAACATACATGTGGCACAACCAATACCCCTACTGTTTTAATAGAGGAATCACCTATGTGAGTGCAAAGAATGTAAAGGGTACCCCGACTTACCAAATGTCAACCTCCTCACCCACACCTTCTTACAAAACCTCAGACTATTAGAGCTATTGGTTCGCAGCAGCAACCTACAGCTAGGAGCAAACAAAAGGAAAAGGGCTGGAGGCAGGTGATGTCCTTCTTTTAAACGCCACCTCCCTGGTGATTGGCCATCAGTGGGGCTGGAAAAGACCAATCAGCAATCTGGCCCCACCCACACAGGTGAGGAGCCTTCAGGTGGCCTGAAACACAAGGACGGTGAAGAGGACACAAACAAAACACACTGCCTGGCACGTAGCACATCATATTGAATGTTAAAAATATTAATATCAATACAATATGAAGTTAGTTCTTATACTCTTGCCCATGTAGAACGCTGTTGCAGGCTTACATTCCCTATGGGTAACTTTCTGTTTACATTTGTATGTGCTCTTATGTATTGTTCCATAATATATTTTCATATCTTTTTTTGACAGCAACATGTCAAAGGGAGAAGAGACATCATTATCCGTTGCTTGGTTGAGTTCCTTGGAGAGTCTGGAGAAGAGCTCTGGAGAAGAGACTAAATAAATTTTATGATTTTTGGACTTTCTGATGACTTTCTGATGACTGTCATGACCATGTGGTTATCTGGCCTTATAATCTGATATTCACTTGTGATATTATCTTTTGGGGTAAAACTTGTTTATTCTGATTGTAACCATGTAATTCAGCCTCTCTTTCACAAATCCTGAGTAAAAATTACAAAGTCTTTCTGTGTAGAAAATGTTTCCTAGATTTTTTTAAGTAAATATCACTCCACATTTTTTTCAGTGTATATTGTTGTTTTTTTCAAAACTTGCAGTGTAAAACACATTTATGCTCAAGGCACATTTCCCCATGTGTCATGATTCTGTGTCTGTCTGCCCTGTCACTCACCTGAACCCCTCCACTCCTTGTCAGGTGTCTCCTTGTTCGCCGCCTATCAGCTGGCAGCTATCCTCAATCTACTGGGTACTTAGTGTCTCCTCTGTAAGGGGATAGCTGCCAGATCGTTGCTTGCAACTCTCCGTGCTCCATGTCCTGCCCTGCTCTGTTCCCTGCCCTGTTCCGTGTTCCTGTGTCCTGCTTTCCCTAGCTATTCCCCTGGGTTGGTTTCCCCTTCAGCCAGTTTTGTGTTTTTGGTTTGCTGTGACTATTGTTTTGCTACTTTGTGTTCTGGGTTCTTGGTATTCCTGAGTTTTTGAAAACCTTGTCTTCTGTTGTTACTTTTAGTTCTAGTTAAGTATTAGGTAGTTAGTTTTCCCTGTGGAGGTTTTGAGACCCCAAGTGATTATTTACTTTTTTAGTTTGTTAGTTCCCTGCGGAGGCCTTTGCCCCAGGTGATTATTTAGATTTTTAGTTCCCTGCGGAGGCCTTTGCCCCAGGTGATTGTTTTTGTTTATTTATTTGTGCTTGCGTTACTGTGTTTATCCTGCAGAGGCTGTTAGCTCCAGGACTTTCTGTTGTCACTTTATTAAACTGTGATTGAGACCGTATTCTGAGTGTGCTCTTGTGTCATTTGTGATTCCTGACACCATGTCCATGTCTGGATTGAATACACTGCACTCAACAGAGCAGATTTTCTTGCAGTTGCTCATTTTGTATGTGATACTTATTGCATAGTTCTCGTGATTGTGTTTTACTGAAATAACTCTGTAGAAGATGTCACACCGTGGTGAGGTCGTCCTGTCTTGGGGTTTTTGTCTTGTCATTTCCTGTTTTATTTTGAAAGTCTAATCCTCCTCTCGTGTCAGGTCACTTGCCCTTCCTCCTGTGTCCTCGTTCGTCAGCCCTGATTGTGTCCACCTGTTCCCTATTACCCCCATGTGCTCAAATAGTCTGTGTCTCCCTTTGTCTGATGCAGAAGTGTTTCGTCTCTGTCCGAACACCCAAGCCAGCTTCACAGCCCACAGTTCACAGTCCAAGTCGGTTATTGTAAGTCTTGTTTTTGCCTCGTCAGAGTGATTTTTTGTTGTAACTTCTTAGTTAAATATTTCTCATAGTCCTAGAGTTGTTTCCTCCCTTTTGGAGTGACTTTAGTTTAAAAGTTTTATAGCCTTTTGTTTTTCCTCCTCGAGAGTGATTTTGATTTCAATAATTTTGTAATTCCTTCTTAGAGTTTTCTCCTCCCTTTTGGAGCGCCTTCAGTTTAGTTTTAGTTTCACAGCTTAGAGTAGTTTTTCAGGTTTTCATTGCCTTTTGATTTCTCTCTGTTCGAGGTTGCTTGATTAATAAACGACCTTGCTCTGACCACCTCTGCGCCTGAGTCCTGTCCTGAGTTCGGGCCTGACAGTACACTTCTGCCAGCATGGACTCAGCAGAGGCTGGCCGGTGGGCAGCCGCGTTACAGGCTCAGGAAGCTCGCCTCTCTCGTCAGGAGGAGTTCCAGGTAGCGATGGTGGATCAGCTGGGCCAGCTTTCCACCCAGGTGAGGGAGCTGACGGACCATTCGCGGCAGCCAGCCCCACCATCAGCGGCACCGGAACCCCCAGCAGCGGTGGCGGCTGCACCCCCGGTCATGGCTGGGATGGGAATCAAGCTGGCTTCCCCGGAGCAATACTCGGGGGAACCTGGACTGTGCCGGGCTTTCCTCATTGAATGTTCCATTCATTTCGAGCAGCTCCCACACGCTTTTATCACAGACAGATCTAAGATTGCATTCATGATCTCCTACCTGACTGGGAGAGCCAAGGCTTGGGCCACCGCCGAGTGGGCTCGAGATTCTCCAGTCTGCTCCTCTTTCACTGACTTTAAAAAAGCCCTCATGATGACTTTTGATCCCGTATCTACAGACAGGGAAAAGGCCAGGGAGCTGAGCAGAGTGGCACAGGGCCGGGACTCAGTGTGCGACTACGCTATTCGCTTCCGCACCCTGGCAGCGGAGAGTGGGTGGAACAACACAGCCCTATACGACGTCTTCCTGAAGGGGCTGGCGGCTCATATCCAGGAACTGCTGTTGCCCCTGGATTTGCCTGCGGACCTAGACTCACTCATCTCGCTTGCCATCCGGACGGACAACCGGGTTCGAGAGCTCCGACAAACGCGGAGCAGCGGTTCGAGGTCGGAGAGGGTTCTGCGTCTCCCAACCCCAGGGGGTCAAGGTTCCCATGATTCGCCACATGGGCACCATTGCCTCTCGAGAGAGGAAGAGGAGCCCATGCAGCTAGGCAGGACACGGCTGACACCGGAGGAGCGACGGCGGCGCCAGCAGGAAGGCAGTTGCTTTTACTGCGGTCAGTCTAACCACCTCGTCGCCTCCTGTCCGGCCAAGAAGACCCAGGGGGGGAGTCGAACCCCAGCCACGAACCGTGCCCCACGCAATCTGACACCTGTTACAATAACGCACCACGCCGTCACTATAATCATTGAGGCTCTCATAGACTCAGGGGCTGACGAGAGTTTAATTGACTGGGGGCTGGCAGAGAGATTGGGATTGAAATCAAACCCTCTGACAAGTCCCATCAGAGCTAGGGCTCTCGATGGTAAAGAACTGTTTTTGATCACTCACGCTACTGAACCACTGAATCTGCAGATCCAGGGGCATTGGGAACTCTTGACCCTTTACCTAATGAAGTCATCCTCTCAGTCCCTAGTTTTAGGCCACCCCTGGTTATGTCAACATAACCCTCACGTGAACTGGAAAACCGGGGCAATTATGGGGTGGGGGGAGAATTGTGAGGACCACCGCCAACCGTGTTCGGTCCCAGAGGGTAACCTGACCACTGCTAATCTCTTCTCTGTCAACTCTACCACAGACTCTGAAACCTCTGACCTGAGCGCCGTGCCGTCCTGCTACCACCACCTCAGAGAGGTTTTTAACAAAAGCAAGGCCTTGTCACTTCCCCCACACCGGCCCTACGACTGTGCCATAGACTTGATTCCTGGCTCCCCCATTCCCAAGGGCCGGTTGTACTCCATCTCCGGGCCAGAGAAGGCAGCCATGAAGGAATACATCGAGTCATCACTGAGGGCGGGGCTTATTCGTCCTTCCTCGTCTGCAGCTGGGGCTGGGTTCTTTTTTGTGGGGAAAAAGGACGGTTCTCTTAGGCCATGTATAGACTACAGCCCCCTTAACGCCATCACGGTCAAGAATCGTTATCCCTTGCCCCTCATGTCATCAGTATTCGACCAGCTGCAGCAGGCCAAGGTGTTCACAAAGCTAGATTTACGCAATGCCTACCATTTGATCAGAATCAGAGAGGGGGACGAATGGAAAACAGGGTTTAATACTCCTAGCGGCCACTACGAATACCTAGTCATGCCCTTCGGTCTCACTAATGCCCCAGCTGTGTTCCAAGCCATGATTAACGATGTGCTCCGGGACTTCCTGGACCGGTTTGTGTATGTGTATTTGGATGACATTCTCATTTACTCATCAGATCTTGAAGCCCATAGAGGCCATGTATCCCAAGTCCTCCAACGGTTGTTAGAGAACAAGCTCTATGTGAAGGCCGAAAAGAGTGAGTTTCATGCCGACACTGTCTCCTTCCTGGGCTTCATTGTAGCCCCTGGAAGTGTGCAGATGGACCCGGCTAAAGTGAGCGCTGTGGCCAAGTGGCCCACGCCTGATAGCCGCAAAAAGGTTCAGCAGTTCCTCGGCTTTGCTAACTTTTACAGGCGGTTTATCAGACACTTCAGTGCCATAGCAGCTCCGCTCCATGCACTCACCTCCACCAAGAAGCCGTTCCTCTGGACACCGGAGGCTGAGGCGGCCTTCCAGCACCTGAAGACCCGCTTCACCACGGCCCCCATCCTCACGATGCCTGATCCTCAGCGGCAGTTCGTGGTCGAGGTGGACGCCTCCAATGAAGGGGTTGGGGCCGTTCTGTCCCAACGGTCGGAACAGGATGGGAAGGTACATCCCTGTGCCTTCTTTTCACGGCGCCTGTCCAGGGCAGAGAGGAACTATGACGTCGGCGACCGGGAACTGCTGGCGGTCAAGCTGGCCCTGGAGGAATGGAGACACTGGCTTGAGGGGGCGGACCATCCGTTCATTGTCTGGACCGACCATAAGAACTTGGAATACATCCGTAAAGCAAAGAGACTGAATTCTCGCCAGGCCAGGTGGGGACTCTTTTTTAACCGCTTCTCTTTCTCCCTTTCTTACAGGCCAGGGTCCCAGAATGTCAAGCCTGATGCTCTGTCGCGAATCTACGACCCCGAGCCTGTTGCCAAAGAACCTGAGCCAATCCTTCCACGGACCTGTGTGGTTGGAGCAGTGACTTGGCAGATAGAAAAGGAGGTTAAGCATGCCAATGGTGAGAGCCCGCCACCTAGTGGGTGTCCCGAGAACCGATTGTTTGTCCCGGTTGAACTACGCCCACAGGTGATCCACTGGGCTCACACCTCGCTGCTTTCATGTCATCCGGGGGTACGGCGCACCATGTATGCCATCTCCCGGAGGTTCTGGTGGCCATCCATGGAGCGGGAGGTCCGGGAGTACATTGAGGCTTGCTCGGTCTGTGCCAGGAACAAGACGTCATCCAGGCCACGTATGGGACTTCTTCAGCCGCTTCCTATTCCCTCCAGACCGTGGGCCGATATCTCCATAGACTTTGTCACGGGGCTCCCGGTCTCTCAAGGTAACACCACAGTTCTCACGGTGGTAGACAGATTTTCCAAGATGACTAGATTCATAGCCTTGCCCAAATTGCCCTCAGCCAGAGAAACGGCTGAGATCATGATTAACCACGTCTTCAGAGTTCACGGATTTCCCAGAGACATTGTTTCAGACCGGGGGCCCCAGTTCGTGTCACGGTTCTGGAAGGAGTTTTGTCGGCTCATTGGCGCCACAGCTAGTCTCACTTCAGGCTATCACCCGGAGGCCAACGGTCAGACCGAACGCCTCAACCAGCAGCTGGAAACCGGCCTCCGATGTTTGGTCTCCCAGAACCCCTCAACATGGAGCAAACACCTGGTCTGGGTCGAGTACGCCCACAACTCCCTGCCCACCTCAGCCACAGGTTTTTCACCTTTTAAGTGTGCCTATGGTTACGAGCCTCCGGTCTTCGCGGACCAGGAACCCGAGGTGTCAGTGCCTTCCGCCCATGCCATGATCCGTCGCTGCCGACGAACCTGGGCGGCCGCTCGACAACTCCTCATCCGCCAGGGAGACCGGGTCAAAAGGGCGGCGGACCGGAGAAGGAGGCCTGCTCCGGCATATCAGCCAGGCCAGAGAGTGTGGCTCTCGGCCAAGAACCTCCACCTCAGGACCGCCTCAAGGAAACTGGCGCCACGCTTCGTGGGACCATTCCCCATCACGAAGGTCATTGGCCCTGCAGCAATTCGCCTTCGTCTGCCCCGGTCTCTCCGTGTCCACCCCACGTTTCATGTCAGCCAGGTCAAGCCGGTCAAGGACAGTGCCATGGTCCCAGCCCCCCCACCCCCTCCTCCTCCAGAAGTGATAGACGGGGGTCCCGTCTACAAGGTCAAGAAGCTGCTGGCTGTGCGCACCCGGGGTCGGGGCAGGCAGTACCTGGTCGACTGGGAGGGTTATGGCCCGGAGGAGCGGCAATGGGTCCCGTCCTGGTTCATTCTGGACCGGTCCCTCATTGAGGACTTTGTCCGGGACCATCCCGAACTTCCTGGGCCGTCAAGAGTCGGCCCTTAGGGGGGGGGTACTGTCACACCGTGGTGAGGTCGTCCTGTCTTGGGGTTTTTGTCTTGTCATTTCCTGTTTTATTTTGAAAGTCTAATCCTCCTCTCGTGTCAGGTCACTTGCCCTTCCTCCTGTGTCCTCGTTTGTCAGCCCTGATTGTGTCCACCTGTTCCCTATTACCCCCATGTGCTCAAATAGTCTGTGTCTCCCTTTGTCTGAAGTGTTTCGTCTCTGTCCGAACACCCAAGCCAGCTTCACAGCCCACAGTTCACAGTCCAAGTCGGTTATTGTAAGTCTTGTTTTTGCCTCGTCAGAGTGATTTTTTGTTGTAACTTCTTAGTTAAATATTTCTCATAGTCCTAGAGTTGTTTCCTCCCTTTTGGAGTGACTTTAGTTTAAAAGTTTTATAGCCTTTTGTTTTTCCTCCTCGAGAGTGATTTTGATTTCAATAATTTTGTAATTCCTTCTTAGAGTTTTCTCCTCCCTTTTGGAGCGCCTTCAGTTTAGTTTTAGTTTCACAGCTTAGAGTAGTTTTTCAGGTTTTCATAGCCTTTTGATTTCTCTCTGTTCGAGGTTGCTTGATTAATAAACGACCTTGCTCTGACCACCTCTGCGCCTGAGTCCTGTCCTGAGTTCGGGCCTGACAGAAGACATGTTAGAAGGTTAGAAAACTCCTCACTGCATAGTTGGTCTTGATGCCATTGTCCTTAATATCTATTTTTGCGTGGCAAAGCATACAGTTTTTCATTTTGCACTTACAGTACAGTACCTGCTGCTACATGACCAGTGTTTTTTTTTATTAATTTATTTTCCAAACTTAAAATAAAACACATTTATACAGTATGTGATACTTCTAGTATTGCTATTCTTTTTACTGAGACAATAGAGGACACACGTTAGAAAGTTGCAGTTTGATAACTCTGCCCCACTGCATAACTGTTCGTAATGCCTGCTTTGTTGTCTGGCACACAAAGCATATAGTTTGCTCCTACTGTACTCACAATGCACACTGCACTGAGTGTTGTTTAGTTTCTCATAAACAATTAAAAACTGTGCTGTGAATGTATTTGATAGGGAATGGTTTCATAATTCAATATACATGTTCTGTTTGCTGCATCATAGAATGGTAAGGTAATATCTGCAGGAAAAAAAGTAAGAATGTAGCCTACTCTTGTAATTGTTGGCAAAGACCTGTTTTGATCATTTTATGAAAAGATTTCATTTACATTTCATTAAATTCAATTCATATTTTTGGTAAAACTAGAATTTTAAGTTTATTTTATAATAAGTAATGACTGAACTACTTTCAAGTAGACTCCACAATTTTTTTCCATTGCTGATAATTAAACCATCTAAGTAACTATAACATTCTGACTATTACATGTTTAAGTTGACTATACTTTAACAAATAAATTTTCTATGCTGTCAATTACTTAAACCATTCAAGGCAATCACTTGATGAAAGTGGATTAAGTACAATCAACTTGTCTGGATTAACAGTGTAGAAGCAAATGGGTTCTACTATTGAGATGAATGCAGTACTGCAGCTATCACTGACTACATCTAAATTAAAATTGATGTCCCCAACAATAATTATTTGATTGGTTTTGAATACTAAGCCCGAGAGAAGCTCTGGAAATTCAAATTGGAAATCTAAATAAAGGCCGCGAGCCCGGTACACTACTACTGTCATAGTCCTGTCCAGTGATGTGCAGTCAGTAGAAGCAAGTGAGGCATGGCCTCACCTGACATCATGTAAAGAAAAAAAACTAAAATGAAAAAAAAAGTTCTATTTAACCAGTGATTTGTACTATATATTTATTATCAATTTAACTTAACACCCATTTTAGATTACTCTGTTGAATCAAAATTGTTGATTTTTCGCATTTACGATTCAAAATCTGTGAAGAGAAGGGCGGTGAGGACTCACCAGGGATTGTGCAATGACTTGGCTGACTGTACTGGTATGCAGTGAGGCTGTCTCTCTGTATATCACTGGTACGATGCTCTAAACGAACTAAATTTACATAGTATTACGGGTCCCAAGAATGCTACCACGATAATAAATGTTAAGTACCTGGAAACAGGTGGAGAAAAGCGAAGGGATGACACTGGTTGCCATTGACAGCTCATTCGCTGAGATTGCATCTCTTTTATTTACAAAGATTTCTATATCAAAGTCATTACTGTACTCAATCAATGTAATGTAGATGAAAACCATTCATTTTATAGATTAATATATATACACTCATTACCAAAAGATAACTGTTACATCATTTACACTCATCAAACGTCTTAAAATATCTATTTTCTACAAGCAGTGGGTGAAAATATCTATACATGTTAATTTAGTAAGATGATCATGCTTAAACAGTGCCAGGGAGCCTAATAGGCACTAGACCATTCTAAAGTAATTATAGTAATAAATAAAATATTTATAAAAATACTAACAACTAACTACTATTAACAAAATACTAACGCTACTGCAGACCTGTGGTCACCTATTTTGGGTGTGCCACAATAGCTTAGCTTGTTTTTTTTCCAACAAAGGTGTACGTTTGTAAAGTGTTTCTTGTGCTGAGCAGCAGGCTAAAATGACAGTGAAAAGGCACTGGGTGAGGCACGCAATTCGCCTGCCTCATGATAGGGGGCTCTAGTGATCCCATGGATTCTTCTCGCCACTACTTGGCTCTGCTGCAGAACAAGTAACAGTGAGTGATTTCAAATGCAGCCATCCATTATTAGTGCTCTGGGAGGGAGCACTATTGTTCTTCACCATGTTTGTTCTTTTTATTATTATAGCAAATTTTCGGCGCGGTGTATCTCCAAAACCACTGATCACAGACACACAAATGATACATCAAAACATGTGGCTCGGCCCCGGCAAGTGTGCTTTTCATTAGTGCTCCGAAAGGGAGCACTATTACTCTCCAACGTGTTTGTTCTTCTTATTATTCTAGCAAAATTTCGGTCGAGCATAGCTCAACAACCGTTCGTCACGGACACACAAACGATACATCAAAACGTGCAGCCCCGGCAAGTGTGTTCGACCCCAACAAAATTAACTATTTTTGCCAGCTTTTGGCCTTTAAGAAGAATTGTTCGGGACACTCTCCCGCATTGGTATATAGCAGCCTAAAAATTGACGAAAAAATAACACTGGCCCCGCAGGACCGTCTCAAAAATAAGTGGGCTTGGCGTTTTCAAAGCAGCTACAGTGGGGAGAGACCAACTGTCAGACTGCGGGATTGCTGAAAAATCAGCTCTCATTTTGCTTTATTCACGCTGCTCCCAGCCACACCGTAAGCAGTAGGGAAATTCTTTTTTGCACTTTTGTAGGAAAATTTGTGCTCATTTAATGCAGGCCATAAACCGGTGCGCCTGGTAAAATTTAAACGGCGAGCCCCAGAGTCAGCACAGCGCAGCCTCTTCTCTCCATAAGCCCCCATTCATTTGCCTCAGTTTTCATAGTACACACACCAAATCGCATCAGGGTGTTCCTGAGACTCTTCCCTGCATGACAGTGTGCTCATATTCCAGATAGGTGCAAGTGTTGTCTCAGTAAAGCCAAATAATTAGCAATTGGCCAATTTGGCTTTTTCCCATAAGAATGAATGGGAAAAACAGAACTCCTCAAACAAACATGCGCTACATCGCCATACCTTGACTTAGAAACTTCATTTTGATTTCAAAAATTCAATAAATTTGTGGTCTGTTTGTGTACCGAGTTGCATGTTGATAGGCTGTATCGTTTTTCAGCAGCACCTTCTCAAAGACCATGTGTTCAAGTCCCTGCTCATGTCTCTCCTCTGTTGACAGTGTCCTGCTGCAGCAGGCTGACAGATGACCTCATACAGACACACAAACACTTCATGCACACACACATGCACACACAGTCTCTCTCATACATGCATGTTATTACAAAGTTATGGCCGAAAAGAGCAAAACTCCTTCAGTTTTGGGAGCACCCAGACAAATCATATATCAAAACGATCGAGAGAATTTGGCTTCTATTTTTCTCTCCAGAATATTAACTTTTGGGCCCGCCAGGCAGGGCATAAGGAATGAATGGCAAAATGACCAAAACAGCTAATTTCTCAACCAGGTTAAAAACTATTCAAACTTGGATATGGTGATGAACTTGTGGTCTGTGTGTGTTGTTTTCACCATAGACACACGCACACATGCGCACACACACACACGCACGCACACACACATACACACACACACTCTATCACTCAGTCACTCGCTCAGTCTCTCTCTCTCTCTCATACATGCACACACTCCCAGAATACTGTCTTGTGAGCAATCCAAAGGCAGACAAAGTGCTGCAAACCACAAGCACACATCCCAGAGCACTCTCGAAATTTCAGAGCGCTGGAATTTTCTGGTTTACTCCTATCGTCATTTATAAGTAAAAGTAAGACAATGATATGGTTTGTATGTATAAATAATGCTGATATGAGATTTTTAAGCAATCCACTAAATGCTGCCAATGAAATGGGGAATAAGCTGCTCTGTAGGGTTCATATGTTGGAAAATCGTTGGAAAATAGTGATGACAGTGCCTCACCAGCCATGAACGTCGCTGCACATCACTGGTTCTGTCTGTGAGATTCGTCTTGTGTTGGGGTTTTGTGTTGTCATTTCCGGTTGCATTTTGAAAGCCTAGCCTTCATTATGTGTGGTCACTGGCCCTTTCCCTTTTGTCACACCTGAGTCTGATTCGCCCCTAATCACTGGTGCTTAAAGTCTGTGTCTCCCCTGTACTTCGTGCAAGTGCGTTTTGGTTAGTTTGTTTGTGTTCCTTGTTCTCATGCTCTTTGTTCTTCCTATAGACCCTTTTACAACCAATCATCAAAAAGCTGCACGCGCATGGTGCCGATGTTCCCCATTCATTTTGAATGAGAGAGACAAAAACATTGAGGGAAAAGTTGAGATAGCCAACCGTTTACTCCATTAAAATGTCTGGTTGCTGTGCTGTGACCAATATTCTATTGGCAGAGTAAAGTTTTGTAAGATTCTGAGAGGATCGCGGCCATTCCGAAGGTGTTTGTTGCTGCAGGCGATTAAACGTGTTGACTCAAATCAGGACGTAATCTGAAATGCTCATGTCTGTAGCGCCCACTTTATACCCGTTAAGGTAATCCGTTATTGTGTGCCGCGGCCACGGTCCATGGTCCAGAGTCTCTCTGTGTCCCCGGCTCCAAGTCTCTGCTTCCCGCAGCAGCTACAGGCTCTGACTGCCACACCCCCCTCATGCTGTGCTGTCCCCCAGCTCCACTACACCGCTGAGTGGAACAAGCATAATTCATCTTTTCACAACAACTTTTTAGTTGGGAGAACTTTTAAGACCGAATTCGGAATCTATGTCATGGTACCCGATGTTCTGTATGTGACCACAGGCGACGTATTCATACGCATCCAGTACCTTATAGGCTCGTAACTTTCGGTTTCTCTCGGTTTCTGAATTATATAGTATATATATCGGGTAATTGTTTATTCGGCCATTCGCCAAGATCAGAGATGCACATTTTTGACTGTCCTGACCTGGTCTCAGGAACAGAGATAACCCACAAGAATCACAGCACGTCTCCATGTACCCGGCCACAGCCGCTGTCGGTTGCTCTGAAATGTAAAACTTTATTCTATCGGAAGAATATCGATTCTGATAACCGTAAAATCAACAGCCAGACATTTTCACGCGGGGAACATTTTGCTATCTCAGCTTATTTCTCAATGTTTTTGTCTCCCTCATTAAGAATGAATGGGGAACACAATGCCACAATGCGCGCGCATACATCATTGAATATGTAAGGCAGTTATAAGGTGCGCCGCAAGGTGTCGCTATAACGGCAAGTTTAAATAAGTTTGCTAAATTGTGTTTTGTCCCTCCGGGACACCGTAGGGTTGGTGACGTCAGTGTAAGTCAGTGCGCCATTTTCTTCAGTTTACCGCTATCAATCCTATAGGTAAGTCACGTTGTTTGTACTGTTAAATAAAGTAAGAATTTTATAAGTTATGAGCACTTCTGAGTTCGTTTTGTTAAGTTATTTTGAACACTAAAATGTTAAGTTCTTTGAAGCAGTGTAAGTGGTGAAGCTAACACTTATTTTCTTGTAAAAAAGATGTTTAAATTGTAGTTGGAAACGTAAGGCTAAACATTAGCTCATTGTGAAATGTATTTTACTGTGTGAGATTGACACGGAGTTTACCGCTATCAATTCTATAGCCTGTGTTGCTGAAACAACGAATAAAGCAAGGATTTTCGCCACGATCCCGAACACCTCTGTGTCAGTGTCACCCCCCGCCACCCTTTTCACAGAAACAAACACAATGCGGAGTAGCCAAGCTGTGGAGGTCCAGACAGAGAGAGAGGGCTACATATACAAACAGTAAAAGGGTCTATTGCTCCTCATTCTACTTTGTGTGTTCTTGTGCTCCAGTTTCATTTTTTCTCAGTCCCTCATGTTTTGTGCTCCTCATGTTCCTCCAGTTCTTAGTGTTCTCCCTGGGGCTAGCATCACCATCCTTGTGTTTCTCCCATTGTGTCATGCCTTCTGCCCCATTGTCCCTCACATTTAGATCAGTTCTCTGCCTTGTTCCTTTTGCCCCTTACCTTTAGTTCAGTTCTCTGTCTGGTTTCTTTTGAGTTCCCTAAATAAACTCCCCTTTCCACTCATTTTGTTTGCCTCCAAAGTCGTATGGTCTCTCTCAAATTGTAACAACTACAACGGGTAGTTGTGTCTTCCGGCTTTGGTGGGAAAGGATGAAGACAAGGCTTTCAAATGAGTTATAACTTTTAGAGGATTAGAGGTCATTAATGGGCTATGATCATGTCTATCACCCTACCTCCATGGCCATCTAGCATGGCCATGGAAATTAGGCTTGTGGTGGGGTCTCAATCAACATTATCACCTTCATATACAATGTTATCTGTGATTAATTTGTTGATAAGAATAGTTTTGTGACAGAAACATTCCTTGGCTATGCTGTGCCATAGTGAAAAAATGTCTCTCGTATTATATACACTCACCGGCCACTTTATTAGGTACACCACGCTAGTAACAGGTTGGACCCCCTTTTGCCTTCAGAACTGCCTCAATTATTCGTGGCATAGATTCAACAAGGTGCTGGAAGCATTCCTCAGAGAGTTTGGTCCATATTGACATGATGGCATCACACAGTTGGCGCAGATTTGTCGGCTGCACATCCATGATGCGAATCTCCCGTTCCACCACATCCCAAAGATGCTCTATTGGATTGAGATCTGGTGACAGTGGAGGCCATTTGAGTACAGTGAACTCATTGTCATGTTCAAGAAACTAGTCTGAGATGATTCCAGCTTTATGACATGGCGCATTATCCTGCTGAAAGTAGCCGTCAGAAGTTGGGTACATTGTGGTCATAAAGGGATGGACATGGTCAGCAACAATACTCAGGTAGGCTGTGGCGTTGCAACGATGCTCAATTGGTACCAAGGGGCCCAAAGAGTGCCAAGAAAATATTCCCCACACCATTACACCACCACCACCACCAGCCTGAACCGTTGATACAAGGCAGGATAGATCCATACTTTCATGTTGTTGACGGCAAATTCAGACCCTACCATCTGAAAGTCGCAGCAGAAATCGAGACTCATCAGACCAGGCAACGTTTTTCCAATCTTCTATTGTCCAATTTCCATGAGCTTGTGCAAATTGTAGCGTCAGTTTCCTGTTCTTAGCTGAAAGGAGTGGCACCCGGCGTGGTCTTCAGCTGCTGTAGCCCATCTGCCTCAAAGTTCGACGTACTGTGCGTTCAGAGATGCTCTTCCGGGTGGTTATTTGAGTCACTGTTGCCTTTCTATCAGCTCGAACCAGTCTGGCCATTCTTCTCTGACCTCTGGCATCAACAAGGCATTTCCGCCCACAGAACTGACGCTCACTAGATATTTTTTCTTTTTCAGACCATTCTCTGTGAACCCTAGAGATGGTTGTGCGTGAAAATCCCAGTAGATAAGCAGTTTCTGAAATACTCAGACCAGCCTTTCTGGCACCAACAACCATGCCATGTGCAAAGTCACTCAAATCACCTTTCCTCCCCATACTGATGCTCGTGTGGCAGGACAGTGCCTGGAAATTCGTGATGGTGCCTACACACTCACCCCACCCCACGTGTGGTCAGGTGGTTGCTAGCCACGCCCTTATAAACGCCGGCAGGGCTGTGCAGGAAACATCTGCCTGTCCCAGGGGAAGACGCAAGGTTGAGTGTTCATGCTGCCCAGCCCTCGCTGTAGATCCGGAGGGTATCCTTGGTTCTACTGGCTTACCGGTATAGTCCCTTTCTTGTCCAGTTTCGTACGTTCTGACATGTATGTTCTGACACAGTAAGGAGACTTACGGTGGTTTACATTCTAGCCGTAGGTTCGCTGCTAAAGCTAACTGGCTAGCAGCGCTGTTCTATTCCCTCCGGTGCTTCCACTATCCTCGGCGCAGGTATGTCTTGGTCATTTATGTATTCACTGCACGCGTGAATAGGTGAGGCAACATGCTGACGCTGTGTGTGGCTTGCAGCATCTAACCGGCACGAAGTGCTTTGCCAGCCGAGCTTCCTGTAGCTTTTGTTAACTGCTGCTCGGTAGGTCCTGCCTTCCCTCCGCTCTCTTAGTTATTGTAATGGTGTGTAGCATTGCAAATAACTCTCATGTCTCCCCTAGGGCCGACTGGCGTCTGGCCGGGTGGTCGCCGTTGCTGTTTTGTCCTCTGGAGGTATTCCCGCCCTGCTACGCTGCTGCTAGCTTCAGCTATCCGACCGACAGGCCGCTTGCTATAGCGCTCGGCTGTGGTCTGGATGTGCATGGCGTGTGCATGCAGGTGTGCGTGTGCGGCTGCTGCCTCGATGTGCATGTGGGTGTGCTTGCAGTTTGTGCTTTCTGTGAAACCCTTTGTCTGTCTGTCTGTGTGCTCGTTTGTTGGTCTGCCCAATTAACCGTCGATTGCTGTTGGGTAATTGTGTACTGTCTGTAATCCATTGTTTTGTTTAATTTGTTTATTTTGTTTTATTTCTATTGGTGGTGGCCCATAGTCCTATATCTGCTGTATGCTGGTGGCTGTGTCGCAACTACTGCCTCTAGTGGTAGCAGATTCTGTTTTCTACTAAATTGTTTGTAGTGTGATTTTTGGCTTGCAGTGCATGGCTTTGCTTGGTGTGTATAAACTTGTGTGCTTTAATGTGATTTTTTTGGGTTCAGGGAATCTGTGCTGCTCGTCTTGGCATGTTACTAATAGCTAGCCCAGTGTACCATGTATAGGCAGTGTGCATGATTGTGTTTTACCAAGGCCTTTGTCTTTTACTGATGTTGTGTTGTCATAATAAGAATAGCCAATAAAATATTTGTGGATACGAAAGACCACGCCTCCATTGTTCTGACCCTTTATTTGGGTACTCAAGTGCTATAAAGAGGGGAGAATAAAGCGGGGAAAGCAGGCAAAGTGTCCCTTACTTTGTGGCACTGTTACACTCGGTTTGAACTGCAGGAGATTGTCTTGACCATGTCTACATGCCTAAATGCACTGAGTTGCCGCCATGTGATTGGCTGATTAGAAATTAAGTGTTAACGAGCAGGTGTACCTAATAAAGTGGCTGGTGAGTGTACATATATATATACTACTGAATTTGCCTGCCCATCCTCCATAGATGCTGTTTGTGACGTCAGGGCCATCGCTGGCTTTACGCAGAACATGTGCAGCACGTAGGGCCCCGCGATCCAATAGGGGCCCCGTTTTGCCCAAAACGTGCATATGCGCAGCTGTGAGCCACACTACTAGATCAGCTGTCAGTGCAAGGCAGGAAGAGAGAAAGCCGCACTCGCCATTATGTGGTGTCGAGGTCAAGAGCTTACTAAGTCTATATTCATCTTGTCTGTAGCACATTTTGCTGCTGACCATTAGGTCTTAAATTGTCAAGGTTCAAAGGTCATCTCTGAGCAGGCCAGTATGCATACTGACGTGTTATTCCCTGGGTCAGTCTTTGGAAATATGTTTTTGCTATTTTTCCACGACAAGGATTAATTTTCATGTGCTCTAAGACTGGGCATCTGAGAACATACACCTGATCAGACAAAATCATTGTAGCCTGAGGAGGCCCATTCTACTGTGCCCCACAGCTGTGCACATGCAAACAGGTGGAGAGGACCAGTGCGGCCGCCTGGACCAGCATAGCAGCTGATTGGGCAGAGGCAGGGAAAGCCGGGAGCTAATGTACTACAGCTATGCCACTAGCAGCTACAAGGAGCTCTGCAAGGAGCCCAAGAGGGAGGAATTAAGGGTCATGCACCTAGTCCATGATCGTCAGATTGTATTGTCATGTTGTGGAAATGCAGACTCAAGATGGGTCAAGTGGGAATGCTCTGACTCCTTGTGGCAGGTGCTAAGGGTCAAGAGGGGAGGGGGGCTCCAGTGCGGAGGGAGAAATCCTGGACTCAGGTGAGCGCAGCCTTGTATCAACGGTTCCCTGCAGGACAGGGACCGGGAAAGTGGATAAGACCATCAAGACAGAGACGAGATAGGCAGGATCCTGAAAGTCCATGCAGTCAGGACTTTCAGGAGGCATGATCTGAGCCAAGGTGATGAACAGGCAGAATTCCAGGACAGGAATTTAAAAAAGATTTTAAAATAGATGGCCTTTTTCATAGACATTCAGGCTGCACTGTGTGCTTAAGCTGCTGAATAGGACAGGTTAAAAAAAAAACAAAATTATTAATGTCATGCTCTGTGCTACACAGTGCCTGCACTTAAACAATTTTGATTTTAATGTATAGGAGGATAACATCACACAGTTGTTTCCAGTAGTTTCAGTGCTAGTTGTCTCTTTAAGTGTAGTGTTTTTGTGTAACTGAGACAACTGTTGTAATGTGGAGTGTTTCACACATTCAACAGCTTAATGGGAAAATACAGATGCAAACAAAGTGCTCAGAGCATCACAGGGCAATTAAGAAATAATCAGTGTGAAGAAAAAAACAATTAAATAGCACAGCATAAAACAGAATTTATTACTATCAAACAATGTGCTGGAAAGCTGCATAGAAGACTCACTGAAGAGAGAAACACTAACATAATGTATGCATGTTTGCTCTATGGTCTCAGACTTCTGGGTTCAGTAATCTGAATTGCATTCATGATGGCCTGGACCACATCAGAGGTAGAGCCCTGGCCTCCAAGATCAGCAGTGTGTAGCTGGACAACAAAGGGAGATACAAACAAAACAATGTGAGCAGTCTTCAAGTAACACATCTTAACCAACCAGAAGTATACATAGCGGATAGCAGAAATATTTTCTACATTTTTAAAAATTAATTTGACATCTTTCACTTTCTGTCTACATTGTTTCACAGTGAAAGCAAATGTAATAAGGAATGATGAACGAACATACTCGAGTCTCAGTGACAGTGGAGATGATGGCTCTGCGGATCATGCTGGCATAGACATGCAGCTTTAGGTGATCAAGCAGCAGGCAGGCGGCCAGCAGCATGGCTGTGGGGTTTGCTGTGTTGCAGTTTGCAATGCTTTTCCCAGTGTTCCTGGTGCCCTTTATGAGGAACATATTGAGTCAATAAATGGAAAACATTTGGGTGAAGCATCAGTATTGTACTGACCTGGATACACATCCAGAGCTTAGGTCTCCCAGTCAACAGGAGGCTTTCCCTAACTGCATTAACTAAGGGCTTGGTATTAAGGGAATCATTTGTTTTCTGTTGCATGAAGTGTCATAAGATAACTTTGACATTGCCAAGTAGATGAGTGGCAAAAGTGCATCCCACATTGGAAGGAAGAGTCCAATTTTCTAGTAACCAGGCCAAGTGCTCCTCCCCCACCCCGACTTAGAATTGAGGCCAGGAGGCAGAGCTGTAGTTTAGCACCCTAATTAACCAAATTTAATATCAGACGAGCCATTCTTGATAACATTTATAAAAATTAAAAAATACCACGGGACAGTGGTATGCCTCCTGACTTCCCAAGCTATTCTTATCAACAAATTAATCTGTCAACAACAGTAAATTGTGGTGTCTCTCAGAAACCTGTGATGGTGATTATGTCAGTCTGAATGATGCCTCTGCAGCCAGCCACACTAATTTCCATGTCCCTCAATGCTTTGGCCATGGAGGTGAGTTGGCAGCCATCTTTGACCACAGCCCATTAATGACCCCTAAACTCATTTGAAAGCCTTGTCATCAGCCTGTCCCACCAAAGCTGGAAGACACAACTACAAGTTGTACTTGTCATAGTGTACTGGGCTCCCGGGCTAGAGTTTCTCTCAAGCTTAGACGTATAAAATAATTATTATTGGGTACTTTATTACTCATGTAAATGTAGTCAGTGATAGCTGCAGTAGTCAGTTATAGCTGCAGTACTGTATTCATCTACTAAGATTAATCAAATGTTCCAAGATGCATGTAAAATTTCCACCACAGCACCACCATAAAGAACCTATTTGTTAATTTTGACAGAAAGAGAGAGATCATATTTCTTCAGTTTTGGCCTCTACATTGGCTCCCTGTACCATACAGGATTCTGTTCAAAGTCCTTCTCCGTATTTATGAAGCTTTTCATGGCCTGATTAAACCCAACTACCCCACTAGGACACTTGGTTTACTGAAGGCAGGCCTAGTTGTGGTTCCAAGAATCTCTAAATCTAGACTTGGAGCCCGAGTGTTCAGTTACCAATGCCCTCTCCAGTGGAACCATCTGCCTCTGTCTCAGTCCAGGAGGCAGACACCCTCTCTACCTTTCAAGAGTTGTGAAAAGAAAAGTAAAAAACCTCCTTTTTGAACATGCCTACCGGTAGACATTAAATTCTATACATTTATTCTGTTATAGGTTGAGACTGCCGGGAGTCCAGCTCTATCTTCTCCTTTCTCTTTGTGGGTGTGACTCTGGAGACCTCAGCCGCCCAGGGGATCGGCTGGGGGGCTGCCCGCGAATGGTGGGTTGCTTGAGCTCAGCTTGACAGGGCTGGTCTAGGCTGGGCTGGCCACACCCTCAGGGGTAGATGGTGCAACACTGGGCAATGTTCTCACCGTCTCAAACACTGCGTAGTCCTCACCGTAGTTGGCTCCAGGCACAAGGCCAGGCCCACCAACCAGCCCAGCACAGAGGTTGCTCACAACGTTGCCATATAGGTTGGGCATGAGCATGACATCAAACTGCTGGGGCCTTGAAACCAGCTAAAGGACACACACACACACCAATTATTTCTTAGTGCCAGAAGCTTATATATTTATAATTAGTTATAGCCCCCACTGTCCTTGGTTCTCTCCAAAGTTTATGACCGTTAAAGGTGGAATATGTAGAATGAGCAAAATACCAAAATCTAGTTTCTTAAGATAGTAGTTACACCAATGGAAAAATAATTCTGCAATCGGTTGCCAGGTCGATGGGCCTTTATCAGTAATCTCATATCTAAGATTAATGTGATCTGATGATGATGATCTGAAAAGGTGCAGAGGAGTTTGACCACCAAGTAATTTAGTAAGTAAGTAAGTAAGTAATCTAAGTAAGTTATCTAAAATAGCAGGTGAGTCAACTTACTGATTCAGGAGAAAAGCCACCATTTCCATTTTACCTTTAATCCATCAAGCAGAAGCTTCACCAAAATCTGTTCTAGTTTTGGCCCTTGGCCAGTCACTGATTTGCTGGTATGAATGACACGCCATGCAGCAAGGCTCTAAAGCAGCTGCAGGACTTGCATACTCTGCCATCTTACCAAGTGCCAACCTAGCTATGTGTGCCTAGAGACCCGCAACACAGGCTACTATTGGCTGGTATGACGTAAACAGCTATTGTTTGTTAAAGCCATCAAAATTTCTTAAATAATTGTATTCAGACATAATATAATTTTTTCAAAGAAACACTAAACTAAATTCTGCACCCCTCTAAATGCCCTGTGAATTATTATTTTTATATATATTAGAGCTGTTAATACAAATTCAAAACTAAACCTTTCAAGGCACTTTCTCCCTTGTCATCGTCACCTCTGGCTTATTAATATGAGGACTTTGTTGGGCTCAGTTTTATTAATCTATGTTGTTTGTATATATAGGGTGTCTTAAGAAAACATTATTAAGAATTGGCACTTGAAGTTTAACTGAGTAGTGTAATTAATGAATAATGCAGAAGAAATAAATGCATTTCAAACATGTTCCATGTTAGCCTTAAATAAGCAGTATAGCAGCACATGCCATAGCTACCTGCATGGTAGTGTTGTCTACAATCATGCTGTCAAAGACGATTTCAGGGTAACCACTGGCAACCTCCTTACAGCATTCAAGGAAAAGGCCATCACCCAACTTCCTGCTCCAACAAACACGCACACATATTAATGCATCATGTGTTCCACATGCAAAAGATGAATAGAAAAGGAGAAAAAAAAGCAGATTCAGATCCTTTGAGCCATCAGACACTAACATGATGTTAGCTTTGTGCACAGCAGTGACTCGTCTGCGTCCTTTCGCCCGAGCAGACCTAAAGGCATAATCAGCGATGCGTAAAGATTTGCTCTTGGTGATGATCTTTAAACATTCCACAACGCCTGGCACATTCTGAAGAAGTGAGACAAAGGGAAGATGCATAGGTCATTCATTCATTTATGATCTTTTTTCTAGCTACTAGAAAAATCTATCAAATCTATGTAGTCATCACATTGATCATGGAACACATAACATACACACCTCATGCTCCAGGCTACTATACTCTCCCTCAGTGTTTTCCCTGATGATCAGGATGTCAATATTTTTGTGCCTGGTCCTCACTCCTGGTAGTGACTGGCAGTGTATCACATTGGCGTACAGGTCCAGGTTGGTGCTGCAGAGAGAGATGGTCAGAAAGAAAGATAGATGTAGGTAAATGCAAAATGAAAGTATCTCAAGACTGAACACTAATGATGTTAAGATTAGACTAGAAAATTCCAGCGCACTGAAATTTCGAGAGTGCTCCGGGATGTGTGCCCATTGGTTTACAGCACTTTGTCTGCCTTTGGATTGCTCACAAGCAGCGCCGTTCCTGACCAAAGTGGGGCCCTACGCAAAAGAGACAAATGGGGCCCTGTGCCAAGAACTGTGATTGATTAGTGTTAGACACTGCAGTGACAGCTTGTCACATTGATGAATAACTCCTGGCTGCGCATCCTTTGTGCAAAACAGGGCCCCTGTTGGATTGCAGGGCCATACGCGCTGCATGTTTTCTGCGTATATGCAGCAACGGCCCTGCTCACAAGACAGCATACTGGGAGTGCGTGCATGTATGAGAGAGAGACAGAGTGAGTGTGTGTGTGTGTGTGTGTGTGTGTGTGTGTGTGTGTGTGTGTGTGTGTGTGTGTGTGTGTGTGTGTGTGTGCATGAAGTGTTTGTGTGTCTGTGAGGTCATCTGTGAGCCTGCTGCAGCAGGAGGCTCTCTGTCAGCAGAAGAACAGACACAAGGCACTGGACCACATGCTCTTTGAGAAGGTACTGCTGAAAAACGATACAACCTATCAACATGCAACTCGGTACACAGAAAGACCACAAGTTTCTTTAGTTTTTGAAACTAAAATGAAGTTGAAATGAAATTGAAGTGTTAAACACTTGCTTCTAGGGAGACAACGCTTGTACCTAACTGGACCGTCTCAGGAATGCCCCGATGCAATTTGGTGTGTGTACTATGAAAACTGTGGCCACAGTCGCAAGTAGAAGTGCAAATTTTGATCTTGATCTTGATTTTGATTTTGAACTTTGATCGCAGTGGTCAAAAAATGAATGGAGGCCTATGGAGAAGAGGCTGCCTTGGGCGGACTCTGAGGCTTGCTTTTCAAATTTTAAAAGGCGAACGGGTTTATGGCCCACATCATATGAACGAGGACAAATTTTCCTACAAAACTAGAAAACACATTTGTGTGTGCGCGATGAAGCGTTTTCAATATACGGCCGACGGAAATTTCGTTATAATAATAATAAGAAGAAACACGCAGAAGAACAAAAGTGCTCCTTCCTGGAGCACTAATTTTAAAAAATCATGGAAGAAGGTGGACTTACCGGAGCAGGTTGTTTCTGGACTTGTAGGATGGTGGTAAGTTGTGGTTCGTCTCAATGTTACCTGGACAAACAATGTCACATCTGAAGAATTAATTAAAACAGGGCAAGAGTATGTACTATAGCAGAGTCTTGAGAAAATGGCCAGATTGACTGCTGTCAATCATTGCAGTGACGCCGCATGCAGCTCTCTCTCCTCCTGCCTCGCGCTGACATCTGATCTAGTAGCACAACTCATGGCTGCGCATATGCACGTTTCGGGCAAAACCGGGCCCCTATTGGATCACGGGGCCCTACACACTGCGAGTGTTCTGCGTATAGGCAGCAACAGCCCAGCACACACACAGACACATGAACCAGGCTAACAGTAGTCCTTCTACATAGACTAACAAGGGACGAGGGTGTCTGATTATTTAAAGAAAAAATCAAATGGAAAATATACTTTAAAGCCCTCTTATTACTAGAAATGTGTATTTTAAGCTTTTTTTTTAAGAAATTGCAAAGAGAGAACTTGCAACCTATCGTTCAAACGGGACCTCCAAACACTAAAGTGACACTGTCTGCAGCTATATTCTAATATAATGGGTGTATAATGGGTGTGTTTACTGCCAAGCCTTTCTTTGATTCTTTCAAAAATGGGTAATGTTGTCAACATTGAATGCTTTTTCTGTGATACCCATATATCACAATAGAAAATTCCAGCACACTGAAATTTCGAGAGTGCTCCAGAATGTGTGCCCGTTCATTTGCAGCACTTTGTCTGCCTTTGGATTGCTCACAAGACAGCATTCTGGGAGTGCGTGCATGAATGAGAGAGGGACTGAGTGAGTGAGTGTAAGTGTGAGTGTGTGTATGTGTGTGTGTGTGTGCATGAAGTGTTTGTGTGTCTGTGAGGTCATCTGTGAGCCTGCTGCAGCAGGAGGCTTTCTGTCAACAGAGGAGCAGACAGGAGCAGGCACTTGCTATTTGAGAAGGTGCTGCTGAAAAGCGATACAAACTATCAGCATGCAACTCGGTGCACAAACAGACCACAAGTTTCTTTTTGAAATTAAAATGGTTTCTAAGTCAAAGTATGGCAACATAGTGGATGTTTGTTTGAGGGGTTCTGTTTTTCCCATTCATTCTTAAGGGAAAAAATGAAATTGCCTAAGTGCTAAACATTTGGCTCTACTGAGACAACGCTTGCACCTATCTGGAATATGAACACGCCGTCACGCAGGGGAGAGTCTCAGGAATGCCCTGGTGGGATTTGTTGTGTGTACTCTGAAAACTTTGGCCACAGTTGCGAGTAGAAGTGTAAATTTTAATTTGATTGCAGTGGTCCGAAAATGAATGGAGGCTTATGGAAAGAAGAGGTTGCCGTGGGCTGACTCTGCGGCTCGCCGTTTAAATTTTGTAAGACACACAGGTTTATGGCCAGCATTGCATGAAAGAGCACAAATTTTCCTACAAAGCAAAAAAAAGAATTTCCCTACTGCTTATGGTGTGGCTGGGAGAAGCGTGAAAAGAGAAAATAAGAGCTAATTTTTCAGTGATCCCACTATCTGGCAGTTGGTCACTCCCAACTATCACTATGCCAAACCCACATGTTTTTGAGAGGGCCTGGATAGAAAAACAAGAAAAACAACAACAACAAACACACAAGTTATCAACATGCTGTCGGGTATAGGGAGAGAGGAGAAGTTTTCCTGCGTTTTGAAGTTTAAATGAAGTTTCTACGTCAACGTATGGCTTTACAGCGAATTGGAATTTTGTTGGGGTAGAAGCAGCCAACACTTGCTGGGGCGGAGTCACACATTTTGATTTGTTTCTGTGCGATCAACCGTTTTCGAGATAGAGCCGACCAAAATTTCGCTATAATAATAAGTAGGAAGAATAAACACGCAGAAGAACAATAGTGACACTTATGGCCATTGAAATTATGAAATGAAAATATCTCTTTCAAATCAGAAGTAAATTGACTGCATGCACTGATCCTAAGTACTGCAGTATTAGCAGCAAATCTGACTTTCAACTTATTTATAATAATCAAAAATATTTCTCAAAGTTACATGTGAAAAGTTTATAACAACACTTCAGGGAATTCATTTTCTCATGTTCTATTGTTTCTCATGACCTGTATATTGAATCATGAGGACTCACATTCCACGGATTTGTTTTGTATTTGATCTTAGGGCTGGGTGATATGACCGAAATCTGTATCACGATATAAGGGTCTCATATTGGTCAATATCGATTATTGAATGAATTATTGAAACATTATATGACCTATTTAAAATAAGGACCAGGAGGAAGAAATACTTAAATTAAACATCTTTATTTTAAACTTAACTTTCACTGATAGGCAGCAAACATTCAAGGAAAAGGAATTTCAACACATGCATTCAATGAAAACTTTTAACTGAACAATTATCAAGAATAAAGTGCAAAGGGTAACAAAGTACTACAAAAACATGTGCAAAGTGTTAAATGTGGACATACCGAATCCTGCTCTCTGAGAACTATCATGTATATATTTTTCTTTCATTGATCACCTTGTCCTATCGGCAAGGTACTGTTACCTCCCAAAAAAGATTGTATCTGGACCAAGATCAGCCCCATGGTATACACCAGAAACTCGCCACCTAAACCAGCTAGCACGTATGTTAGAGAGGAAATGGCACTTGACTAAAAACGACAATATTTTTCAGACCTGGAAAGATAGCATGAAAACATACAGGCTGGCTGTGTGTAATGCCAGAGCAAGATACTACTCCTCTCTAATTGAGGAAAATAAGCATAACCCCAGGTTTCTGTACAGCACTGTAGCCAGGCTGACCCAGTCATAACTCCACTGAGCAGTGTGTTCCCACACATCTCAGCAGTGGCAACGTTGTGAATTTTTTCAATAACAAAATTATAAAGATCAGACAAGCAATTAGGAAACACATAACATCTACTGCAATTAATCTCCCCCCTGTTGCTGCTATTCAGGATACAGCTAGGGATACAGACAGGTCACTATCTTCATATGACCCCATTGACCTGCATCAACTGACTCCTATCATCTCCTCCTCTAATCATTGACCTGCCCCCTAGACCCAATTCCCACTAAGCTGTTTAAGGAAGTGTTTCCTTTAATCGCCACTTCTTTACTTGACCTCATCAACCTGTCCCTAACAAGAGGTTACCTCTATCCAGGAACCCTAGCGAATGAGCCAGACCATGAAAATCTTAAGAAGGAGAAAGGAGAAAAGATGAGGAGAAAATATTTTGAACTGAATACTATATGGCTGGCTTGTGCGTGTCTGTCCGTCCTGGGTGAGGATCCCCTCCTCTGTCTCTCACCCTAAGGTGTCTCGCTTTTTTCCATGTCAGGACAGAGGTTTTTTACTATGTACATATTGTTGCTCACTTTGTGAAGTACCTTGAGATAATGTCTGTTATGAAATGGCATTAAAAACAAATACATTTGAAGTTGAAGTTGAGTTACAGAAACCGGTAGAAATAGGCCAGAACTGGAGAAATATGTTCTCTTTTTTAGTTTTTGTCAGGACACAAGCTGCTGTGTTCTGAATGAGCTGGAAAGTTTTCAGCAACTTGTTCGAACCAGTAAAGAGTTGCAGCAGTAGCGTGAAAAAAAAAGCCAACTTTTGACCACACCCTACCATGCCCTTTGACCTACAGAAATTCTTTTGACAGTGACAGTTGACAAGTGTCAGTCATCATTGCCTGCGGATGAGCTGTACCTGATTTGAAGTCCATCAGGCCAAAGCCCTAGGAACATCTCCTTCCGAAAGGGAAAACATACAAGTCAAAATGGCCGATTTCCTGTTGGATTGAGGGCGGGGCTTCAAGAGGATTTTTTGTGTGCCTCAGGATGGTCTATAAACCCACCAAGTTTAATGTATTTTGGTGAAAATCAGAAGTGGGGCTTGCCGTTTCAAATTTTCTAGGTGGCACTATTACGCAATTTTGCCCCGATAATTTTGAATGACTTTAAAATATTATGTTTTTGGCTGATCCCAATGTGCATGCCGAAAATTATGCATTTTCATGAATGCCCAGGCCCCCAAAAATGCGTTCTTCGTTTGCTACAAAGAATAATAATAATAATAATAATAATAATAATAATAAAAAGAAACACGGCAGATTTAAAAGGCCACCGCGTAGGTCCGCCGTGACCCCTGGCCTTGTGTGATCATTTCAGGCCAGTCCATTTCTGACATGGTGACTGCAGCTAAAAAAAGGAAAGACAAAAGGACAAGTGGAAATTGGAGTATTTTTTCACTGAAATATAAAACAACTGTGTCTGCCTAATTTGCCAAGAGACTGTGCCGGTTTTCAATTCATTTAATATCAAGAGGCACTACCAGGTGAAACATGCTAACTACGACAACCTAACTGGGGATGAATGCTGTGAAAAATTGAAGCAAGTGGAAGTCACCAGCACAGCTGCACTTTTTCACAAGAGCCCATGAATCAAATGAAAATGTCACAAAGGCGAGCTACGAGGTGGCAAAGCTGATTGCCAAGCACTGCAAACCTGTCACTGATGGTGAATTCATTAAAGAATGTGTAATGAAAATGGTTGAGAAAATTTGTCCAGAGAAGAAACAAGAGTTTGCCAATGTTTGCCTGGCTCGTAACACTATGGTAGGGAGACTTGAAGAAGTTTCATCAGATATTAAGAGACAGTTAGTGGCAAAAGGAGCGGAATTTGACTTTTTGTTGTTAGCCTGCGGCAGTGGCGGGCACGCGAATGGGATTATCAACCCTGTAACAAAGTCAGCGAAGAAGCAGGCAAAGCTATCAAACTCCACTGTATTATTCATCAAGAAGTTCTCTGTGCCAAACACGTTATGAAACCAGTGAGAAAGCCACGAATTATATCCGCTCCAAAGCCCTGTGCCACCGCCAATTTCAACAGTTTCTGCACAACATCCAGGCAGAATACGGAGATGTTCTTGACGTCAGATGGCTCAGTCGGGCATCTGCCCGACTGAGGGAGGAAATTGGGCAATTCTTGGCCAAAAAAGGGACAACCGATACCAGAACTATCTGATCCTGTTTGGCTGGCAGATTTCGGATTTTCAGTTGACATAACACATCTGAATGCACTGAATAGCAGCATTCAGGGGCAAAATGCAATGGTAAGCCAGTTGTATTCACACATCGAAGCCTTTCTGCCCAAGCTGCTACTTTTCCAAAGGCACCTGTCACAAGCACAGCCCAATACAACACATTTCCCATTACTGAAGAAAATTATGACCAGTTTCCCAAAGAACAACACCAGTGCGGAAATGACAAGGTACGTAACAGACACCTCATCTCTCGTTGAGGAGTTTCAACAGCACTTTCGGGATTCTGCAGCTATTGAAAAGGACATCGCCCTTTTTTCCTCTCCTTTGAACCCTGATGACGCTCCAGACCACCTGCAGCTGGAGCTTATTGAGCAGCAGTGTGATGCAGAGTGTAGCAGTCGGCACCAACAGCTCCCTCTGGTCAACTTCTACCGCCAGCTGGAGGAAGGCAGGTTTTTTTTGTGGTTTTCAACCACAAGTTAGAGGCAGATATTGCCAAACACACAATTAAATCACCACTATTCCCCCATATTTATCTAGCCAGTTACAACTCAAAAGAGAGGGGCGTGGCCATAAACACTACTGTAGATCCAGAAGGAAGATTTATCATAATTAGCATTTCAATCCACAATATAAACCATTGTATTGATAGTATTTACAGCCCCAATGTTGATCACCCCTCCTTCTTCCACACTCTCTTCACTTCACTCTCAACACACACAGACTCAAATCTTATAGGACTTCAATGTTGTACCAAACACTGACCAAGATAATCTCAGGCAACCACAGAATCTGCCACTCAGCTGACATGCTGGGACAATACATGGCAATACACGATTTCGGTCATTGCAATGCTTGGCGCTCCAAAGCACCCCACTAACAGAGAATATACATTCATCTCCCCAGTTCGCCACTCACACTTGGACTTCTTTCCTCCAGTAGCTCAACTTTTAAGGATGTCTCTGACACCCAGATTCACACCATCATCATCAGTGATATATGCATATACATATGTGCTCCACTCTCACTCCACTTCACTAACAGAACACTTAAACCACCAACAAGGAATAGGAGATTTAACACATCACTGCTGAAAGACTCAGGCACCAATACTAACTCTGCAACTGGGTACTGCCTCACCCTGGCTGGCGAGCCCCGAGTGGCCCTGTCCCCGGTTGAAACTGTCCCTGAAAAGGTCCCAAATTTAAATGGCAGAGACAAAAAGTTGCGTGGAGCGAGCAAGAGAGAGAGAGAGACAGAGACTGAGAGAGCAAAAGAGTTCTCTTCTTGCTTGCTCTCTCTCAGAGCAAAAACATCCTCTGGCAGAGATGGGGTCTGAGGCAGTAGCAGCAGCAGCGGAAGCAGCCCCCCCAGGGGTGATGATTGACCCCACTCCCCTTGAGGATAATAGGTGTGCCTTAAGATTTTTATTTGTCCTTTGGTGTGCCTTGGGCAAAAAAATGTTTTTAGTATTTATGTTGTCCAAGATACAAACAGAATTTTGTTGTATTCTGTACAATAACAATGAGGCTTGTTCTTCAGTTTTGAGTACTAAGCTTGAGAGAAACATAGGAAATTCAGGTAGGAAATCTGACTAAGGGCCAGGAGCCCGATACACGACAAGTAGAACTGATAGTTGTTTTCCAGCTTTAGTGATCAGAATCAGAATCAGAATCACTTTATTGCCATTGTGCAGAAAAACACGTAGGAACTTGTCCTGGTGTCAGCGTGCTTGTGCCACCTACACATCTTTTTTAACACAAAGGACGGAGACACACAAACATAAACAAATAGTGCAAGATAAAATTTAGCAAAGTGCAAGTTATTGTGGAGGTGGGAGTTCATTCAGCAGCCTGGTGGCTGAGGAGAAGAGGCTCTGCCTATGGCGGGCCCTGGTGGTCTTTGGCAGACACAGCCTCCTGGCGGAGGGGAGGAGGGTGAGGTGGGGTCATGGAGGGACTTCAGGGGGGGGCAGGGAACGGCCAATCACCCACTCAGCACATTGAATCACCTGCTGCAACTTGGCGAGGTCTCTGGTTGTTGCAGCGGGGAACCAGGTGATGATGGAGGAGGACAGGATGGACTTAATGATGGCCGTGTAGAATTGGGCCATCATGATCTTAGAAAGTCTGAACTTCCTCAGTTGCCTGATGTTTGTACATAAAACCTAGCTCTGTGAGATGATCATCGGACTGAACTTTGCAGCGATGTGAGCTTCTGTCTCTGCTGTACAGTGAACTCATCTGAATTTGCACAACACAAAGAAGGTGGGGGACACTGATTGAGTACAGGAGAGGGGAACAGGAGAGGGGAACAGAACCCAAGAAGTTACAGTCAAACGCATATGATCTATGAAACACTGAATTAGAAAAAATCCACATGTGGATTTCTTTGTCACTTGCACCCAAGCCATATGGGCAGCAGCTCGCATTGGCAGCATGACAGTTATGACTGAACAATGCATTAATAAAAACTCACTCCCACTGTTGCTTAGATGCTATTTTGGACTTCATGAACCGGTCTAACAATAAAAAACCAGTCAAGCGCTATCAAGCAAATTGACTTCACATTGATTACTCATAAAAAAGCTGTGTCATGGATTATCAGGTACCTCAGCTCAACAAATAACTAGCTTGTTAACATGAATGTTTTGTAACAATAATGTCGGATAAACACATTTCTACAATTAACTGCAACGACAGCTCAATTGTAACATAGAACATGAGCTTCATAATTGTAAATCATGATAAACTGCTTAAAATACTTACATTTATGAGACTCCTTTAGCAGTTGACAGTTGATATGTGGGTCTGAGTGCATACCCCTCGGTTTCAAGTGTGGTTGGAAGCTTACTTGGTTTTAAGGGGTGTGTAGCCCTTAGTCTTCCCTTGGTCTTCTCTGCCCTTCCCCTTGGTCCAATTGAGAATTGGTACACCCCTTGCCCCAACATGAACGCGCAGGGTAAGGGGAAGAACTGAGACACACCCAAAGTCTTTCATTTATCTACAACGCCCACGCCATTGGCTGGACAACACGTTGATAACCTGATAAGTTATGATGTACAGCTAAACAGCAGTTTTCCATTTGTTATCCACAATAACAAATGGAAACAAAATTCATGACATCGCAAATAATGAAGATTGTCACTGTTTTGTAGGACCCCATTTGGCCGCTTTATCTGTGCATGAGAAGGTCAGGTGTGCTTGCCTCTGCATTGCACAGAAAATTCTATAAAATTAAAACCTATGTGTGTTTCAATGTGTTGTTCACCTCCTCTTTTGGAGTCCAATGGTACCACTTTCAACTTCACAGACTGCTCCACAGCAAAGCTAGGAATTTGCTTGCTATTCCATGGGTCCTTTCAGGGAATCACATAGCCATGCTTGTTGCATAAAGCATTATTACATAGTATTACAATAGATGATCATCACATTACTTGAAATGTGATGTCTGAAATCTGAACCTTGTAAATGCTATGTTTCTTTTTTATTATTAGGGTCTGTTTTTTCTTTACAATTTTTTATTGATTTATTTTATTAATTTTATTAAATCTGTCCTGTTTCTTCAGGGTTCAAGCAACGAAGTTGCAAGAAAATTAAAACTGCCATGTTTCATTTTATTATTATTATTATTATTATTCTTTTTAGGCTGCAAAGAATGCTTTTTGGGGGGCCTGAACAAATTTTTTTTTCACCTAAATGCATGAAACTTTGTGGGTTTATAGGACATATTGAGGCGCACAAATAATCCTCTTGAAGCCCCACCCTCAACCCAACAGGACGCCATTTTGACACGTTTGTTTTCTCTTTTTGAAGGAGCTGTTCCTGCATCTATAATCTGATTGACTTCAAATTAGGTGCAGATCATCCAGAGACCATGGTGACCAACACCCGTCAAAAAAATTCTGTAGGTTAAAGGGCATGGTTGCTAGGATGTGTCAAAATTTGGTGATTTTATTTTTTCACGCTTTCACTTTAAATGGCTCTCACGCCCACATACTTGATCATGGCAGCTTGAAACTTGCTGGACATGATGATGGCTCCATCCTGAATAGCCTGATATATTAACTTCCTACCCCACTCATGGCACTCCCCAGTGGTGACAGGAAGTGTTCAGGTTTTACACTTACATATAGTAATCTTACATGATTGACTATATCAACTTCATTCCACTTGTAATACATGCAGAACGAGTTGGTGAAGCTAAATTGCAAATGCAGTGAGGCTACCACTAATGGTATTCCTGTGGCGGGCATGAATAGTGATCAGTCGCTATGTATTACGAGTGGCTTCGTGACGGCTTTAAGGAACTCATATTATCATGAAAATGGCTACACTGATTGAGGACGGAAAGCTCTAAAACTTGATAGAGGCATAGTTCCTGGGAGGGCCGAAATGAAAAAGCAGCTCCCCTTAGGGATTTTGACCAATCCCCATAAGGATTTTTTTTACTTTGTCATAGCCAAATGAAAATTGGTAGGCAATGAATCCTAAAGAGATATACAAAAAACTCTCTTGACATAATGACCGAACTCGACAGGAATTCGCCTCGAATTCAAATTTTGATTTGAATTTTTGAATTTTGAAAACATTTCCTCTGACGGGGTCCGATCCCTCAGAGGGCTACAGATTTGGCACAGACCATCTATGAACCAAGCTGAAAAAATGTTGTGTACAGAATTTTTGAAGGCAAAGGGCGTGACAAAGTTTGGTTATTCTTCTCAATATTTAAAAATGGTCTTCCAGGCAAGTGCTTCATCATACAAGCTTCAACATTTCTGGACATAATTAGATTGTGTCTGAACAGCCAGGTAATTACCTTGTCATTGGGCATTGCTAAATGTGTCTGTAGCGCCACCTGGAAATTTTCAGAAACCCCTCACCGTAAGGATTTTTATGGAGTAGAAAGATGAAAATTTGAGGGAATATAGAGTTTGTTCCAATGCACAAAAAAGTCTCTTGCACCAATGATCTGAATTTAACAAAAAGTCTGTCATTTTGATATTAATGGTTAAAGTGAAAATAGAACCAGGACTCCATTTTGTCTGAGTTTTGTAGCTTAATTCTTGCTCATTTAGAGAGTACAACATGTACATGCATCTTTAAGCTGAGTGTTTTTAAGGTGCAGACCATGCACAAACAT
Source organism: Karalla daura (assembly GCA_029224185.1). Taxonomy (NCBI): domain Eukaryota; kingdom Metazoa; phylum Chordata; class Actinopteri; order Chaetodontiformes; family Leiognathidae; genus Karalla; species Karalla daura. Next base: position 25,983,473 of record CM055193.1, on the reverse strand, counting down.
TGTCAGGGTGTCAGAAGATGTCCTGTGAGTTTCCCATCATTTTCTTCACTTTTTATGTCATTACAAGACAAGCAAGCTAGGTCGGCTGAATGCTGACCGGAGGAGACGCTAGCCATCTCAGCTGCATACCCAATATGAAGGAGAGATTTGACAGCGATACAGATCGACCCAGATTTTCTAGAAGGAGACAAATGTATTCATAGAGGCAACGCAATAATGTAAGCCTGCTAAAACAAACGTGACGATCCACACAAGAGCAGAAGTAATGGGACGGCAGCTCTAATTTGTTAACGCAACAGACAGGGGCGGCAAATTAAATTTTGGTACTGCAGCTCGGAGAAGAGCTAGGATTGATAGCTGTGGACTGACTATAGCTTGCGCTGCTGGACTGGTGCGGTGGCAATTATAAAAGCTCCCACGCCAACCAGGAAAGCTTAGCCCTCCAGCCCCTTCTTACCTGTGGCGATCACTTAATCTTGCTCCCCTCCCTCTCTCTCTCTCTCTCACATGGCCAGTGATGTGCAGACCCATGGCAACTGAGGTACATGTGGATAATGGCATCACGATGTGTGCATCTATCTGCAATCTATCTGCTTTTATGATTTAGAGTGGCTTGTCATGTATCATTTTTCTAAATATCGTACATATTTACTTTGGTGTGTGGTTGTATAGCTAAAAATGGTCTTCTAGGCAGGTGCTTCATCATAGAAGCTTCAAAATTTATGGACATAATTAGATTGTGTCTGTATAGCTAAAAATGGTCTTCCAGGCAGGTGCTTCATCATAGAAGCTTCAAAATTTCTGGAGCTGTGGGCGACACCTGTGGGCGACAAGCTTATGGAGGAATTCCTTTGAGCTCTGTTAGTTCATTAATATGACTTAATCCCACTCCTACTGATGATGAATCTCCTATTCATGCGGTTGCAAATGGGTTGGGATCTGTAGACAATTGTCAAACTTTCTGGGGTAGACCTGGTCTCATTAGGAGGGACTGCATCTGTCCCACGTTGGAAGGAGCAGCCCAACTTTCTAGCAATCTGACCAAGTGCATTAGTCCTCCCCCACGGTGACTCAGAGCTGAGACAGAGAGATGCAGTTTCACACACTTTGCACTTCCCTCTATTCAGTTATCCACACAAAACCCCATAGAGACTGTGTCTGTTCCCCAACTGCCCAAATTTAACAGCAGAGGCACAATCTTTAACAACCTTATAAAAATCAGTTCACAGTCATTCCTCCGGACAAGAGCATTAAATGTGCTTAATATCCGCTGCCTGTCTTCCAAAGCCATTCTTGTAGATGAATTAATCTCTGACAACACTGATCTGTGACTATGTTAGTCTAAATGTTAGTCTCTACTCCCTGCCACATTAATTACCATGTCCCTCAATGCTATGGCCATGGAGGTGGGGTGTCAGCCATCTTTGACTATAGTCTATTAATCACCCCTAAACCTAATATTGATTATAGTTCATTTGAAAGCCTTGTCATCAGTTTGTCTCACCAAAGCTGGAAGACACAGATTGTCCTACTTATTCCTTACGACATTTCTTACTTTTCTTTCAAACTTAGTCCCCAAAACTGAAATCAATATTGTCGGTGACTTCAATATTCATGTAGATGTAGTCAGTGATAGCTGCAGTGCAGCATTTACCTCTATAGTCGAGTTCATTGGTTTCTGTTAGTGAACCCACGCATGAACCCACGCACTGTTCAATCACACCCTGGACCTTGTTCTTACTTATGGTGTTGAAAAACCTTACCATTTCTGCCCCTAACCCAGTGATATCTGACCACTCTTTAATCACTTTTGACTTCCTTCTAGCCAGTCCTGTGAAAAATAAAAGCAGTATTTACACAAGACTGACTGACTGACAGTGTCTTAGCGAACTTTATGGAAGCTATTTGTCTGTCTCTCTGTGCTACATCACCTCTCTGCAATGAAAGTCCTAGTCCCTCCTTCATTGATCACCTTGCTGACAGTGACTTGACTCGGTTGCACCCCAAATGAAAAAGATTATTTCTAGAAAAAGATTGGCCCCCTGGTATACACCACAAACCCGCCACCTATCCCAAACAACAGGTTATGTTCCTCTTAAGTTTAAAGTTGCGATAATCAAACCCCCAGACCCTCTCCTGTGGAACCATCTACCAGTCTCAGTCCAGGAGGGAGACACCCTCTCTCCCTTCAAGAGTAGGTTAAAAACCCTCCTTTTTGACAGAGTCTACAGATAGACCTTAAATCCTAGATAAGCTGCTATAGGTTGAGTCTGCCGGGGGTGCCCAGCACATTGAGCTCTATATTCTCCGTTCCATTGGTGTTGATCGGGCTCACATTCACTCTTCTCACTCTCCTCTTGGTCTCTCCCCACCTGTTCTCCAACTCCTCCTCCTCCACTTCTTCCTCTCCTTTCCAATTGCATGACTATGCAGGACTAACATATGGACCGGGGACCGTGCGTCCCCGGAGTGTCTGTGCTTTCTTCCCTCTCTGACTCTGTCCCTCAACCTGGCTTTTCCTGCTGCATGCACTTTTCTACTCTGGACTGATTCAACTTCTGATCTATATTCGAAATTGTTAGCCATCAGTACATGTATCTCTCTATACTAGTTGTGCCTGCCTATCCATCCCAGGTAAGGATCTCCTCCTCTGTCTCTCACCCTGAGGTTTTTCCCCTTGTTTCTTCCCCTGTCAGGGTTTTTTCTTGGGAGTTGTTCCTTAGCCTTTGCGAGGGTCTAAGGACCAGAGTTTTATTACTATGTACATATTGGTGCTCTCTTTGTAAAGTGCCTTGAGATAACGGCTGTACTTAAAACAAGTAAAGTTGATTTGAGCTGAGAATAGCCTGTCACTCAGTGTTAGCAGTGTTGGCAGCTGGAACGAGCCACCTTGCCACACCATCTTTGCTTTTTGCCACCTTTGCCTGTTTGCCACTTAATTCTTTTTTTCATGTTTCTTTTGACACTTTTGCTTTATCATGTATTTTCGTAGCTTAGTTGACTTCGTCAGAAGACTTTGTAACTTTTCCTTTTGCAACACTTAGTCCGAGGAACACTTCAACACTCCACCTTTGCGGAGCCAGATCTGCCTGAGACCACCCCCTGCAGAACCAGCGCAGTGGAGCATCTACTGTCATAGTTGCTGTCTGGATTAACCCCCTTGTTAAGATAACAGTTGGGCGGACCAACCGTTACGTAACCTTCCTCTGGTGTTAGCTTTTTGTTACCATCTATGATGTTAATGGGTCAGTTTTGACCCGTGTCTTAAATAAGCCATAAAATACCCTAAAAAATAATTATAAAAAAGATTAGGTTTAATTTTTTTTTTTTTGTATTTGTATATATTTTTTTGTATTTGTATATTTTTGTTGTTCTTTTAACAGCATACCCCTCGTTTTCAATATAAAAAAAGTGGTCAAATGAACCTCAAGAGAATAATGTAAACAAATAAAAGCTTGTACTGTTACCTGATTATTACTGAGGGCTAAAAAAAAGATTTTAATTTGAATATTATCAACTACAGTAACATCTATGGTGTTTTGGGTCAATTTCGGCCCATATATATTTACTTAAAGGGCAAAGGGCAAAAAACAAGTATTTAAAAAAAAAAAATAGAACTTTAATTCAAACATGAAAAGAAGAGCTAGTAATAAGTAATAAAAAAAATAGATTTGCAAGGTCAAACAACAACCAATCGGACAAATCACACCAAATCAAGTACTAGTTACATAAGAACATGCAAGAACTTGCATGTATATGTATGTGTGTGTGTGTGTGTGTGTGTGTCTGTGTCTGTATCTGTGTGTGTGTGTGTGTGTGTGTGTGTGTGCGTGCGTGTGTTTAGATGCATATGTGTCAAAAAGTGACACTTCTAGTGCGTTCTTTGCGGATATATTTTTTGCAAGAGATGCAAAATGTGTTGGTCTTCGTGTCCTTTATTGCTAGAGCAGACCTGACACCTCTTTCTTTTCATATCAGGTGGTCTCACTGGGGTTGTGGCTGTGGTTGTTGTTGATGCTGAGGTGTCCTGGCTGAGGAGGAAGCTGATGCTGTGGGTGTTGATGGAGTGCTTGGTGAGCTCTGCAGCTGTCTGACCAAGGCTGCAGCGGCTGGGTCTCGGGGCACCTGTTCCTTTTTCTCAATATGCGGCTTGACAAGGGAACTCCCTAGCTCTTCAAGAAACATTCTCCGCTTGGTGTTTTTGGTTGAGTTCCACCCTTGGTGCATGTACACTCACCGGCCACTTTATTAGGTACATCTGTCCAACTGCTCGTTAACACTTAATTTCTAATCAGCCAATCACATGGCGGCAACTCAGTGCATTTAGGCATGTAGACATGGTCAATACAATCTCCTGCAGTTCAAACCGAGCATCAGTATGGGGAAGAAAGGTGATTTGAGTGACTTTGAATGTGGCATGGTTGTTGGTGCCAGAAGGGCTGGTCTGAGTATTTCAGAAACTGCTGATCTACTGGGATTTTCACGCACAACCATCTCTAGGGTTTACAGAGAATGGTCCGAAAAAGAAAAAATACCCAGTCAGCGGCAGTTCTGTGGGCGGACATGCCTTGTTTATGCCAGAGGTCAGAGGAGAATGGCCAGACTGGTTCGAGCTGATAGAAAGGCAACAGTGACTCAAATAACCACTCGTTACAACCAAGGTAGGCTAAAGAGCATCTCTGAACGCACAGTACGTCGAACTTTGAGGCAGATGGGCTACAGCAGCAGAAGACCATGCCGGGTGCTACTCCTTTCAGCTAAGAACAGGAAACTGACGCTACAATTTGCACAAGCTCATCAAAATTGGACAATAGAAGATTGGAAAAACGTTGGCTGGTCTGATGAGTCTCGATTTCTGCTGTGACATTCAGATGGTAGGGTCAGAATTTGGCGTCAACAACATGAAAGCATGGATCCATCCTGCCTTGTATCAACGGTTCAGGCTGGTGGTGGTGGTGTAATGGTGTGGGGAATATTTTCTTGGCACTCTTTGGGCCCCTTGGTACCAATTGAGCATCGTTGCAACGCCACAGCCCACCTGAGTATTGTTGCTGACCATGTCCATCCCTTTATGACCACAATGTACCCAACTTCTGATGGCTACTTTCAGCAGGATAATGCGCCATGTCATAAAGCTGGAATCATCTCAGACTGGTTTCTTGAACATGACAATGAGTTCACTGTACTCAAATGGCCTCCACAGTCACCAGACCTCAATCCAATAGAGCATCTTTGGGATGTGGTAGAATGGAAGATTCGCATCATGGATGTGCAGCCGACAAATCTGCGCCAACTGTGTGATGCCATCATATCAATATGGACCAAACTCTCTGAGGAATGCTTCCAGCACCTTGTTGAATCTATGCCACAAAGAATTGAGGCAGTTCTGAAGGCAAAAGGGGGTCCAACCCGTTACTAGCATGGTGTACCTAATAAAGTGGCCGGTGAGTATATGTCCACAACACAAATGCATTGTATGCAGCTTTTTGTAAAATACAACCATTGGCCATTGGTCATTCGCTGGCAAGTGTAGGTGGCAGTCAGCTTGTCTAGATTGTCCACTCCTCCTTTGTTCCTATTGTAGTCCAGGATGATTTGGGGCTTTTTGTCACTTCCTAATGACACAGCAGCATCTTTGTGAGGAGTGGACATCAATATCAAATGCTGTCGTTTTCTTGGACAGTATGAAACAACAGTGGTGGTCTCTGTAAATACAAACTTTGAGGAAAGTGGAGCCCTGTCCTTCACCAGCAACACTTCAGCACGCAGCTCAGGTTTTTTTTGTTTTTTAATGTCCCAACCATGGTGAGTTTTCTCCTGAGAAGTTCTTGTCCAGTGTCATAGCTGGTAAAAAAAATGTCACAAGTGATGTTGTGACCCTGCAGTCCAGTGCTCATATGGAGGACTACACGTTTTCCTTGTTTTTTTCAGGGATGCCGCTTGCAGATTTGCCTGTGTAAATCTGTAGATTCCATGCATAGCTGGTTTTAGCATCACAGGCTGCCTAGATTTTTATGCCATATTTGCCTGGCTTACTGGGCATGTATTGCCAGAATGGGCATTTTCCAAAGGGAAAGGGAGAAAACGTTCTATATCTCTCAGTGGCCTTATTGCTGGATCTGTACACTCCAGCAGCTAGAAGAACACCAACGTAGGTATCCAGGCATTCCTCATCAATGTCATTCCATATGTTGCCATGAACTTTTTTCCTTCAAGGTTTGTCATAGCAATTATGATAATATTTTTTCAGTGACAATGGCATAAACAGATCAAAACATGACCTGATGTGACTTATTCTTGTGACAGCAAACCTTGTGATCCCAGGGGTCATTTTGATGACATTTACGGCAGCTGTCCCGCCATGTATGTTAGGAGCTATTGAACTCCAACAGATACCACTTTTGGATCTGAATGTGTCAGCAGGAGCAGCTTCAGCACTGGTGACCTCCTCATCGGACTGATCAGATGTGTCTGGGTCTTCTGGTTGATGCTCCACATCATCTTCCTCTTCGGAGACCTGCTAATCTCCATCACTATTCTGCTCTGTGGCCTCTGCCTCATTATCAGCAGAGATATGATCCAGAGCTTGGCTTACATTCAGTCCTCTTCTCATGTTGCATACTGTAAATTGGAGATGTGTACTCTGCACTCAGTCACCAACTCTAAACTCAATTGGTCTTACATGCCTGGACACGTCTGTCATTGCTGGCTTGTAGGCTGTTGGCTGATTTCAGTTTTGGCATTTATTATTGTTTTATAATCTTATATTTTAACTGGGTCGAAATTGTCCCTAACAACAAAAAGGTCACAATTTTCACCAGAGCATTTTATAATTTAGTAAAATTATTTTTGGGATTTTATTTTGTGAAAAGTTCCTGACAAAGTCAAAAAGTCTTAAGCAGCCAGTTCCCAGAACATTACCAGACAACCCGATCCCTGTTCCTGTAGTTGACAAGCCAGTGGCTCCTAAGTAAGGCACAGATCACCTCATCTGCAGCAGCTACTTTATGGTCAAAGTTTGAGGTTATCTGGAAACTTACTAATTTGAATCCAACTTTAGATTCAGTATTTCCAAATTATTGTGTCTCCATTAGTTCCTTTTCCCTTTAACTGACAATACTCTCTCACTACCATCCATTCTGCTGTTCATTCATTGGTTCAATCATTTATTTAATTATTCCACCTCATGTATTCGTCATTTAATCTTTATTAAACCCTCATTTAAAGTTTAAGTGTTGTCTGTGTATATTTCTCCTTGACACTTCGAAATCACTGATGGAGAGTTCCTCTTCAGACTTTGACACTGACTCATATCATCATCAAACAACCCCAAACAACAAGTATAAAATTTATGTTCTGCAGTTTTTTTTCAATATGTATCATATCAATAATATCAATCAACCCACAAATTACCATATGTGCTGTGTAATTAGTAATAGTGTAGTAATTACTTGAAATTTAGTAGGAAATTCACTTTATTTATTTCTATACAATTTATATTTACATTTATAAATATATAAACGTATATTTATATTTGTATTATATATATTATATTTATATTTACATACAATTTATTTCGATACAATTATCATGAATTTAATTTTGTATCTTTCATTAATCCAAGCTGGAAGAGTGCCTGTGACCATGGTGAGATCTGTCTTGTCTGGGGTTATGTCTTGTCATTTCCTGTTTTATTTTGAAAGTTTTGAAAAGTTGAAACCCTCTTTGTGTCAGGTCGCTTGCCCTTGTGTCACACCTGAGTCTCGTCCTTCCCTAATCACTGGTGCTTAAAGTCTGTGTCTCCGTGTCTTGTGTCAGTGTGTTTTGTATCTTTGTTTGTCTGGTTTTGCTTGTTTCTTGTGCTCTTTGTGAGCGTTTTCCTTGTGATGGCCAAATGAAGCTTCCTGAAGCGTTGAAGCTTTCCACCAAATTGTTTCAGCAAAGGGTTCATTTCTTGAGGCTTCATGTGCACATGTGCACACAACACCCCCTGCTGGTTTAAACTGTCATTGTCACTTAAACTATTATGATGAGCTCTCGGCTGTCTGGCACCCAGCCAACATGTACATGTGGGCCCCATATGGGTTACAAATGGGCAGCATGGGTACAGAGTGGGCATGGGCTTGAACTGGGCAAATTGTCTGGGCCCCGTGCGGTTTCAGTAATACGGGTCCTATATAGGAAGCCCATGTGGGCTAACCACATGGGTCTCATCGGGGATATGAGTCGGCAAAGTGGGCATGGGATAGAAGTAGGTGGTTTATTTGGGTCCCATATGGGTCACTTAACATGAGTCCCACATGGAAAGTCCATGTGGGCCAAATATAAGGGTCCCATAGTGGGTATAAGTGGGCAGAGTGTGCATTGGGTGGAACTGGGTGTCATTTGTTGGGCCCCATACAGTTCCTTCAACTTGGGTCCAACATGGTCACCCCATGTGGGCTGACCGTGTGGGCCCTGTAAGTGATAAGAATGGGCAAAGTGGGCATTGGCTGGAAGTAAGCAAGATGTGTGGGCCCCATGTGGTTTCAATAGCACGAGGCCCATATGGTAAACCCATGTGTGCCTACACTATGGGCCCCCATAAGGGATATAATGGGGCAACGTAGGCATGGGGTGGAACTCTGTAACAATATCTGGGACCCATGTAGCTTCAGTAACATGGGACCCACATGGTAAGCTGATGTGAGCCTACTCTATGGGCCCCATATGGGATACCATGGGCCAAAGTAGCAATGGGTGGAACTCGGTAACACTATCTGGGACCCATGTTACTGAAGCAACATTGGTCCCACATGGTAAGCCCATGTGGGCCTACTCTATGGGCCCCATAAGGGATATAATGGGGCAACGTAGGCATGGGGTGGAACTCGGTAACAATATCTGGGACCCATGTAGCTTCAGTAACATGGGACCCACATGGTAAGCCGATGTGGGCCTACTCTATGGGCCCCATATGGGATACCATGGGCCAAAGTAGCAATGGGGTGGAACTCAGTAACAATATCTGGGACCCATGTAGCTTCAGTAAGATGGGACCCACATGGTAAGCCGATGTGAGCCTACTCTATGGGCCCCATATGGGATACCATGGGCCAAAGTAGCAATGGGTGGAACTCGGTAACACTATCTGGGACCCATGTTACTGAAGCAACATTGGTCCCACATGGTAAGCCCATGTGGGCCTACTCTATGGGCCCCATAAGGGATATAATGAGGCAACGTAGGCATGGGGTGGAACTCGGTAACAATATCTGGGACCCATGTAGCTTCAGTAACATGGGACCCACACGGTAAGCCGATGTGGGCCTACTCTATGGGCCCCATATGGGATACCATGGGCCAAAGTAGCAATGGGGTGGAACTCAGTAACAATATCTGGGACCCATGTTACTGAAGCAACATTGATCCCACATGGTAAGCCCATGTGGGCCTACTCTATGAGCCCTATAAGGGACAGAATGGGGCAAAGTAGGCATGGGGTAGTAGGCATCCATGCTGCTTCAGTAACATGGACCCTGTAACACCCGCCATTATAAAAGATATGCAGCTTTTAATGTAATAATCCTGCAAAGGTAATTTCCCACAAACATAATAGAATGAATGCGTGACAGCGTGTAACTGCACATGAGAGAGAGAAAAGTATGAATGCTGATCAGAACCATATTGTTTTTTTTATTATCATTTTTTTACTGTCTTAATTTCCGATGTCTACAGTATGTTTAACTTGCAACAGTCTAATAATGCCCAATCTGACACAAACACACACACACACACACACACAGAGGGAACTTGATCAACACGTGCATGCTCACACATGCATGGGGTAAATAATCGTATGTATAGGCCTAGCGTACTTTTTATTTATTTTTGGCTGTTGTTGTATTTGGTCTCATTGGTTTCATGAGTTTCTAATGCTTTAGCAACATAGTTCTTTCAACTGTCAAATAAAGTAAATTTTAACTTTTAACGAGAGAGAGAGAGAGAGAGAGAGAGAGAGAGAGAGAGAGGATGAGCAGCGATCGGCTCTGCTATTGTTTTTTCCACCAGTTTTCCTGTTTCTGTACATTTTTGTCATTTGGTTTGACACAAGACAGAGAGATGGGGTAGGCTCTCCATAATTGTGGAGCGAAGAGTCAGCTGAATTTCAAATGGTCCGAGGCTATAGGTACCAACAAACACAACGACCATTACATTTTATTTAGTTATTTCGTGATAAGATGTTTTCACGTTATAACATGAAAATACTTTATCACGAAATTACGTGAAAATTTCACGTTATAACGTGAAAAAGATATTGTTATAACAATAAACGTTTCACGTAATTATGTGATACTGAGCCACTTTTTTTTCCGCGGTGTGGCAGCAATACGCTTCCGTAATTAGGAGATATACTACAGAACAATAAATAAATAAAAATAGAACAAGAACAAAAATATATAGTATGCAGTATTGTAAGACACAATATCAAAACTATGAAATCATTTCATAAAAGTCTATTTCATGAAAAAAAAAAGTTATTATGGTTGGTGTGAGGAGTTCCAGTCACGTGTACATAACGGTTACTGCGCGCTTTTATTTTGAATTTCAATTCGGAACAAGCCTACAGCAGCAGCAGTCCCTAGCAGTAGCAGCAGCAGCAGCAGCAGCGACAGCAGCAAAAGCAAAAACTATCAACACTGGTGAGTGGCATGTCTTGCTATTATGTGAAATTCTTGTATTAAACCATCATTACTATCGAAGTATTATCAGATTAGAAGCTGGGGAAATTGCAAAAAGAATGTTTGAGTCCAGCTAATGTGTGGTGAGTGTTTTAGCTAACAGCTAAGCTAAGCTAAGCTAATGTTAGCTAGAATAGACTGCCAAAGACGAGATACCGCGGTAACTCAGTTTAAGGGGCGGCGGCGGGGCTAATGGCGGCTCGGCAGCCTGTTGGAGCTCCGTGCAGCTCCGTGATACAAAGCACATACATTAGTAACAACAACCCCGTTGCTCGCCGTTAGTCGTTAAGAGCGTTTGGAAAGTAGCCAGATTTTGCGAGAAATCAAATAGCTGCTTGAAAATCCTGCGATCTAGTGAGGGTGAGGCGCCGGGCCGTGACTAGAACTAAGGGTGGAGCTACAGAGGCCAGAGGGAGCTGATCTGATTGCTGCACCGGTAGAAAAAAAAAATCCTGCGCTGTCCATGTTGGAGAGGGAGCGAGGTGAGCCGAGGGAGGGAGGGAAGGAGAGAGAAGGGTGTGTGTGTGTGTGTGTGTGTGTGTGTGTGTGTGTGAGAGAGAGAGAGAGTGAGTGAGTGTGTGTGTGTGTGTGTGTGAGAGTGAGTGTGTGTGTGTGTGTGTGTGTTGAGCGTGTGTGTTGTGTGTGTGAGTGTGTGTCTGTGTTGAGAGGTGATCCAGGAAGGCAGATAAGCTGTTTTGTTTTTGACCAAATATTCTTGTTTTTGACTTAGGGATGGTGGAATAATTATACAAATTACAAATGACACAAAAATAAAATGGTGGCTGGTAAAAACATTGAGTGGCTGGTAGAATATTATCATCACTCTTATGAGACGGAGACTCTTTTATAACCAAAAGCATACCTCCTCTAGGCCTCTTAAAATTTTTGAATTTAACCTGTAATTTTGAATTATAGTTGGTGGGTGAACGTTAACCACACAGTATTTACATGTGCAAATAAAATCCTCCTGTTGACTTCTCTCAACCATTGTCTTTCTGTCACATTTAGATTTGTCCAGCTGTTGGAAAGTGGTCTTCTTTGTCACGTAAGTAATTTGAATGTAATAATTTGTCATATGCACAATGTATCTGTTGCCCATTCATGCTCATTTGTCATTTTCAGTTCTGATATTATTGCACTTGCAAGCTCAAAAAATGCAGTTGGCCACTGATTAGTAGTTAGTTTTCCCATTTAAAGGGACAATGAGGAGTTCTGGAGAAGCATTTTTGAGCCTCTGCGTGCACCGTGAAACCATGAAAAACGTAGATTAATCCACATTAATATGAGACTTTTTTATTGTAATTTTTCATTCTGCCGGCGGAAAAACTCCTCGTTCTCCCTAATGATGTTGGGCAACCTCAAAGAAGGCTAACCCCGGGATAATCCCGGGGTAAGAGTTGAGTTTTGATTTTAGATTAGACAGTTTACATTATACATTTTTGTTTAGTGGGCTTTGTTTCATGGCAGGCCTAACAGTAACGCCAAACCAATTAAAGGAAGCACGACAAGTACAAGCTATTTTACATATGCAAAACATTCCTGTGTATTTTAGTGAAATGGATTACTTCCATGGCAATTCAAGGACAAGGAGGAGGAGAATCAAAAAAAGAGTGCAGCAGCATTTAATGACCCTTGCCATGGAGGCCATGGACCAGGCGGATCAGGTTGTGGAACAGGCACATCAGGCTGCGGACCAGGCGGATCAGGTTGTGGAACAGGTGGATCAGCCAAGGGATCAAGAAGTTCAGGCAGTGGATCCATATGTCCAGGTTGAGGAGGAGAAAAATGTTGATGAGGCTGTAAATGTGCAGTTTAACTTTGACAGTGATGTTGATGACTTTTACATGTGTAGTGACCCTGAAGAAGATCCTGCCTGTGACTTTACTGAAGAGGAGCCTCACTCTGATGCGAAGAGGAAACTAGCTGAATGGGCAGCTAACCGTCAGGTGTCTCATTCTGCACTGTCAGAGTTACTGGCGATACTCTTGGAGCTAGGTCTGGATGTACCCAAAGATCCCAGAACTCTCCTCGGTACAGTGAAAGATTGTGAGATCAAAGAGATGGGACAGGGAAGTTACTACCACTTTGGGCTTACAAATGCAATACTGTCTGAGCAGAAAGTGATAAATGAGAATGAACTGACAACAGACACATTGACTATTCGCGTAAATGTTGATGGGCTGCCTCTTTCAAGGAGCTCAAATATGCAGCTGTGGCCTATTTTGGGTCAAGTAGTTGAACTACCAAAAGCAAAAGTGTTTATCATAGGTGTATATGCAGGTCCCTGTAAACCTGAATGTGTGAACGACTACATGCATGATTTTATTGAAGATTTAAAAGCCATCAGGACAACTGGTGTAATGTTAGGTGGGAAACAGTACAATGTTGCACTTCCAGACGCTTTTATTTGTGACACGCCAGCAAGAGCTTTTCTAAAATGTACCAAAGGTCATGGTGGCTATAGTTCTTGTGAGCGTTGCACACAGTCTGGCATTTATGTTAATGGTAGAGTTGTGTTTCCTGAGATGGATTCCAGCCTGAGGACAGACACTCAGTTTGAACAAATGACTGATGAAGACCACCATCGCTCTAAATCACCTCTCCAAGGGCTAGGCATTGGTATGGTTTCTGCTTTTCCTTTGGACTATATGCATTTAGTCTGCTTGGGCATTGTGCGTAAATTGATTGCTCTGTGGTTTAAGGGGCCATTGCAATGTCGGGTTCCATCTTCTGTCCTTTCCGCCATCTCTGATCACTTGAAACTGTGTAGACAAAGCTTACCCCGGAGCTTCTCCAGAAAGCCAAGATCTTTGTCTGAGTACAACCAGTGGAAGGCTACAGAACTGAGGCAGTTCTTATTGTATACAGGGCCAGTTGTGCTTTTTGAAAGATTGCCCAATCGACATTACAGAAACTTCCTGGTTTTGTCATGTGCTATGAGAATACTTCTGTCTCCTCTGTGTAGAGAGTTCTGTGGTTATGCCAGAAAATTGTTAAGATTCTTTGTCACTAACTTTGCTAAGATATATGGGACTGAATTTCTGGTTAACAATACGCACAATCTTATACATTTAGCAGATGATGCTGAAAAATATGGCCCTCTGGATTCAGTTTCATGTTTTCCTTTTGAGAATTATTTGGGACAGTTAAAAAAAATGGTGAGAAGACCACAGGATCCTGTACAACAAATTGTCAGACGTGTCTATGAAAGGCAATTATTTCCTCACATGTCAAAAGAAGTGCCTGATGGTGTTGAACTGACACAGCCCCATGCATCCGGACCACTGCCGAAAGACTTTTCCATGCATCAGGGTGTTCAATATAAGATGTATAAACTCAAAGACACAATAATCTCAAACTCCAGTGGTTCCAACTGTTTTGAACTGGGGGGCAGAGTTGTAATGGTGAGAAACATTGTACATTCGACTGCAGCAACACATGTGGTCTATGAACCTTTTGAGACAGGGGCATGTTTTTTCAAGCACCCCATTGACTCAACATGTCTCGGAGTTTGTTTACTGTCGAAACTGTCTGGTCAGCTTGCCAGTGCTCCAGCAACCGCTTTTAACAAACCACTGCTGTTATTCCCGCTTCGGAAAATGTTTGTGGCTTTGCCGCAGTTACACACCTCATAATAGGGCTGACCCAAAAAATTTGAAGCTTTGTTCATTGCCATGGTAATTGATCATGAAAGTCTGATAGATTTTCTGTTTTGTTTTGTTCCTTTCCTGTTCTCATCGTCAGTTGTTACATTAAAATGAGTAGGCATCTTGGCATCCTGGACACCTGCCTGATTTTGGAGATATGCAGTGTTTTTTTGCTATTACTTTAATTATTTCATTACCCCCTCCCCTCTCATAAACATAACATCATGAATTTTGCAGGATGCCATTCAGCGTGGTGGAGTTTCTGGACGAAGTCGACCATGATGGCTGCAAACAGGTCGACATCATTCCTTTAGAGTGGTTTGAGGGTGCCGACAGAACATTGTGCTGGTGGCCACCAGCCACATTCCCAAATGTCACAAAAGCTGTAAAAGATGGCCCACCACCAGCTCAAAACTGGATTTTGTGCAATGTGCGTGTGCTGGGAAATGCAGGTAACTTAGATTTTCCTCATTAACTACTGCTCTATTTCTTTTATTTACTTTTATTTTCTTTTATTTGCCCTTGTGATCACCAAAGTTATTCTTTTTTGTGTTCATTTTTCTACACGGGGTTCTCTGGGTTAATTTGTCAAGGGCTGGTCTAGCCACAGATCGTTATTCCAAACAAGCAGGATCACCAAACTCAATTCAATTCAATTGATTTCAATCCTCACACATGTGTGCTCCTGTTTATTTAGATACCTGCAACCACACTATCCGTCTGCAGATTAGACATGTACTGGATGTGCATGGCTGTCTGTGCAATTGGCTATTACTTCTGAACAACTATTTTTCATGTTATATTTGCCATAGTAATTGTGATGTGATCCAAATTGTGAATTTTGTGATCCACAACACCTATTTTAACTTCCTATGTCAGTGTAGCTCTTGTTTAATATCTACTTCATTCCTTTTATTCTGTCATTGTATTTTGCAGCCACTTATGCAGAAGCCAGGGTAAAGCTGCATCAAGCTGAGTATACATCAGACCTGACGGACACTGAAGATCACTTGATCAAGAGGAAGTAAGTGTTTGTGGTCGGGAAATCAGGTTAAAAGCAATTTCCATAATAAAGGCAGTAGGTATGGTTTAACGAATATGTCTTTATATGAACCTCTCTAGGGCAAGATCAAAACTCTTCCAGAGTCAGAGCAAGCAATTGGAATCCAGTGAGAATTCTGATTCAGAGGAGGAAATTCCACCCATTCCCCCAGCAAACCTCCTTGGGCTAGCAGCAAAGAAAATGACCAGCCGGATCACCAGCCCCACTGCCCAGCGAGTCGCCAGTTCCACTGTCCAGCAGGTCACCAGCCCCAGTGCCCCGGGAGGCGCCGGTTCCACTGTCCAGAGGGTTGCCACTCCGAGTTGTGAAGCAATGTTCTCTAAAATTCTTACAATTGTAGAAGAAGTGAAGGAAACCCAGAAAGTTCACGGTAAAATGCTAAACGTCCTGTTGAAAAAGCAAGATGCATCAACGATCGAGGTTCCTGATGGAGTGGTCTTCCCGCTGCAAACTCAAGCAGATGTTGAGGCTCTCGAGGAGAAACTGGGGGACCGCAGGCTAATGTCTGCTGTTGTACGTTTTTTAAATTAATATCATTACTTTTTTCCAAATGGGTTTTCATTAGTGTTATGTGTTACATTAGAGTAAATTACAGAAAGGCTACAACTTCAATTGTTTAGTTGATTTTACGTCTGAATTTTTAAATCTTTGTAGCACATTGTCTTAACAGTTAATGTAAGTCCTTTTTTTTTTTTTTTGTCCTTTTGGCTCTTATCCCTAGGTTGCCATGGTGTCAGATATAGGGGGCACAAGTGTAGATGATGCAACAAGGCGAATGATGAAATACATTCTGTCCAACGAGCTGGCATTGGACTACAACATGTTTGGCCGTCACGGGAAAAAGAAGTTTAAAGACTTGAGTCTTTTCAGCGTTGTGTATGGTAAGTTAAATTTCTATTTTGCAGGGATAAGTTCTCTGTTGCCCTGATAGGTTTCCGTCAGTTGGAAAAATTAAAGTAAATTAGAAGAAAATTAAGTTTATTAAATACTTAAATATTTTATTGTGCTAAAAATCCATAACGATTATCCATTATATTCTTCATACTTTTGGCAATATGGCCTGTAGCTGAATTGTTTTTAATGTTCATACTGTCAACCAAATTTGTCTTACAGAGGTACTGAAGAAGAATGCATTAACATGTAAGGTCAACCAGCAGGAAGCAGAGAAGGCGCTCTCAAAATGGTTTACCGGGGCAAGAGACAGAGGAGGCCGAAGGGCGGCCAGACAGTCAATGGCAACTTAACCCTCTGGTCCAGCTAAAAAAAAGTTAAGTTCCTCCTTTCAAGGCCCAATGTTACACATTGCAAATTTTCTTCTTTTTTGCTTAGCCTCTCTTCCTCTCTTCCAACTCTTTCGTTGTCGGACACGACATGAAACTGTTTAAGGGCCTGCTTTAGTGAGAGAATGTCTGTCAAAATGTTAAAACTTAAATAAATAAGAGATTTTGAAAAATATTTTTTGTCCTCCAATTATTATGAGGACAGTCATATGTCTGCCTTTGAACACGGCCAACATTGATTTGATTGCTTAAAGTTTGCTGGAGCTTTTTTCCGTTTTATATGACCATGTACTGTACAGTTTTTTGTGACGTGGGCTAAAAGGCATGATCACGTGACTTTCGGTGTAAAAAACACGACATCATAATACACGTATAGCTAGATCATACTTTTTACTGGACCTCAATCAACCAATTATAAGTGGTGTATATATATATATATATATATATATACATATATATATATATATATATATATGTATGTATATGATATTTTAGATCAGAGTTTTTTTCTTTTCATTTAACCAATACTGGTTGGTCATTTATTTTTTGATGAATTATTGCAGTTGTGGATGTTTATTCAAATTGTACTCAGTTTTCAATTAGACAATATTTTTATCTGTGTATCTGTAAAAGGTAAGAGATTTGACAGTGGGATGCATATCTTTTTAAACCCACATGGGCAAACATGCAGAACCTGCAGACTACCCCACTTGCAACCCATGTTTCATCCCATGTTGTCCCCATGTAGGACCTACATAGGACTAAAAGCTGGGCCAAAAATGGGTCTTGTATATCTTGCCCAGTTGGAGCCCACCTAACACATAGTGTAATCCTGCATGGGGCCATTATGGAACCCACTGACAATCCCACATTTCAGCCCATACTGTCCCCATTTAGTACCCACAAAGGACTAAAAGCTGGGACCACGATGGGTCTTGTCCGTTTTGCCCATCTGGGGCCTACCTAAAACCTTGTGCTATCCTGCCTTAAACCCACATGGGCAATTGGCTTGGGGCCATTATGGAACCCGCGGACAATCCCACTTGCAACCCATATTACAGCCCATACTGTCCCCATTTAGTACCCACAAAGGACTAAAAGCTGGGACCACGATGGGTCTTGTCCGTTTTGCCCATCTGGGGCCTACCTAAAACCTTGTGCTATCCTGCCTTAAACCCACATGGGCAATTGGCTTGGGGCCATTATGGAACCCGCGGACAATCCCACTTGCAACCCATATTACAGCCCACACTGTCCCCATTTAGTACCCACAAAGGACTAAAAGCTGGGACCACGATGGGTCTTGTCTGTTTTGCCCATCTGGGGCCTACCTAAAACCTTGTGGTATCCTGCCTTAAACCCACATGGGCAATTGGCTTGGGGCCATTATAGAACCCGCGGACAATCCCATATGGGTGTGATCTGAGAATCCTATATGGGGCCCATTATTTAGCCCAGTATTTACCCACATAGGCCCCACATAAAAATGTTGGCTGGGCAACAGTGTCAACATGGGCATAATCACATCCATGAAATGTTTTTTGATCAATGTGTGGGTAATGCAAATAGAGGTCTACTAATTAAAAAAAAGTGTACAATTTCAGCCAATGTTTAATAAATCCAGCAGGGGGTGAGATGTTTATGTTAAAATTGCTGAATTGGTTTCAAATGTGAATACTGTGGTGAAAAAAGACTGTGAAGATTGTACAACATTAAAAATGGTACACACACATTTCATTATGCACAGGTTTTAGTCTATGTAAGAGGCTGTTACAAGAAGGTATTACTAATACCTTGTTGGAAGACACCAGATCAAACCCTCTTCCTCTTGGCCAGCTCCATCGAAAAACACTCTCAAACGCAAACTTACAACAATCCACCCAACAACTCCAACAAACTTTCACGCGCTTTGCTAAAAACGTCCAGGATTACTCAGCACATAATCCGAAGTTCCGGCGCAGTACGTCCCAACACTACTGTTTCATGTCCAAGTCCATGTCCATGTTTCATGTTATTCTAATCCCAAGAGTTTTCATGTTTAGTGCTTTTCCAAAGATCCCAGTATTCTCCCCGGATCACCATCCTCTTGTCTCATTTCTGTTCACTAGTGTTACCTGTGTTTGCACCTTTGTCTAGTATCAATAAATTCACCTTTTTCACTAACTGTTTCAGTCCAGAGTCAAGAGCTATTTTTTTTCTGCCACGAAGAAGTGTTTTGTTGTTGTGATGGACACTTTAGAGGAAAGACTTGTTGAGGAAGTCCACGTTACACCCGCCTCTATAATACAGCCCTGACAGAGTACAAAGACGGTTTCCGCTGTGCAAACTCATGCCGTGAGGTAGCACAGACGCTAGGGCGGGAGGAGTGTTTGTGTCGCCGATATACTAGGATCAGAGTTGTTTACATCTCGTTCTTCTTCATCTACTTCGGGGGCAGGTCAAGCCTGTGTACAGATTTGTACTGCCCCCTTGTGCAGCACATTACAGAGCTTGGAAGAGCAGTCACGGAAGTATGCAGGAAGCAGGGCATGCGGTACACTGTGCATATGAGCCGCGTGGTTGCGGAAGATTGCACCTTTGGGCCTTAAAGCTGAACCTTCCTATTTTGTTTCAAAAATATAATGAATTGAGTTTCTACAGACTGGTTTATTCCCTGAAGCATTTGATGAATAGTCCTAGCACCACCGTGACCAATACCAAGACTGTCTGGGGTTGCAAGGCATTCAGACAATGGTGAAGTGTTAAAAACCAACATATGTGAATGAAGCGTGAAACTCCCTGCTCTAGCTAATAAGTGGGGGTTGCTGAGTAGGGGTTTTCAAACACCTGCAAGCTTAATGTTAAAAACAAAATCACCATAACCTCTTAGACATGATTGCATGTCCAACAAGGGACTTGAAAAATGTCCTACTTATGCAGCATCACTTGTTTGTGAGTGTGTAATGACACCATAATTTTACTGGTTCGTGAGTACACACACACACACCTTTTAGTCCAACTCCATTGCGTCTGATAGCCATCAAGGCATTATTGATGTCATCTTCCGAGGCCAAGGATGAGTCCACATTGACAACTTCAAAGTCCACTGGCACGCAGCATAACCTCATTATGAAAACAGAAACAGGATACTTGACTTTGACAGAAGTGAATCATTTAAAAACTATAGGTTAGTGATAATCTTCAAACACTGACACATGATGTCATGATGTAAGAATTCTCACCGGAACAGTTCACGGACGTGGTTGGCCAGCTCTGGTCCGATGCCATCTCCAGGAATCATTGTCACAGTGTGCCTCCCTCCATATTGTGCTGGTGGAGGCTATAGCACAGGCATAGAAAACAGAGGCACAGTCCTTCCCCAATATATCCATGCACTATAAAACTACTGAGGAGGCTCTACATTACTGGAAAGAGAAGACATCTAACATGCAATTTGCCGGCAACTTGCTGAGGCTAATCAATCTATCAGGAACATTATGCAGCAAAACTCTGTTTAAGAAGCCATACTCACTATGGTCTGATGTGGGTGAATGATGAAATGCATTCATAATGAGAAATACAGAATGGGGAAACAGAGGTTACAGAAATGGAGACATGCAATGATTAGGAGCTTCCTAGTGGAATCACAGACATGTTGAGAAGACAAAATGACATAAGTAAAGACATTAAGACATGTCAATTTTTCAAGGAATCTCTCATTAGGGAAAGAAGTGGCATTCACAATGAGGAAGGTCACAGGCTTGACAAAATGGCCATGTGTTGGACTTACAGTGTAGGTGTACTTGTGCCTCTGATTCAAGGTAGTTGTACCATAGACCTGTTAATACATATAAAGAAAATGTGGTTAATTATAGAGAAAATGTTGTGTATTCTTTAGTGTCACAACCTGTGTGGGCTGTGTAGTGATGAGCCTGCCCTCTCCCTCTTTGCCCTATGCAATCCGTGCTTGGTCAACCAATCTGAGACTTCCTGCTGTTGTTAGTGGGGGATTTAAACTCACCTGGTGCCTGCAATCAGTGCCAGATTGCCTTCGACTGATCGTATGACTGGCACTTTTCTTGTTTCCTGTCTGACCAATTCTGATCCTATTTACTCCTGACTGCTTGCTGTGTCTCCTCCCCACCCCTGTCAACCCTCCTGGTCATTGTTCCACATGGATAATTATTCCCCCTTTAGTGAGGGTTATACATGTAAGCACTGACACTCCTTGGGTAGGCTGGAGGCCAGGCTTGTGAATCTGGAAGCTTGGCTCCGTACTGTGGAGTCAAATCTGCAAGCCATAGTTAGCCAGGGCCCATTAGCCACTATCGGAGCCTCTGCGCATAGCTCCTGTTAGCTCCCCCCACCAGCTTTTCCAGAGCAACTGGGTAAATACAGTAAGATTGTTATTGACACTGGTGCTAATGACCTATGGGTACACCAAATAGAGGTCACTAAAATAGGTGTAGTCTGTGCAGCCATTGGTCAAAACAATGCTGGACACCATAATTTTCCCCCTGTTTTTCCCCTCCAATTAAGCGAGTGATGAAATGTTTAGCTGTAGATCATCACTCAAGTGCTGGTTATCGAGATGGTGTCCAAATGGGGTGGGCTTTGTAGATAATTCACAGACTATTTGGGATAGTCTGTATATTATCTACAAAGATTCCTCTTCAAAGTGAGTAGGAATCAGTCCTACTCTGGACTGAGTCAACTTATATTCTAAACTGTGTAGCCATCAGTACTGTTTTGCTTGTGCCCGCTTGTCCATCCTGGGTGAGGATGCCCTCCTCTGTCTCTGTTGAGTTGAGTAGGCCTGGAGTCATGAAGAGACGACATCCATCCCACACTGGAAGGCACTGAATTTTAGTTAGCTTAGTCCTCAAAACTGATAAAATAATTATGGTTGGGGACATATATTAATGTACATGTAGTCAGTCGTTTACCTGGGTAAATGATTATGGATATATGGGAAATTGGACAGTCCCAAACTCATAAACCGAAGAGATGATATTCATAAAGAAAAAAAGGGAATAAGGGTAAGAAGGAAAACAGAGACAGAAGAAAAGAGGAAGAAGAGAAGGAGAAAAACATTTTGTACATTAGAAAGGAAGATAATGAGGCAAGGTCGAAAAGGAGAGAAAGGCAGGAAGAACAGGAGGAATAAGACAAAGAGAAAGAATTAGAAGATATTATTATTATTAACTCCTGAGCCAAAACCAAAAAGATTAGGCAAACATCTTTATCAGTTCATGCTGAAAAAGTGGTAAATGAGAAAAAGAAAAAGCAGGCAGGAGGCCAAACAACAGCAGGGGCTTTCTACGGCAACGAAGAAAACCTCTACTATCAAGGAAAATTTAGGGGCAGAGGAAGAGGTAGAGGTAGAGGAGGAGCTAGAGGATGAGGCGAAGGCAGGGGCCAACAGATGAGTGAACCAGTAGAATGCTGGAGCTGCGGAAAAGAAGGGCATCTTTCCAGAGACTGCCTAGATTCTCCTGACAAGATTCAGAAGAAGTTGAGGAGAAAGAAGACAGAGTAGTGGATTTAGACTTTCAAGATTTATAGCCCATGGATGTATCTTGGCTGGTGACTGTCCAAGCAGGCATTCATCTGTATGACAAAGGAAAAGAATGAGAAACGTTTGTCTTAACTGACGAGGAGGAAAAATGGCTAAATAACACTCCTCCCAACCTGTGGTCACAAGGAGATGAAAGGATAAAAGGAGCACTTCCTGTGCGAATAAGACCAAAGACAGAGTATAGACCACGAATTCAAAAGTATCCCCTTAAACCAGATGTGGCAATTGGAATTAAACCAGTAATAGAAAAAGCAGGACTCCTCGAAGAATGCGATGACTCTTCATGTAACACACCGATATTCCCAGTTAAAAAACAAGCACCGTCCCAGGGATGGCGTATGGTTCAAGATTTGCAAGCAGTCAATAATGCAGTGATTCAGAGAGCTCCATGTGTGCCAGATCCCCACACACTGTTGAACCCTTTGAGAACTGATGCTGCAGTGTTTACAGTGGTGGATATTAGCAATGCATTTTTCTCCGTCCCAGTAGATCAGGACAGTCAATTTTGGTTCACATTTACATTTGAGGGAAAGAGATATACATACACTAGACTACCCCGGGGTATTGTGAGAGCCCCACTATATATTCTCAAGTCATGACAGCTAATATGGCTTCCAACCCCCAGGGGGAAATCAGATACTGCTGGCATCTCCAGGTGTTGAGACATGAAAAACAGATACACTAGCCCTTCTGCTACATTTGCATGCAGAAGGCCATAAAGTGAGTAAAAATAAACTGCAGCTCTCTAAAGAGGAAGTTAAGTACTTGGGCCACAACCTTGAGCCAAGGAGGAAGAACAATTATCAGTGAGAGGAAAACCGTGATTTTACAAGCCCCTAAGCCGGTCACAAAGAAGCAAATGATGTCTTTCTTAGGACTAACTAATTACCATCGCAGCTGGATCCCAAATTATGCAGAAATAACCGCTCCACTCCAAAGATTAATATATCATGAAGATCTAAAAATATCCTCCATCCTAAAATGGACAGAGGAACCTGAATCAGCATTTACAGAAATAAAACAAAGATTGGTTTCTTGCACCACTCTTGCACTACCAGATTATTCTAAAACTTTTTCTCAAATGGTGGATTGCAAGGCCCAATGCATGACCTCTGTCCTGGCGCAATATCATGGGGATAAATTGAAACCTCAAGCATACTATTCATCTAAGTTGGATAGTGTGGCATGTGCATTACCCTACTGTGTAAGAGCAGTAGTAGCAGCATCAATGGCTGTTTAAACAAGCTCAACAATAGTGTTGATACTGAGAGTCCCACATGCAGTATCAGCTCTGCTTCTGCAGACAAATCTAACGTTTGTGTCACCAGCAAGACACCTGGCTTGTATGGCCACACTGTTGTAACCCCGCTTAACTACAGCACGATGCACAGTGCTGAACCCTGACACCCTGATACCTGTCCCGGGGGCCAGAGAAGAACACGATTGTCAGGAATTGGTGGAGCAAAAATTAAAAAGTAGACCAGACCTAAAAGATATTCCACTAGCGGAAGGCAAGGTCCTGTATGTGGATGGCTCGTCAAAAAAGAACTCATTAGGGAAAACATTAACTGGCTATGCAGTAGTGACCCAAGACAAAGTGATAACAGCAGGACAATTACCATCCCACTATTCTGCACAAGCAGCAAAACTAGTGGCCTTGCCTAAGGCATGTGCAGAGATGAAAGGCAAAGCAGTAACTACCTATACTGATAGTCAGTATGCATTTGCTACAGTGCATACGTTTGCGCAGTATTGGGCAAGTAGAGGAATGGTTACGTCCACAGGAAAGCCAGTGACCCATGCTGACTTATTGACAGACCTCTTACAAGTGATATTACTGCCCAAAGCTACTGCAGTACGCAAATGTGCGGTGCACACGAAAGGGTGATACTGACACAGTTTCAAAAGGGAATGCATTTGCAGATGAAATATGAACCTATAATGGTCTCATGAGGAGCTGACTCAAAGAAACAACAAAGCCCATCAACAGAAAAGGCACCGCAATGGGACCGCAATGGGGCACAACTGTGTGACAATATTCTACTGACCACAGGGGAAACCAATTCTACCAAAAAAATTGTATAAATGGGCTGCAGTATTGAGCCATGGTGCGTCACGTCTCAACAGGGGGGATGCTGACCCTACTACATTAATACTATACAACAAATGGATTCATTACCTATTCAAAACATTTTTGTAGAGCTTATCTGATTTGTGCAAAACATAATCCCCAAGGGAATCTGCGCCCAAAGCGGGGGAAATTTCCACAGCCATAATACCCATTCCAATTATATATGTATTTCATTGAATCAAACCCAAGTGAAGGAAAGAAACTTTGTCTGGTAATAGTAGATGCATTTACAAAGTGGGTAGAACTGTTTCCTACAAAACACCCTGATGCACTGACAGTAGCGAAAGCTCTATGCAAGGATAGAATACCTAGATATGGAATTCCAGAAATAATATATAGTGATAACGGATCTCATTTTGTAAATCAAATTATCAATAAGATAGGGGCATTTTTTCCTATAAATCTAAAAAAACATTGCTACTATCACCCACAAAGTGCTGGAGTAGTAGAAAGAATGAATGGCACAGTAAAGAATCGTTTGAAGAAATGTTTGAAAGAAACAGTAAAAAGAGCCTCATGGATACACCAGGTACACTGTAAAAGCATCATTTCAGAAAAATCCTAGTGGGAACAGTGAGCAAAAGTCTGATAATGGGGTGGACTCAGAGGTCTAGAACCTGGAACCCGAAAGTCAGTAAAGAGATTTCAAGACACCTGCACCACCTAGGGGAGGATATTGAGCTGAAATGATGGCCAGGTGGCTCGAATGGCTCTGTCCTATTGGATGGTGACCATGACTGCGATCTTACTATTCTTGTTGGTGTGATATCAGTGGAAGACCTTTTCTCTAGTGTGTCCACAGTACTACCAAGCACCTGGCATGTGAGCAAAAGAAGTTACGCTATTTTTCCAGTTACACCAAAATAAGAATGTAGACAGAATCAACACGGCATTCCAAAATTGTATAGCAGTAGACATGTTGCTGGCTGAAAAAGGCGGCATCTGTGCTATGTTCAGAGAGCAATGTTGCACCTTCATTCTTCACAACACCTCTGCTGATGGCTGCCTAACTAAGGCCATTGAAGGCCTCTGCACTTGAGAAAATGAAGGAACACTCCGGGGTGGATACGAGCAACTAGGACATGTGGTTGAACGTTTTTGGGAAGCACAAAGCATTATTGACATCTATATTGATGTCTATTGCAGTGTTTGCAGCTCTTCTCACCTTGTGTGGATGTTATTCCGTGTATACGTGCCCCAGCTATTGCACCAATGGAGACTAGAGTAGCACACATGTACTCCTTAGTAACAACTGATGACGAAGAACAGTATCAGGATGTAGAGGCACCATCTGCACATTAAGAACTAATATTCCTAGATGGAGCACCTGACCTTTTCCCTGATCCAGGAGATTCTGAATCCCCAGACCCCTGAGTGTAAGGGAATTTTGACTTACAAACATGACCTTACAGCTGCAAATCTGCAAGGAAGTGGCTGACTAAGTGATATTGAGAAAGTGAGCAAATTCCTGATAAACAGGGGAGAAATGGTCGAAATAAATGTATATATGTAATCAAGAAGTTTGCTTCTCACTGCTATTGAAGTAATAAGTGCGCTGTGACCTTTTTCTCACGCTTGCAAAATTAACCACAGTAATGCAGAAGCGCTGCCAGCAAAGAAGACCCCCACACAGAAGATAAAGACGGGAAGTGGAGCATACGTGCGGGACTGCGCACAGATGTGCAAGGATGAGCGTGTATGATTTCTGTATTAATATTAAACAATAGAGATGGAACAAGGTTGTGGCACTTCGAGATCACCTTGGAGCCAGATTTATTGTACTACTGTTTTACGTGCAGGCTGCAGTTGCCATCCTTTAGAGCCTGTACGTCCATGTAACTAGGGCATCACCCAAATGACAATAAAAAGAGAGGGTTTGGGAAGGCACACTCAGAGCTGAGGGAGTTGTAACTGAGTATGCATTCTCTCATTTATTTTTCCTCGTAACTAAAGAAACTCAACCTGTTGTTCTAATTCCTCTGTTGTGTGTGTGTGTTAAAGGTGATTTCAACTATACATACACGACATTTAACGGACAGTATCTTAGCAAACTTTCAGGAAGCTATTGTCAGGACCGCCCCTCCGTAACTTCCTGCAGCTGTTGGAGGTGGAGCTTGCCCTCTATAAAAGCTCTGGCACCCCAGGAGGGGTTGTCAGATCTTAGACCGACAACGCCGTGGAGACATCATCCAAGCTCCAGCCTGCCTGCCTGCCAGCCTGCCAGCCTGTCTGCCTGCCTGCCTGCCTGCCTTCTCTCCTGCTTCCCTGCTTCCTGCCTTCCCGGCCGGTCTGCTAACCTGCAGCCCTGCTGGTAGTTCAGCCTGCTTCTCTGCCTGCAACCCTACCTGGGTGCTCCTGCAGACAGACTTACTCAAATGGCGGACCGGGGTCCGCATACGGACCCAAACACAATGCCATACGGACCCAGACAAAATCGGGATTTTAAAAAAAATTATTATTATCATTATTATTATTATTAATATTATCATTAATAATAAATAGTGTTTCAAGCGTAATAAATGGCATGCTATTTCTGGTCTAGTCCGCATTAAGGCCCGTAGCCAATCTCGGAGCAAGTGAAGAAAGCAAAATATGAGATTGTTTATCATCACCATGACAACTCACTCAGTGACGTTGCCGCGAACATGAGATCCGCGTGAGAGTTATTTGCTGTCTGTTCGGTTTATCTTCAAGAGACAAAAAGAAATGGCATGCTCCAAACAGCAAAAGAAAAGAAAGGTGGATGCAGAAAACAGGGAATTTAAGGCGGAGTGGACAGATAAATATGCATTTGTGCTGCCAGCGGGGAGCACGAAACCAATGTGTTTAATCTGCAATGAGACGGTTGCACTGATCAAAAGTGGAAACGTGAAACGTCATTATGAGACAAAGCATGGAGTATTCGACCAAAACTACCCCCAAAACACCACGGTAAGAAGCAGAAAGATCACACAAATGCAAGAATCTTATCAAGTGTCACGCGCTGTGATAGTCAGGTCAGCGACCAAACAAGAGCGCACGACCGAAGCCTCTCTGCAAGTCGCATGGGTGTTGGGCAAGCACAGAAAGCCCTTCACTGACGCCGAAGTTATGAAAGAGTGTATGCGTGAGGTGGCGATCGCTCTATATGAAGGAACCCCGTTAGAAGATGAGATCACCCAAAAAATAAGCCAAATATCCCTCTCTGATTCCACTGCAGCGAGGCGAACAGAAATACTTGCTGACGATTTATTGGACCAAATGAATAGTGCGGTGAAAAACGCTAATTGCATTTCATTGGCATTGGACGAATCCACTGACAACACAGATAAAGCCCAACTGATGGTGTCAGATTTTTTGATGCAGAAAAGGGGGAGTTCATTGAAGACGTGTTGGGTTTGAAAACACTCCATGGCCACACAAGAGGCAGTGATCTTTATGATGCAGTGATGCAGATCTTGCAAGAGCAAGGGATAGACCTGAAGCATGATGTTTCAATTGCTACTGATGGAGCCCCAAGTATGACTGGGAGAGAGAGGGGATTAGTCTCCCTCTTGAAGGCACACCACCCTGATCTCATCGCAAACCACTGTGTCATTCATCAGATGGTTTTGTGTGCCAGCCTGGGAAAGGAGCTTTCAGAAATTATGTCAACAGTGATGAAGCTAATCAGTTTTTTGAGGGCATCTTCAGCTTTGCAGCATCGCTTGCTACGCACATTCCTCACAGAGGTGGATGCAGAATTTGATGATTTACTTCTTCACAATAATGTCAGGTGGCTTAGCAAGGGGAAGGTGTTGGAGCGTTTTTGGGCACTGAGGAAGGAGTTGGAAACCTTTTTACTAAATCAGTCCAGCCCAAAAAAAAAAAAAAAAGCCATATGTGGAATTTCTCCAAAACAATGAAAAAATGCAAATTGCTGCATTTCTGACCGACATCACTGCCCACCTCAATGATTTAAATGTGAAGCTCCAGGGCAGAAATAACACAGTGTGTAACCTCATGTCAGCGATTTGTGGTTTTCAAAGGAAGCTGGAAATCTTCAAAAGTGACCTTCAGGAGGGGAGCATGCTAGCATGCAAGCTTCAGACACACAACACTACAATTATGTGGAATTCCTGGAAAAGTTGATTGAAAATTTTGAAACCAGGTTTGGAGATTTCCCCCTGGGAAAACAGGTCTTGCTGTTCATTGAAACCCCATTCCTGGTGAGAAATGTGACAGAATTCTCACATGAAGCCCTGAAGGTCTGCCCATGGGTTAGTGTTGCCACTCTACAATCAGAGCTGATTGATCTTCAAGAAAACCTTGTTCTGCAGGAATCTCTCTGTGACCCTGCCACCTTCTGGACAAAGTTGGCCCCTGCAGGTGTTTTGCAGAAAATGGCCCTGCAGATACTGACAATGTTTCCATCGACGTACTCTTGCGAGTCAGCATTTTCTACAATGACAATGGTGAAAAATCAATACAGGGGCAAACTAACCGATGAACATTTGCACCAGTGCCTACACCTGGCACTCACACCTTTTGTGCCCAAGTTCAGGAAACTGGTGGCACAGAAGAAGTGTCACTTTTCACATTGATTGAAGAACCCTTCCCTTGTGCATAGTTCAAATGTTCCTTGTTTTTATTACCTTTTCGTTTGGAGTTCGATTTTTCGTTATATTGTGACTGCGACCGCTTCGGACCATGGACAGACTGGAAATTTGGTGAGTGGACCTTTTCACTTTCTATTTGAGTACCCCTGGTCTAGGAGTTCCCAAGCCTGGCCCCACCTTTCACTTCCTACCAGCCACTGTCCTGATTGGCCCTAGTAAGCCTCAATCCGTCCCTTACAGTTTCCAATAAATCCCTGCAAACTGTCTGTTTGAGTCTCTGCGTTTGAGTCCTTAAACCCTGGTCTTAACAGCTATTCCCCTGTCTCTCTGTGCTACATCTCCTCTTTGCTATGAAAGCCCAAGTCCCTCTTTCATTGATCACCTGGCTGATAGCTTTGTCACCTCCCCCTAACAAAAAAGATTATATCTAGACCAAGATCCAGGAAGATCAGAGAGAGAGATCATATCTCTTCTGTTCTGGCCTCATTGCTCTGGCTTCCTGTACCATTCATGATTCAGTCCAAAATCTTTCTCCTTGTCTACAAAGTTCTTCATGGTTTGGCACCTAGTGCTGGGCGGTTCAGGACTCATCCGGGTTAATCACCCGGATCCTTCAAATGACTCATGAGTCATGAATCCGAGGTCTCCATTGAACCGGATCCGCCGGGTCCTAACCGACAGTAATGAGTGGATCCACTGGTTAAACACACCCGGGTCTGTAACAGATCCCGGTGCATTAACACGGATCCGACGAGACCTGAGTACTGGTCCGCTAACCGACACTAACCCGGATCCATGCGGATCTGGCGAATCCTGAGTCCTGATCCGCTAACCGACGCTAACCCGGATCCGTGCGGATCCGGCGAATCCTGAGTCCCTAACCGTAACCGACAATAATGAGTGGATCCACCGGTTAAACACACCCGGATCTGTAAGGAGAGGGGATTCAGAGTCACACCAGGCGTAGCGCATGCACGCAGATGAGTTCAATAAATTCGTTTTATATGTGCCGATCCACGAAAGATTTTATTTTATCCACGGAAGACATCATGTGATGTTAATGTTTTTGTCTGAGCTCGAAATGCAGGGAAAATAGCCTACTGCATGATTTGGAAGCAATTTTCAGACAATGTAGTGTTAGGGCAATGCACTGATAATTACATTTGGTGGTCATCCGAGAACATTAATAATTAGAGATAGTTTGTTTACTTATTTATTCTTATTCTCGGTTGCACATTTTGCCTTTTTGCTGTTATGCCTATTTTTAAGTTTTGTATTATTTTTGGTTTAAATAAACATTACTCTTGTTTTTAACCTTAGTTTTATTTAAAAGTGATTCATTCCGATCACAAGGCACTATACTTTCTATTTAGTAATACTGACTCAAGTGACTCAAGTGACCCAGGTGACTCGCAGATCCGGATCAGTTCAGTGAGTGACTCAGAGGGATCCGAATCCGTAAAAGGATCCGAGTTTCACAGCTCTATTGGCACCATCTTATATCTCAGACTTGATAAAAGCCAATTGCCCCACTAGGACACTTCATTCTCAAAATGCAGGCATTCTTGTGGTTCCAAGAATCTCCAAGTCTAGATATGGAGCTGGGGCCTTCAGCTACCAAGGCCCTCTCCTGTGGAACAATCTACCAGTTTCAGTCCGGGAGGCAGAAACCCTACCTTCACTAGTAAGGTTAGGATCCCAACTTTTTGACAGAGCTTACAGGTATACCATAAATCCTAGATACGCTTCTTTAGGTTGCGTCTGCCATATCGAGCTCTATCTTCTCTGCTTTCTCTGTGGGTGTGAATCGGGTTCACGTTCCCTCTAGCTTCTCACTCTCCTCTTGGTCTCTCCCCATGTGTCCTCCTCCTCCTCCTCCTCCTCTTCTCCCTCTCCTTTCCTATTCCATGACTATGCAGGACTAACAGAATCCAGAATCCATAGATGCTGAGCTGGATCCAGGACTACGGCCCTCAACCAGGACTCCGTCCCTTAACCTGGCTCTTCCCATTGCAGTTCTTCCCGCTTCCATCTCTGGACTGATTCAACTTCTGATTTACCTTTATTCTAAATTGTGTAGGCATCAGTACTTGGGTGAGGATCCCCTCCTCTGTCTCTCACCCTGAGGTTTCTCCCCTTTTTCCCTGTCAGGATTTTTTCTCGGGAGTTGTTCTTCAGCCTTTGTGAGGATCTAAGGACAGTGGTTTTTCACTTTGTACATACTGTTGCTCTCTTGCCTTAAAGTAAAGTGCCTTGAGATAATGGCTGTTATGAAATGGCACTTAAAACAAAAAAAGTTGAAGTTGAAGTTAAATATAGTCATGATTTCAGTGAAAGAGCATCAGAAGACAAACCTGAAATTTCAGTGGAAGAAATTCATGAAATGTGACTAGCAGTGTAATGCTGGAAAACCAAGTCCTGCCAAATAATTAATATGTGGCAGAACAGCACCTCCTTGGCCTAAAGACAAAAATCCAAAGACATCAGCAATTCAAAAAAAGAATACAGTGACTTTCCGATCAGAGATAATTGAAAAAAGATATCCTGAACTGATGCAATATGAACAGCTGGAAAAGGCTGATGGCAGAGTGTGGTACATTCCACACCATGGGGTGTATCACACCAAGGAGAAAAGTTGTCTTTGTCTGCAGTGCATCCTATCAAGGAACATCACTCAGAATTACTACAATGCCCAGACTTGCCCTGATAAACAGCCTAGTCGGAGTACTTGTCAAATTCAGGATGGAGCCAATTGCAGACATCAGCTCCATGTTCCACCAAGTGAGGGTTTCACCAAAAGACGTAGACTTTTCTAAGCTTTCTCTGGTGGCCTGAAGGTGATGTAGATAAAAGAACAGTAGAACACTGTGTTGTGGAAAAATTGTTGTTCTGTCTGGGAAAATAAAAAAGCAAGACTTGAACAGATACCAAGTATTTATTCTCTGCAGAGAAGGAAGACGATGGACTCTGACCACTGCCAGTGGATCAGAAGAGTGCTTCCTTGGGGGAGATTTCATGTAAAATTGCATGTAAAATTTCCACCACAACTGCATGCTTGTTCACTTGTTTGGTGCAGTGTCATCTCCAAGCTAAGCAAGCTTTGGTTTAGAGAGGACAACAGAAGAGAAAGGTAACTTTCCCTCAGAAGTCATCAAGGATGACACAGGATTTCACCTCACAAAATGGGCAAGTCACAGTCACACTGCACTCTGCTATTCCTCAGAAGGATAGGACAAATTTCTGTCTGCTTGTAGGTGACTGCTCACCAGACAACCAATCCAACCAAACCAGAGGAAAATATGTAATCTTTTTTAAAAAGAAATATTTTTGAGTGTGGTTAAAGGCTCCACTTTATTTCTGTTTTTGTAATTGTATTATATTCATACTGCATACAATTAGGGGCCTGAATGTTGGAGCAAATTCACCTTTGTGCACCTGTGTCTCCTTTGTGCACCCTCTGCAGGCTTGGAGTGCAGTGTCTCCACACTACGAAACTACGGTGGCCCGGAGATGCAAACCAAGATTACAAGATCCAAAACACTTTTCCATCCCGGAAAAAGGCCCGAAACAAATTTCAGAGAACAAATTAACAAGACACAAAACACTTTTACAAATGGTGGTACAAATTTACAAACTGTGGTAAACTTTTACAAGTCCCAAAAAAATTTACATTTCAGAAAACAAATTAACAAGACACAAAACACTTTTACAAATGGTAAAGCAAATTTACAAACGGTGAAACACTTTATCCCAAAATAAATTTACAAATATGCATCAACCAGAAAGGGAATGTACTAGCTACAGATATTGACAACAGAGAGCAGCCAATAGGAGTTGTTGTTGAGTTCGAGGCTAAAGACGGAGAGAAGTGAAAGTTCATGGTGAGCCAAGATGGAAAGCAATCAAGTCACGTTTTGTCCGTTTTTTGGCAAACATTTGAGTCGCTTAACGCGGGTTTGTTATTCTTGTGGTCGGTCTTTAGAGTTTTTAACGGACCAAACGGACGGACCAAACGCACCTGGGACATCTCAACAACTGGATAATACTAGTAAGTGCAGCTAACGTCAGCTAGAATAAAGAACGTTACGTGATATGAATGTGAATAGCGCTATTGGTTAGCGGCTGCTATCTTTCCATTTTGAAACAGAGCTTTGTTCATTACAGCAGAAAAACCTTGCCTATCATACAAGCAGTTCATGGAATACAGAAGCGTTAAGTCAAAAGAGCGCCTGAGAGGAAAACATCGGACTACAGAACGCAAACACGTCCAAGTAGGTCGAAAACTATTTTGGCTTATCCGACTGCTTGACTCCAGGTGACTGACACAAATGAAACTGTGGTGACACAAATAAGACCATGGAGGAACACCACAATCTCTAGAATGAATGAGAGACACTCATGTATGTATAATATTTTATATTTCCTATGTTTAATGTAACCCTATCTTTCCCATTCTTAAGATAAACATTGGACTGATGGTGCCAAATGGAAGCAATACCACTGGCTTAAAACCTCTGAGAGGCAAAACACTGCCGTTGTTTCTCTTCCCAGAGATAAAGCACCGGATTTGCTCAGACAAGCTGTCCAGAAAATGAAAACATTTAACAAGGACATGCAAGAAGGACCGTATGTCCTTTTGTTTCCTGACTGCACAGAGGTGGTCCATATACCTGGGTCAGAAAGGCCACTCAAACTGTATGACAACAAAAAGGAACTAGGGAGGGCATATTCCAGGATCACCTTCTTCATTTGTCCTCAAACCAATTTTAAAGGAGGTAAGTGAATCTCATGATTCAATAGTATTATATTTTGGATACTCTACCGAAGGATGCATCTTCAGTATCTATATGATCTGTTTAATTTTTTTGTTTTTACAGAAATGAATGATACCTCAGACTCTGACTGAAATTATAATTGCATCAAGGAGTGCAGCTGAATTCAACAAAGCTGACACTGTGGTACACCAATTATTTATTTATTTTGTCTAATATCTGTTTATGTATGAAAACATTTCATTGAGATCTACTGTACATGGTAGGGCAATAGTTGCTATTACAGTAATGTTGTCCTCAGCAGGCTCCTCAACAGGGGGTGAGAACTAGCGTGAGAGGGCATCAGGCTTGGCATTCCTGGGGCCTGGCCGGTAGGAGAGTATAAAATTGAACCGGCCCAGGAACAAAGCCCACCGGGCCTGACGGGAGTTGAGCCTGCGGGCAGAACGGAGGTAAGACAAGTTTTTGTGGTCTGTCCAAACAATAAAAGGGTGAGTAGAGCCCTCCAACCAGTGCTTCCACTCTTGAAGGGCCAGTACGACTGCTAGCAACTCGCGGTTGCCCACATCATAGTTCCTCTCCGCTGATGTCAGACCTGATCTGCCCCGTCTCTACCACAAAACCCAGAAAACTGACAGAGGACACACTGAACTCACACTTTTCCACTTTAATAAACAGTCGGTTCTTTAAAAGTCTCTGTAACACAAGCCGGATCAGCCCGGCTGCCAGAGAGTCTGAAATATATGACTCCATGGCCTCTCTTTCAGGCTGGGAGAGGTTGTAGAGTTTGCTGGTGGGATAGGGGCGCCAGGAAGCCCCCTATCCCACTTAACTGAATGCTGAATTTCTCATTCCTCTGAACTAACTGCAAATGCTTTTGGACGTGTATCAGTTGCTTTCATACAGTTCTCTGCTATTTTATAACATTACCATTTACTCATGGCATGTCAGTCAAAATGAACTACACTAATGATGCTAAATAGTCATTCCCTTTAAAACTACTAGTCCTCATTTCACTGCTTGAGTCATTACATTCAAAATTATTGAACTAGTTATCAAAACAAAGAAAAGTAAGCATATCCTAGTGACTAGCCACTAGTCCACAGTCACTAGAGCTGAACGCATGAACCCTCATCTGGCAAGCATGTACCGTAATATGAGCAGGTCTGTCTGTGACAGATAGATGGAAGCAATGGAGGGGTGAGGATGCAGACAGGAAGAGGAGGGAGACAACACAGTTGAAGAGGGAGAAGAGGCTGAGTACAGAAACAGATTCCTTATGAAACTAAGGATCAACTGTGACTATATTCACAGTCAGCTTTACAGAGGCAGACGTTGAAGAACTTCTGTGAATTCAATCATTTAAACATTTCGTATAGCATGTGTATAGCACTTTACTATAGTTTTCAAACTGCTGTACCAGTAATGTGTAGTGCTGTCTTGAGCATTTTAAGGTCATGTCAACAAGTTTTGACTTCTTTAGCATTGGTATACACTTCCAGAGTGAACTATCGTGGCTTTATGACAAAGCCATTTGACTGTCTTGTTCATACACAGTAAAGTTAAGACTTCTTAGTTTGTACTTCATTCAGTAAGTGATGAAGAAATAGAGAAAGCTTTGCAAGAGGTGACATTAGCATACAGCTACAGTGTGATGTTTTTAGGGCAATTTGTACTTTCTATATTTCATGCACAGAATTTGCTTCATTTATTGCTTTTTGATTGGATGAAGTTACACCATGTTATTTATGAAGTATGCAAGTATATGCAGTACATAGATACATAAAATCCAAGTACATAAAATGCGTCTTCATTAGATGGTCTGCAAGACTGTCATGAGACACAGCACAATGTTGCAGACAGCAGGCTGTATGAGATGTGTGTCTTCTGTGGAACAAAAGAAAGAAATCGTGACCTCCGATGGTATATCATTGACTGCAACTCATCTGTAATTGACAGGTAGGATCATATTTTTAATGGTAAGATTTTTGTTTGAAATGCCTCCTGGCATGTTTATTTGTCATGTTAGTCACTGATAGGACAGTCACCACTGATAGCCTATGTGATGTCTGTCTCTATTCCCTGCCTTGTGCAAGTACTCATGCAAGGCCTGTCCTCTGCATCATTTGCCCATGTGACTGTTTATGTGTAATTTGCATATTTTTTAACACCTACTTTGTTTGATGTTTTGATGTTTTGACCTGGGCTGAGTTCACTTCCCCCTTCTGGTTTGGAACCATTGCCACAAAGAGTTTTTGGATGAGTCTCAATTGCCAATGGCAAATACATGTGCAAACCTGTTGAAATTACCACTCCTAAATTCATACAGTGAGTTTAAGTCACAAATGGACTTTAGATTTCAAAATAGTCCAGGGTTTGGCTGTTTTTAAGCCATATGGCTGAATGATTCCTTGAGATCGAACAGCATTATTTTTTCTCTGTTGTCAAAAAGTCTCCAACAGGATAAAAACGCAGATGTAAACACTGTTACAAACACTGTTAAACTTGGAGGGAATGTCAAACACAAATGTGCAACAAGCTTTTTTGTAGTAGTAGTTTGTATAATGTTATGATATGAGAGCATGTGTTCTCAGACTGTCCACACTTCTCAAACTGGTCTGTTTAGAAGTCATCAAAATTTCAAGGGATTTTCTTCTCTATAATAGAAAAATATGATACATTTTTATTCACTTTTTTTTTTATTCACATTCTGCAAATCCAGACACCTTATGTACATGTTCCACCATTTCAATAAACTACTCATCCATTCAAAGCTGAGCAATTTCTTTTAGTTTTAAATACAATTCAGTTGCAGACTGCCAGTACTCTGGCTTCTGTAAATGATTGTCCTCCATGGCTCCAAGTACTCCTGCATGTTTGTGTCCCCACATGGAGCTCCTGTCAGGCGAGCCTCAGGAGGGGTATCTAGTTCACCAAGTTCAATTTTGAATCCACAGTCTCTGGAACCAAACCTAGGTAAAGAAGAAATAATCATTAACTTAAATTTACGATAGAAGGAAAACAAATACAAACAATCTCTCACCAAAGTATTACCTGTGTGGTAAGTAGTAGAGCTCATTGGGCATTTCTCCTGGACAAAATGTAGTTCTGGAGGGTAGAATCCTATGACAGTTCCACAATCTTACACACTCATCCAAGTCTTTCTGAATAACATCAACAAAGCAATATCTCAGTAGACACTGATGCTCATGACTCCCGTTGAAGTATCTAGCATCTCTAAGATCTGCAAATAGCTCCATCCAGAACTGAGCCCTACAAAAATAGATAAAATATTAAGTTATAGTTTTAAGTATATACAAATGTTTGAATGCAATCGAAGGTTACACATAATTTAATGACTTAATGAGGGCTATTTACCTTCCCTTTCTGAATATGGACCACCAGGACTCAATTCTCTGGTTGTTTTTGGGTGAGCCATACATGTGGCTGGACGCTCCAGAGTAGTGGTCATTGTGGTGGTGACGTAGGGTGCTCTGAATTGCCGCCATGGTCCCATTCTCCATGCCACAGTCACTCCTCAACCAAACAGCTGTCCATGGCCACGAAGTTCCAGCCGGACAGCCCAGATTACGGCGTTTGCAGAGGAATAATCCTTTCTGCGATAATATCCAGCTTCATTTAGTTTGCTTTTAAGGGACCTCAAGCTGATGCAAACACCGTGGTTGACATCATATCCACAATCACAGCATATGAGCGTCCCTCATTAAAGTAATGTATGCACTGCTGCAGCATATCTGGTCTGTCCGTCTGGTCGATGCCCCTCAAAATGTGTAAAGACCGACCACACGAAAAACAAAACTGCGTTAAGCGGCTCAAGCGTTGTCCACAAAACGGGCAAAATATAACTTGATTGCTTTCCACCTTGGCTCACCATGAACTTTCACTTCTCTTTCTCTTCACGCCTTTAGCCTCGAACTCAACAGCAACTCCTATTGGCTGCTCTCTGTTGTCAATATCCGTAGTTAGTACATTCCCTTTCCGCATATTTGTAAATTTGTTTCGGGATTTGTTAAAGTGTTTCAATGTTTGTAAATTTGCTTTACCATTTGTAAAAGTGTTTTGTGTCTTGTTAATTTGTTTTCTGAAATGTAAATTTGTTTCGGGACTTGTAAAAGTGTGTTGGATCTTGTAGTCTTGGTTTGCGCCTCCAGGCCACCGTACGAAACACCAGGTCAGAGCCATCTGTCTTCTGCCCTCACAAGCTTGGATTGTTTATCTTGAAGCTTTTTCATTTCTTGTATTATTTTTATGTTTACAGTTAAATAAACCATCAACCCATTGAGGTTAAAC
Organism: Karalla daura; assembly: GCA_029224185.1. Taxonomy (NCBI): domain Eukaryota; kingdom Metazoa; phylum Chordata; class Actinopteri; order Chaetodontiformes; family Leiognathidae; genus Karalla; species Karalla daura. The sequence continues at coordinate 25,945,414 of CM055193.1, read as the reverse complement.
CATCTGTTTTATTGTGGACAATACTTTTTTTGAGCCATAAAGGCAAGGACAGTCAGTTGTGAAATTACTTTCAATCAGTTGCCTGGAGTTTTGGTAAAAGATCATTACAAGAACCTTTTTGAATTACATGGACACCAGTGTTTCTACCATTCTGTTACAGGGATTCCCTGGAAGCTTTCTAAGACCCCCACAACAAACGACCAATCCGGATCAGTGGGGAAGTGGTGGAGGAGGTGGAGGACTACAAATATCTGGGAGTGGCGATCCACAACAGACTGGACTGGAAATCCAGTCTGTTGTTGCAGACTGGACTGGAAATCCAGTCTGTTGTTGCCAGTCGGTCGGTCGGTCTCTCAGGCTGCCGGTCTGTCTGTCTATTTCTGCCTGTGTCTTGAATACATCTAATCTACCTGTCCTACACTAAAGGCCCCAGTATGCTTCCGTGAAAATGGCGCAGGCATACGCCATTTTGTGGAATAGCGCCAACGGATTTGTGCAGGGAAATCCAACGGCCCAGTGTTGATTGTACATGTGCCCTACTGAATTTGCCACACTAGTAGGTGGAGTCAAGTGCTCAAAACCCCATTGACCACATGGGAGAGCTCATTTTTTTCCCCAAGAAGAGGCAGTTTGTTGTTGGTTGTCATGACGAGAGACATCGTCCACTATGGACGCTTCTTCATCTGTACTCCTTGTCGTACATTTGAAGCAGCGATATGCTGTGGACCCGTGTTTTTAAATACGCTGACAACTCTCTCTCAAACTCAGTTTAGGACAAAAAATTTAAAATAGAATAGACATAGAATATCTCTTTCAATTTCACCAATATTTTTTAATGGATTCCTTGGCTAAATTGTGTCCATATCCGCGAATGGTTTAACACTTTATCTACTTTCACCTTTGTTTACACCAAAACTACAATATTTAGAGCATCGACATGGAGACCATCTTATTTCAAGTAATATTTCTAATATGAACATAAAACTATTCACAGAGAAGAATCACTAATTTTATATAGCTTGTCCTAGTGAATATATTTTTGGAAAATTTGATATTTTAATATTCATCCATTATATTGCCCATTTTATACCCAGTTTACACCAAGTGGTGTCACCAGGATCTATCTCCAGAGCACATAGAGGATAGGTATCAGCCTTTTTGACTGTGGAAAGTACTCCAAGAACACCTATGCAGGGACTCCATACAAGTGGCTTAAGTCCAAACAGGATGTGAACTAGTGACCATTTTGCTGTGACTGTCTTAACTGTTGATCTGGAAGTGTGATCCCCTAGATTGCCTTTCTCGTTGAGAAAAATCTGTTTTGGGACAATGGTGGGTGACAATGGTCACCCAATTTCAGGACAATGGTCCTGACAATCAGGAAAATATTATATCATATTAAATAGATCTTTTTTGCTGCCCTATATATTGATAAATGTGTTAACAATTATGCCATGATCCAATGGGGTGGTGTGACCAAATCGGAGTTTTGGCATTGGGGCCCCTTCTGTCTTTTTTGTGACAGTGTCATTGTGGTCAGGGGCGGCCCTGATTAGGGATGAGTTTTGATACCCGGTACCATGACCGAACTGGTGCCGATGTTAATGGTAGTATGACCGTAACTCAACGCAGATTTCAGTGCTTCATTTCGGTGCCACAGGATTTTTCATTGCATTGCTATGACGACCAGAAAATGTTATATTTACTTATTCTATAATAAATATTTAAGTATTTACTATTATGCTTCTACTGATGGGACCATATTCTAACAGTTTGTTCTTAATTTTATATCAGTTAATTTCTTCTGTTTATTTTCCATTCATTAAGCACCGTTTCAACAGTACCGGTTTGCCACCGGTATCGGATAAAACCTAAACGATGCATAACCCTAGACCTGATACCATATTTATGCAACATATATTTTCTTCTGTATTGTTATTCTGTATTACAGGCTACATTAAATCGTTTTTTCCTTGCCAAATTACATCTTATATTTTATGTTTAAATTAGAAGTCGAGTCCTAAGATTTTCGTCAGTCCTTTTCTGAGGAGGAGAAACTATTAAACTATTAACAGGCTTTTATTCGCCATATAAGTACACTTCTTTTGGCGTTTGAATAATTTATGAATACGCCAAATACTTTGATAACCTCTCTCACTGAGGTGAACATAAGAAATACAACTGCAGAAATACAACGTCCTCTGACAGCCAACTGTAAACGGTGCTGAAAGGACAGCCATAAGCTTGCTCAGTTAGCCAACTTAATCAGCTTAGCAACACAGTTTGTCTCGCGAAACAATTTACGACGTAGAACCTCTTAAATGTTACATTAAAGTCTGCTTAACTGTTAAATGTAGTGAGAAATTTGGGCCTACCTTGGGAGACCAATTTCGGAACACGGGTTTCAAAGCTCCGAATAGGGACTGCATGGTACGGGCCATCATCGTCACTGTAGCCGCAGGTGAGTTATGTTTACCGTTAATCTCTCTCTGTCTCTTCTCCCTCCCTCCCTCCCTCCTCTCTCTCTCTCTCTCTCTCTCTCTCTCTCTCTCTCTCTCTCTCTCTCTCTCTCAAAAAAATACCTGAATTACTTGTTACTGAATTACTGTATCCTTATATTGGTATTTTGGTCTTTTCCGTTCCTCACAGTTGTTTCTTTCCCAGCTGCGTGTGCTGTATTCATGTGGTGAATGTGGTTTAAATTATTGGAAAAATTACTTTATGAATGGGAAAATTCACATCAACACCACAACTCAAAGATAAATTTGGTGCATGGGTTGTTGACTTTGCCTGATGCTGACATCACTTTCACAGAGAAGTGTAAAAAAAAAGTTGTTAACATGTAATGTGTAATATACCTTTAGTTGCTGTCCATGTGACCTAGATCATTGATTACCATGAACATGTCAGGTAAAACAATATTAATACACTAATAACATTATACAGTTAATTAATTAATATAATGCACCTGAATTCAAATGAACATCATGGCAGACTCAGGGCTATGTCTGTAAATATATATATATATATATATATATATATATATATATATATATATATATATATATATATATATATATATATATATATATATATATATATATATATATGCACTTTTTTTAGAGAGAGAGTTACTCAGGTGAGTACCAGGGTATGGTGCATGGTGCGCCTCACAGGGGACAGGGGACCCTCACAGAGGCGAGTGAACAAGTTTCATTAATCAGATGAATACACTGTGTCAATCCCATTCGTATGACAGGGTTATTATCTATTGCCAGTATGGATTAGTGGGTGTGTTGAGGATAACAGAGGTTAAAAGTTATAGCTGTCATTCTCCTCTCCCTGTCCAATGGTTTCTGCTGGTTCCAGTTTGAAGAATGACAGCCCCGTAAGAGACAAACTCCTAGATTCATAAACAGGTCTTCGCAAACCAATGGGCGACAACACGGAGGGTTGGAGCTCGGTCGGCACGAAAAAGGCAGTGGTAACACATGTGGCATTACACATTTCTGATTATTACACTCTCTTCACTATTATTTATTATTACATAGTATTATATACCATCAGTATTATTACTATCATTTGCCATTGCACCTACCTACTTATCTTCTGTTTTTTAAGTGTCCTTGTCCCATTCTATATTTTTATTAAATTTTTCTATTCTATTCTACCTCAGTAGAACAGACAGTTAAAATTACAACATTTTTGAAAATATAATCTTTCTGTACACATCTTATGGCCTTAATAGTTTATTTTCATTGCAGGGGACCATTTACCTTGGCTTTGTTGAATAACAAGTCTTTTCTCATCTAAAGATATACATCTGGTCCAGAAATATTTTGTCACTAATACATACATTTTGAAGTCAGATTTTATTGATTTACCACTTTATATACTTTAAAATAAACCACTCTGTTCTTTACACAATAAAAACAAGAGCCATGAGAGCCCAACAACACAAAATACAACAGAAGATACACATTTATGTTAGAATTGAGTCGTATTGTGCTACAAGTTTAAAACCTAAGCCCATCTTAATGGTCTTCACATGGGTTTTTTATTTATTATTTATTCAAGTTGAGCCCAACTTCTCAAGTCCAACCCCTCCCATTTGAAGGGGCTGGATCTGAGCTACAACATCCTGTGGGATCCATGGGTGAATCAGATGTGTGACGTTCTGTCCACACTGTAGACTGGAGACTCAGAGGTTTATCTGTGGATGTGTTCAGACATAACTGTAGAAAATGAATGTTTGCAAGTTTTTATTAAATGGTCCTGTCTGTAGACAAATTTTCCTGCCTGGGTAATAATGTTTTTGGTTTTCAATATTTGTTTGCTGTATTGTACACTTGTCTGAGAATATCAGCATGTTATTAATATGTGTTTAATTGAAAACATATCAATGGTGGATAGACTGTATGAGGCAACATGGTGCTTCTGTGCTCACTTGAACAGCTCCTCGTCACGTCAGATAAGGGCCACTTCCTGCGGACTGACGAGAGCACTGCTTCTGCTCTATCCCTACTTCTATCCTTAATGTCTTTTCCTTGATTTCCCACCATTTAAATATCCTGTAAGTGCCTCTCGAGCAGTTTATCCTGTTTTCGGGTCCTGCTCTCTCCTCGACCCTCTTCCTCTACCGCTCCTAGTGTCTTTATCAACCTTGTTCCTCTTAGCGCTGACTGTTAGCATTAGCACGGTTAGCAATGGCTTCCCCTTCTGCTTCTCCTGTCCCTCTCTCTTGCTCAGTGTGCCACATATTTAGCTACTCCCCTGCCTCCTTTAGCAAGGGTGATAGGTGGAAGCACTGTAGTTTATTGGTTAGGTTGGAGGCCAGGCTTAGAGATCTAGAAGCATGGCTTCGCACACTGCGGTCGAATGAGCAGATTTTCCTCTTCGTTGAATCAAGTCAGCTGCACCAAAATTTCAAATGCGCCCCAGTCATGAATCTTACGGTAAATACCCATGGATATTACTAAGGAGACTGGAATATCAACTTGGAATCAGAGGCACTGCTTTAGACTGGTTCCGGTCTTATCTTTCAGACCAATATCATTTTGAATGTGTCAATGATAATCAATCTCCATGCACAAAAGTCAGTCACAGGGTTCCACAAGGATCTGTGCTCAGCCCAATTCTCTTCCCTTTATATACGCTCTCTCTGAGTGATATCATCAGGAATCATTCTACAGATTTCCACTGTTATGCTGACAACACCCCATTATATATATCTATCAGGCCAGGTGAGCACAATCATCTACAGCAGCTTTAATCCTGCCTTGATGACATTAAGGCCTGGATGACCCATACTTTCCTCCTTCTGAACTCCTGAAAAAATGAGTTACTGCTCATAGGTCCAAAACACCTGTGTGACGCCATAGCACTACAAAATAGATTTACTACTCCTTCTGCCACTGCCATAAAGAACCTAGGTGTTAGCTTCGATCAAGACCTGTCTTTTAGTTCCCAAGTAAAATTTATCTCAGGGACTGCCCACCCTTACCTCCGCAATATTGCAAAAATTAGGCACCTACTCCCTCTTCATGGAGCAGAACAGCGGGTCCATGCAGCTTATTCAGAATGCGGAAGCCCGTGTCCTGACAAAAACTAGAAAGAGAGAGGATATTTCTCTTGTTCTGGTCTCCTGTATCATTCAGGGTTCAGTTCAAAATCCTTCTCCTTGTATATAAAGCTCTTCATGGTCTGGCACCCTCTTATATTTCAGACCTCTGAACGCAGGCGTATTTGTGGTTCCAAGAATCTCTAAGTCTAGATTTGGAGCAAGAGCCTTCAGCTACCAAGGCCCTCTCCTGTGGAAGCATCTACCAGTCTCAGTCCAGGAGGCAGACACCCTCTCTACCTTCAAGAGTATAGGTTAAAAACCCTCCTTTTTGACAGACCCTACAAATAGACAGGGGTCTCTTATGTTCATATTGTTGCCCTCTTTGTAAAGTGTCTTGAGATAACAGCTATTATGAACTGGCACTTAAAAAAAATAAAGTTGAGTCGAAAGTTGTGCTGAGTTTAATATGAAATGCAAGACAGATCCTCACTGATAAGGACAGAGTAATGCGGAGCTTGACTCTGCTTGTTGACAATTTACACTGTGTTCCAAATGATTATTCAAATTGTGTTTAAGTGTCATACAATTCTCACTTAAACTCATGGATGGTATTGTGTCTCATGGCTCTTTGGATCACTTAAATCAATCTCAGACACGTGTACTGAAAATTTGCCGGGTGAGTCCAATTAAAGGAAAACCTACTTCAGAGAGACGTTCCCGTTATTAAGCAGATCACCATTTTCGAACAGTATGGGAAAGAAAAAGGATCTCTCTGCTGCTGTGAAAAAGTGTAATAGTTGAATGCATTATACAAGGTATATAAAAACCTTTTCATGGAAGCTTAAGCATTATCATCTTACTGTTAAGAGATTTGCAGCTGATTCAGAGCACACATAGGTTTGTGCAGATAAAGACATATTGAGGTTTCTGCCAGACAAATGCCAGACATCAAGGTGTAGAATCCTACAGAGGGTCACTCTTAAACTATGCTCACATGCATAAATGGCTCCAATGGGCCCAGAAATACATAAAGACTAATTTACAAACCGTGTTGTTCACTGATGAGTGCAGTGCAAAATGGTATGACGGTATGAAAATGATTTCTGTAAAGGGTTAGGGTTAACCTAATGTGGAGTTTCTGACTGGCCGCTTTCTTCCATGGTACAAAGAGAGAAACTGTGCTTTCTGTAACAAAATCATCTTCAAGGATGGCAATGTTTCATCTTATGCTGCAAGGAATACCTCTGCATCATTGGCTGCTGTAGGCATAAAAGAAGAGAAACGCATGGTATGGCTTTCATCGTCCCCTAACCTCAACCCTATTGAGAACCTTTGGAGCATCCTCAGGCAGCCAGTTCATATCCAGCAGCTGCTCTGGGAGTTTAATCTGACATCCTGCAAAGAAATCGACTATGGACTCATCTGACCTCAATTTAAAATCTAAATTGTTAGCCATCAATCCATGTATCTCTGTATACTCTCCTGCTTCTGCTCGCATGTCCATCCTCGGTGAGGATCCCCACCTCTGTCTCTCCCTTTTTTTTCCACCAGGGTTCTTCTTGGGAGCTGTTCCTCAGGCTTTGCAAGGGTCTAAGGGCAGGGTGTGTTTACTATGTCACTCCTCTGTACATGTACTCACTTTTGTAAAGTGCCTTGAGATAACATCTGTTATGAACTGGCACTTAAAATAAATAAAGTTGTGTTGTTTGAAAACATACTGTCTTAGGAGGTTTCTTCAAATTGTATTCTAACGGTGAAGATTTGAAAATTATTATGACTGTTATTTACACTGACTATTTTGGAACATCTGAAAAAAATACAATTTGCATAATTTGGAATACAGTGTGTACAGTGGAACAAGTCACATTTAATGTGTTGGTATTGGTCATGTAGTCATTGTTGGATGGTTTGTCAGTTTTTCACTTCATAGGTTCTCAACTTGTCAATACAGTATATAAATAAAAGTCATTAAATATATTAAAGACTCAAATCACCCTTTAATCCCAAACTTGTTAAAATGAAATATTAACAAGACTAACCATGCCACTAACTTCCCATGTAAGAAATGAAAGAAACGCTTGTTCCAATTAAAGATAAATATTCCACCAAACACAGCTCTTATCAACTTGGTCCTTCTCAGAATGAAAAAAAAGTGTCTGTTCCCTGGGGAACCCTTTTGGCCAACTAAACACAATATTCTACGTTAGCACACAATTTCAGGTTTAGTGAGTTAGTAAACAGTTTAGTACATCAAATATGTATCACTGACACTGCATAGTTATGTAAAATGTCACGTCCTAAAAAATAGATTCATATTTGTACACGTTTGTAAATCCGTCTTAACTTCAGCGAGATAAGAGTAGTAACTTTTGTGCAGATCTAACCTTACCTCTGTTTACGTCAGTTTTCAATGATTCTGCCGGAAAGCTTGACTTCATAAGATGGCTAGCTTGTGCGGACGTTCTTCACTCCGCCGTGAGACATCTAGCTTTCTATATATATCTATGATTAGGCAGTTTAAACCAAGAAGGCAAAAGGTTGTCGTTTTGGAAAGATGCAAGAGAGTGAATTTCAGTAAGGATGACATGCTTGTCACACATCACAGAAAAAAAACAAAGTTCAGTTGAGAAACAGATGGATGACAGAAGCGCTTAAGTATTTGACTGGCAGATAAATAATTAACTGTAATTTAAAAGCAGTAATTATGTGCATAATTTGCTGTCTATATACATATAGAAATCACTTAAAAAATCGATCTAAGTGAATGACGTCTGACATTAAATAAAATGTATAACAGCACTATGTGTCAAAAAATTGACTCATTGACTCACATTTACGACCAGTTCTCACACTGTAAGAAGTCTTCAAGAAGCTAAGCAGGCATCCTTGCTTCCGAGACGGCCCTGACACACTTTAGGAGTACATGTGAATTGCTGTGACATTACACTGAGATATGAAACCTTTCAGTGGACAATGGTCACGCCCATATTCATTCATGATATCTTATTAATCATGGAATTGTTTGCATATTGACTACCATATTACACGCTGACATGGAAAACTTTAGCTATTGAAGCCGGTGTGAGTTATGAAAAAAATATTGAATGAGTACTTCATGATTGAAAATGGCGTTTTTTTGACTGGGTGTGTATTGGAGAACGTGTTTTTTGGAGCCATCGCCCATAGACTGTATGTTAAGACTACATCTCCCGACTTGCCCCGTGGCCACACCTCCACTCACTCCCTCTGCTTTCCCTCCCACTTCACTGGGCCGCGAGGAAGTCGCAAGATGGCTGATGTAGCTTGGAAGTAACGTTCCCCTCTGCAACATGAAGCCGTGAGTTTGGAAGAACGCGAGGGAGGCACCGTTGGGCTTTTATTTTTATTTTTATTTTAGTTATTTTTCTTTTATTTTGTCAAACACCCATCTCATTCCGCGTCGTGTCTGCTCCAGATTTGTCCTTAGGAGTTGACGCGACAAATCACGCCAGGGACCCTTCCAGCAGCTAGCAGCTCGATTAGCAAATGTTAGTCCAGCTAGACAGCCAGCTAGGTACAGGCTTATCTATTTGTTTAAACTGATTTTATGACACTTGCAAGTCTGCAACTTACCACTACATATTTACTGACGATTGCCTAAGATATTGCAAAATAACTGTCACGTTATAATCGACAAATAGAAATAACGATTTTGCAAGCTGCCCCTGTTCATATGTTGGCTAACTGGCTAAGAAGCCTTTTGGTTGCTAACTAATACGCAGTATTGCGTGTGTTTCATGGGCACACACCAGCTTTGCGTGTGATCGTAGGCTTTTATCTTCAACATCTGTCAGCTTTTTGCATTTTTGTCATTTGTTGTCAACAACATTGGCGAAGCTGTTTTGTCGAGGCTAAGTTATGAAAGCCGCAAAAATGTTTTTTCTGGTTGCAGGTAGCTATACTGGCCTTGCTGGCTTCTAACCAAAAATCCACAGGGATGAGCACTAAATTGAGGACCCACGACCAAAATTGAGAAACTGCAGTTTCGATGTCTCTTTATAAGTTACGCCAAGGTGACTAAGTGTATATTATAGCGGTATATAGTGATTATTTTCACTGGAGACAAACAAGTTTATTCGTCGCGCAGGCTTTATCGAACTGTAATTTGTCACTACATCAGGGACAGTTAGCTCGCCCGAACAGCATAGCTAGCTCACGTCCCAGCCCACATCACAAACACGGCGTCCAGAACGTATTCAGAGCCCGCCCCAGGCCAGACCCATAGGCTTAGCAGCACCGTAATGGGAGTTCAGGGTTTTCAAGAGTATTTAGAGAAGCGATGTCCTGGGGCCGCAGTCCCGGTGGACCTCCTGAAGCTTGCCCGTACAGCGGCCCGTCAGCCCCCTCATCACCCACACCACCATCCTCATCACCCCGGGCCCATGCCTCCCCCGCCCCCGCCCGCCAGGATTCTGATCGACGCTGACTCCGGCCTGCAGCGCCTCTACGGTGGCTACCAGACGGACTGGGTGTGCGGGGGCGAGTGGAACGCTATGCTGGGCTACCTGGCTGCTCTGTCACAGGCGTGCCTGTACCAGGGTGGCTTGGAGCTGGTTGTGGTTTTCAACGGCACACTGGGGAAGGAGCGCTGGCCTGAGTGGGCGCGGCGAGCCCAGGGCCAGCGGCAGACAGCGCAGCTGATCGTTAACCACGTCGGCAGCAAATCTACCCCGCCTCCCCGGGCATGGTTCCTGCCCCCAGCCTGTCTCAGCCACTGCGTGCGTCTTGCGATGTTCCGCTTCCGAGTGCGGGTGAGAAATCTGCTACCGTGTTCCTAGCAATGTGTAACGAACCGTTCAGTTTAAGATTCACCACTCCATCTTGAATGCTCCTTACACTTCCTGGCGTTCAACCCCTCAATTTCTTAGCCAGCACAACCACTTGTATTTCATGTTACACACAATTGCAGACCTTATCTGACAACCAGGCTGCTGTGTCTGGTGCACTTGGAGTGGTTTTGTGCAAGAAGGAGAAGCAAATTGAAGTGTAACAGTTCGTGTATCTTAAAACAGAACTGCTTTCAATATATGAGGAAGCACATGCTACCTGATCTAAGGAACATATCTGTACGAAGAGGGGACTTGGGATAATTATTGTACAGCCTGACCTGATCTAGTCTATAGATTCTTAGTAAGAACTCATTAAACACCTGTGGAGTGGTATTTACAGACTTCAAGTGGTATGATTATAAATTCTTACATTGGATTTAATCCCCAATGTAGACTACAGATACCTTTGTACAATAGTGCAAACCTACCACAGAGCAGAACTACAGAAGCTGCCAGCCAACTACAGAAACTATTGAGTTTGTAATTTATATATTCAAAGCAAATACTGGTGGACAAGGAGAACCTGTGCATGATTTGTTTGAAAAAGGAAATGATGCACTTAACTGCTCAACTTTTGATCTGTCATCAAATCAGGCTTGTCTGCAAATTGGCAATATTTTTAGGTGCTCTGTAGAATAGAGCAGTCTCACCTATGTCATGGTAGAACATGTATTCATGATTTTACTTGCATCAAGGGATTATTTCTCATGGTCCACATGTGCACAGGTTTGTTTTTTAGCTTTGTGTCTTTACAGCAGTGTTTTTCAACCCTGCTCCTTGGGAACGCTGTCCTGGATGTTTTAGGTGTTTGCTGCTCCAACACACCTAATTGAAATGGTTTGCCAGTCATCAAACTCTGCAGAAGACCGATGAGGAGACATCATTTGAATCAGGTTTGATGGAGTAGGAAATATCTTAAACATGCAGGACATCGTTCCCTGAGGATCAGCAGTGGAAAAAAAAGACCTGCTCTAGGGGCATTATTGTACCTATATGTTCAAGTGTCTTATCTGTCTGAAGAACACATTAATACAGAAACGTTGTCTTTTCTGCTGTTGTCTTCCTCTACTTCCTATGTACGCATTACACTGATGGATTGTATTTGTTTTTGGTGAAATTGGGTATTAGTTTTAGGTTTATTATTTTCATCACTTGTTAAATGTATGTATATGTTGTAGATTAATTTACTGTCCAGAATTATTAATCTGCTGTGGTGCTTTAACTTGAAAAATGATAAACACTTGATGGTGAGCCAGATTACTTTTAGTTCAAATAAACCTTTCATGCCTTTTTTTGTGTTTGAATAACAGTTAAGAGTTGTATGACATGGCATATTGATTTCTGTCCACTCTGTACCTACAGGTTGTGCAGACTTTGGAGGACCACCACCAGGAAGTGCTCTCTCTCTACCGTGACTTTGGATTTGCAGGCCTGATTGCACAGGATTCTGAGTTTGCCCTCTGCAACATACCTGCCTACTTCTCCTCACATGCACTCAAACTAAGCTGGAATGGCAAGAACCTGACCACACACCAGTATCTGTTGTCTGAAGCAGCCAGGCAGCTTGGGCTCAAGACACAGCATCTGCCATGCTTTGCTGCTCTGCTGGGTATGAAGTAGCTAACCCGCATATGTCCCCCCTCACAAAATACAATACATACAGTCAAACCTATACATTTTTGCTTTTGTGGCACTCTTCTTTGTCATTTCTCTTGAAACAACCAACACCTGAAATAGTTTTTCTGTTGCAGGAAATCATATTCTGCCTGATGAGGACCTTGCTGCCTTCCACTGGAGTCTGCTGGGACCAGAGCATCCACTAGCTTCCCTCAAGGTACCATATGTTTCCATATATTTTCTTAGCAAACCTTAACTATCAGAACATAGTAGTTGTTGCAGTGTTTTTCCTGGCTCAAAATGAGGCAGAGGTGGTACCATGGAAGTTTCAGTTTCGATTACGTTGACATAGCAACCCCCCCTCCCAGTGCTCCGGTGCTAATACTAGCATCACTGGGTGGGGTATGGATTTTTTTTATGGAGGGACATTTCTTTATTTTTTTTCAGAGCAATTAACCTGTACATGGGGTGCCTGCTCTTCCAACTGTGTTAAACCGGGCCCAAAGAGAGTAACCATTACTATTTCATGTATACATGTATTATTACTTCCAGATGGTGCTGGGCAATATGGACATATTTTTATATGCAAATAACAATATATATCTGATACAATAAATATTCTTATTAGTGAAAGATATATATGAATGGCAATTTCTCTTGTCCTCTCTGCCACTGCACTGCATAGCACAGTGTAAGTTGCTAAGCAACCAGTAACAGAATTTAGCAGTTGGTTTGTGCGCGATTTTGTGAGAATGTGTATCTCGTCCTGGCTTTAGTGTTAGTAGGGAGGAGGAGGAGACGAGCAGCACAGAAAAGAAGGATGTGGATCCATCCAGTTCTGATAGGAAGGCAGGGACTGGGGGAGTACAGGCTGGTCCGGGTGCTATATTTTCATAACAACCATTTTGAGATCTACTCCAGGCTCAGCAGGGGCCAGTTTGACCACCTGTCCATTAAATCTTGTGTCCTAGAGATCGGGAAACTTGATTAGCTGCTTCTCCATGACAGTACTGAAGTCCGCTGGAACTCGTGACCCAACAACCTCTCTCCTATTGGACCACTGTGTGCTGTGACGTTATCCCAGCGTGCAGCGCCCAAGATAAACATTTCTCAACTCTTGTACAACAGTGGCAGACGCTTATGCCGTGGTACCACATACACAATGAATGGGTTTGCCACCCACCGCCTGCGCTTGCTGCGGTCTATGTGGAAGCACCTTAACACTTCCAATTAAGGGGCCACAATAAACAGTAAAGTAACTAGTACCAAAGACTTAAGTAAGGGTTGTTAATTATTACCTATGTGTCTAATTGGCACAAGTTAATGGTTTTCCAACTATTGTTAGAGTACTAATTGTTTAATAGCTACAGGTTGATAGGATAGAATGAATGGATGGCAAAAGAGTATCCTAGTGGCCCTTTAGGGAGGATACTTCATGACATCGCAGATATGTCCAAACATTTCTGACTGTGTTGTTGGTGTGTAACAATGGAGCAAATCTTCAATAGTATGCACCTGGTGGACCGTACAAAAGAAAAGTTTTGTTCTTTTGGCCAAGTTGTTTTTCATTGTAGCACATACCCCCATTAGTGTTACTGCAAATGTTAATGTTAATATTCAGCTTTGTCATGAATTCTTATCTTCTCAAAGTGCCTCCATAGTCCATAAATGATGTATGCAAACGCCACATTTTCAAAAATTAATTTAGCAAAAATAACGCACAACACATCTAATCTTTCTAAAACAGTCCATTTTATGTTGGTGGCTGCTGTCATTTTTGGTATAGCATGGAAAATGGTACCACCTTAGTTTTTTTTTCCATTTTTCCATCTTCTAGACCATTCATCACAAAGGGCCAGTTTTAAAATACAAAGTAGGAAGGTGTATGCTTAACATCAAACCTGTGTCTTTGAAATTGCACTTTCCACAGTCCTTCAAGTATGCAGTCACATTTTGTGAAAATTCAAGCCCCCACAAATCTGTAATGAACCAAAAACATATGTGTAAAAGTCCATAAATTAAAATAAGATTTGCCAAATTCTAAACCTTGACACACAGCAATCTGAAAGTCGCTCCTCAGAATTCTCTGTATACCTGCTCTCTCTGTATATATGTCTATGTATATATATAGACTTTATCTATTGGGAAGTGTGTGTGAACCTCTTGGAATTTTTGAATTCTTTTCTGTAAAATCTGAGATAGTCGAGTGGGGGCTTTCAGAGATTTGGCGTGGAATGACCCATAATTGAAAGTTGAGATGCACTGATTGCAATGTCATGGCAGTTTTAAATGACACATAGAAGGTCTTAAACAATTCCTTTAATTATTTAAATGACTACTTGACTAGTTGTTGAAATATATGGGTAGCTCCATTTGTGTTCCACATTAATTTTCATTCCTTAGACAGAGTTGCGCAAATCAGCACAAGATTCAGAGCCAGCACAAAGTAAAACAGTGAAATATGAATATGCTTATTAAAGGTGATTGTTAATGGAGATACAGTTACAGTCTTTAAGCTTCGTAAAAAAGAGGACAAGTCCGGGCAAAAGTGGATGTTTTTGTGCTCAACTCCGACTGGTGTGGCGAGTTAGGGCACACGCACGACCAATACACCGCTGTCATGGGATCTCAAATTTTTCCTGCTGCGTGGAGCCCCAGATCGCTGTGTTCCATCGCCACATGGCACAACACATGGCAATTTCAGTGGTAGCATACTGGGGTCTTTACACCCCTTCGCCTAATTACTAAACTTTAATAAATTAAATAAATAATTGTGTTTGAGCCAAACGGTACACACGTGCTTCAAGCCTGGACAGTCATATTGAACTGTTTGGAGCAGCAGGGAGCTATGAGCTAGCCCTCATCTGCTCTCTGCCTCTCACCTGGTGCAACTCCAGCGAAATAAAGGGTCCAGCCTCTATCAAGAGGGCTGGTGCCGGAACCAGAGCTGTGCCTAGAGGTGATCGAGACTATATGTAGCCACAACCACTCGACCTTTCTCACAAGCTCGGGATCCGTACATTCCACACCCCTGTAGTGAGCTTAAACAACCAGTGATCATACCGCTAATACCAAGACATTAAATGTTCCACTTTAAATACACCGCATTTCAAATGATGCAAATGTTTATTTTTTTTCAGATTTTCATTTTTTTTCCCCTTAAATAAATTATTTTCACGTCTTCAACTGTACAAGTACAATTTGACGTAACCTCCAGTAACAGTATTTTTCAAATAGGAAAAACTTAAAATGCAGTTGTGGTGAAAATTTTTATAAATGTGTTTACTTTTAGTTTATCTTTTACTTTTAGTTTAATCTTGTCTAGTAAGGAGATGCTGATTAAAGGGAGCACTTCCTTAAACCTAGTAAGAATAGGGTCAAGGAGGCTGGTTAATGTTTTAGAGGAGGTGATAATAGAGGTCAGTTGATATAGGTTAATGGGAACAATTGAGGTTAGTGACATGTCTGATTTACCAGCTGTATCTTGCATAGCTGTGGCAGAGGGCTGATTAGTAGCAGTTGATGCCAGCTGGTTATGGATTGTTTGTCTGATTGTTATAATTTTGTTACTGAAGAAACTCATGAAGTCATGGCGACTGAGATGTATGGAGATTCACTGCACAGTGGGGTTATGACTGAGTCAGCCTGGTTACAGTGCTGAGTAGAAACCTGGGGTTATCCTAATTTTGTCAGTTGGAGAGATATAGTGTCTGGCTCTGGTATTACACAGAGCCTCCCTATATATTTTAAAGCTATCTTTTCAGATCAGAAAAACATTGTTGTTTTTAGTGAAGCGCCATTTCCTATCTAGTGTACGTGATAGGTGCTTTATGTTGCGGGATCCTGGTGTGTACCAAGCAACCGACCTAGAAATCTAGAAATAGTCTTTTTTTGTTAAGGTTGAAATAGAATCAAGTGTATTGAGAAGAGAGCTCACAAAGCTGTCAGGAGGGACTAGGTTTTCACAGCAGAAAGTCAGAATTGATTGTTTAAAGCTCACACACCAGTGCCATGGTTTTTGCGGCTGCCTGATTCACGTCGCTTCAGATCGCTTCAGCTTCTCCTGTGGTGGTGGGCCTATGGTAGGGTGTATCCATGTCTCTGTTTTGGGCTGAGCCGAGAGGCAGAGCTCATCTCGTGGAGGGGCATGGGTCTACAGCTGGGGGGCACTGCTGTTTGAGAAATACTTTAATCTAGTGGAGTCAAACAGGGCAGGAATGCTATCAAACATGGTTTTCATTATTAGTAGTAGGCTAATTATGTGTTATAATTATTACTATGATTAGCTACAATAATTGTTCTTGTCTATGCAGACAGTTTATGCATTCTCACACTCGGAAGATGCTAGTAAAAGGTTGAGGGCTGCCATGGAAGCTAAACACTATAATTGCAGGTTTTGACTGTCATAGATAATTGGTCAAAAACCCTGGTCAAAACACCCCTGGACAACATCACAGCTGAAGCATGCAGCCAGGCAAGAAGTAGCCATGCATCGGGCAGCACTGTCACAAGGCCATACAGGCAGTCACCTAGCCTCCAAAACACAAATGCAAATATACCCAGCGGACATCAATCAACCGTTCATCTGCTTAGTTGGTCTTATATTGAAAGCCAGGGATGGCAAGAAGTGAATTAAAGGGCTTATGGTCACAAAATTTACAGGTGGCAAGTAGGCATACCTCAGCTTCCATTCTCATTTCCATTGTCCAGCACAGTGTCGGCATTGGTCATAATGGATTTTCAGATAACTCCAAAAGACATTTCAGGTATGCCCCTATATTTTGCAACGCAAGTGTTGGTTTCCTACAAAATTAGTAGAAGGAATTGCACACTTCAAAAAAATGAGAAATCACTGGCTCTGCATACATGACATAAACTTCAACCAAATGCAACTCATGGTTGAGGCAGTGCACATGTGGTATCTCACGTCCAACTTTCTCCTGAAGAATATGCTGAACACCACCACATCTCTCTGACATAACGGAGGCTCTGTCCTATACCTGGCTCAGAATTTTTGAGGAATCCATAGAATGGTGTCAGTTAGTGTGTGTGTGCCTCAACTTTCTGGGCCATAGTGATGCACAGTAAAGGCTAATTTCGCAAGATTTGTTCACAAATCGTTGCACAATCAATATATTTTCAATGGGGTCACGCACTCCATCAACTTTCAGAGTGGAATAGGAGTCACCAATGCTCTCCACTATAGCCTCTGTCACCACATCACTCAGTGTTCTTCTAAGTTCAATTTGCATGTCATGACAGGTGTAAGTGGCTTTGCAAGGGATACCACATTAGCCAGGATCATTAACCAAAAGTCTATGACCCAGATTGATCCAGATTTTCCTGTGCCCCTGAACATCTGAAAACAAAAATAAAATGCTGCGCATTGAGGCCCAGGCCTTTCATGGCATTAGGCCAAAATGAGAGACAGGCTTCTAGTTTTGAGCACAAGCAACTACCATTAGAGTGAAGAAAAGAGTTTGTGTCTATTTGAACCTTTGAAGTACTGCATTCCTTTTTGACAGTATATATTTTGATACTATTTAATGTCACTTGAACATTATTGATTTTGTGATTTGTTCAGTTCGGGTCATGCCTGGTTCTATCACATCCTGTTATTGCTGTTTACACCGATGCTGTAAACACATGCTTGCAAGGCAGAGGATACTACAAGCTTGGTGATGCTGATTAAGACTCACGTAGTTGTGGATTATGATTGTTTTGAATGAGAAGCATTTTTGCATTTTTTTGTTTGCGATTTAATAAATTAAATGCTGAGATTTGTTATATTTAGAGTTGTGTACTGTTGTGCCTGATCTGCCGTTCTGTCTGACCTGTGGAGAGGGATGTGTTTGATCTGACACACTATATAAGATAGGGAGGGGGAGCGGAAGGGACAAACAGTTTTTCAACTGCACGTGAAAGTGAATTGGTGATGATAGCCGACGTATTATTTTTTTTGTATATTTTGTTGGAACAAATAAATAACCTTTTTTTCTCTAAGGCGTGCGTTGGTCTGAAGTTAACCTTTGCTTGGAAGAGGTACTGGGAAGCTGCCGTTGCACCATGGTTACATGGGCAGAGCCATCTTGTTTATTTTGTGTTGGAACTTCTGGTGGTGCAGCAGACTCATTGACGATAATTGATATCGAGTGTCATAAAAAATCATTTAAAATGATGATTATTTGTGCCGTCTGTGGCTGCCATAACAATTGGAAGAAGAGGCGATTGTCTCTTTGACAGGAATGTTTTACTCACATGAAGAAGAAGAGTGAATGCTGTGAGCCGACCTTTAATCTTTATCCATCTTGCATTGAAGAAGACCGGCATCATAGGCTGAGGGCGCTTAACTTAAAAAAAAAAAAACCCTAAAAAGCCTGATGTCTGTTCTTCTCATTTTGTGGTTTACGGTGTTTTTTTTTTTTTTTTTTTTTTTTTTTTTAAATAACTCATCTGGTCTGTGCAGCAGACTGACCTTTCGGCTGTGGAGGTATTGCTTCTGTAGTTTCTCATTGATGCCATCTACCTCTACGGACAAAAAAAATCGTCCCTGTACGTCATAGGATGCCATCCTCTCATGTCTCCAGTCCACTCTGTTATGACTCTAGGGTGTTGTAATACTTTTTCATTACTACTTTGCACAGCATCAATCGTCTCTACCCAGCTAACATCGATCTTGAGATCGTCTAGAATGGCTAACTGGAACTAGTTGACTGGAAGTTCTGACACAAAATGGCAAATAATACACTGTTGGAATGGGCGGGGTGTGTGTCCTTAATTTCCTTCGGGATAAATAATGTATTTTTATTGTATTCTATTCTATTCTGTTCTAGTTTTGGTTTCAATTAGAAATTGGGAACTTACACTCTTGGAGAGATACCTGTTCAACTCCAACTACCTTTATTTTCCATGCACAATCACATTAAACTCACCAGCCACTGTGCCACACTTTAGATGACGTCCTAGCTGTGCCACACATATTAAGCTGGCTAGAGCCTTTATTTACCTCAGCCAGGAGCGAACCCAGCCAATTTTAGAGTCCTACCCGCTTATGGAGTACCGGCCAATAATTGAGAATGTATAGGTAATATAAAAATTAAAGCTGCAAGCAGCTGTGAGTGGGCCCTCACATTAAAGCCTGTCGGGGTCCTGGCAACCGTAGGGTTAATGAACTTCGTAGGCCATCCCAAGATTCTTCTTTTTTAACACATTTTGAAGAGGAATCTCTTCTGGGCTGAGCAGCATCCCTGTGATTCTGTGATAATGAACAGTCTCTCTACTATGGCTACCATACGGCTAAACCTCTTGACATGGAGAAAAGCTTTTCTGAACTTTCAATTACAATGCCATTTAGGTGATGCTTACACAATATGAAGGTGACGGGATGAAATCTATAGGTAGATTTATGGAAACAGAAACATTTGACCATTGAAATCGAAATGGCTGACTTCCTGTCCATTTCTGACCATCAGTGCAAGAGACTTTTTGTGCATCTGACCAAAGTATTTAAGCCTACAAATTTTCATCTTACTACTCCACAAAAAGCTTTATGGGGAGGGGTTTTGAAATGTCGATCACGAATAGCCAAACTTTGTCATGTGCTAGTGGCCATGCCCTTTGACTTAAAAAAAATTCTGTACAGAAAATTTTCTCAGCTTGGTCCATAGATGATTTGGACCACATTTGAAGCCAGTTGGGAGATGTTTTTAAAATTCAACAATTCATATCGAAATGGCTGACTTCCTGTTGGGTTACGGCCATCATGTCAAAAGACTTTTTCGTATATCTCTTCAGGATGTATTTGCCTTCCAATTTTTATTTTCCTACGTCAAAATTTCTTCGGGACACTACCTTTTCATTTTGGCCCCCCATGGGCTATGTCCCTATCAAACGTAAGACCTCTGTGCTCAACCAGTGTACCAAGTTTCATGATTATAGGTGTTATTTAAAGCAGTCAAAAAGCCACTCGTAATGCATGGCGAGGGATTGCTATTCATGTCCGCCACACGGATACCATCGGTGTTAGGTGCCTTTGTCATGTAGCTTCACCAACTTGTTATGCATGTATTACAAGTGGAATGAAGTTGATGTGGTCAATTATGTAGGATTACTACATATAAGTGTAAAACCTGATTACTTCCTGTCACCACTGGGGAGCGCCATGAGTGATGTAGGGAGATAGTATATCAGGCTATTCTGGATGGAGCCCTCATCATGTTCAGCAAGTATCAAGGTGTTGCGATCAAGTATGTGGGCGTGAGAACTATTCAAAGTGTAAGAGCTTGAATAAAAATCGTTGCAACCACTCTTACAGAAATTACAGTGACTTCCAGAAATTTTTTTGATAGTCACCGTGGTCTCTGGATGATCTGCACCTAATTTGAAGTCAATCAGGTTAAAGCCCTATGAACAGCTCCTTCAAAAAGAGAAAACAAACAAGTCAAAATGTATGACTTCCTGTTGGGTTGAGTGTGGGGCTGCAAGAGGATTTTTTTGTGTGCCTCAATACTGTTCAATAAACGCACCAAGTTTAAGTATTTAGGCGAAACTCAGAAGTGGGGCTCGTTGTTCCATATTTTCTTGGTGGCGCTATTGTGCAATTTTGCTCTGTGCATTTTGAATGACTTAAAAATATTAGATTTTTAACCTCTCCCAATGTGCAAAGCCGAAAATGGTCTATTTTCAAGAATGTTCAGGGCCCCAAAAATACGTTCTTTGTTTGGCAAGGAGAATAATGATAAAAATTAAAGCTGCAAGCAGCTGTGAGGGGGTCAGAGCAATTGCACCCGTTGGGGTATGGGCAACCGCAGGGTTAATATATGTCCTACAGGTAAGAAAACTAAAGTTCAACCCGACACAACATTAGCATACATATACATTGTTAATTTGCCTGTATTTTTGCAGTTACAGTTAGTATAACACTGCAATGAAAATTAAATGTATGCATGGTTTTGGAAAAGTCAATTATTGAGTCGCTGTAGATTGTCATACGTTTGTCACATGGTCACTAAATGCAGTGGATCAGGTTAAGAGCTACACACACACACACAGACACAGACAGACACACACAGACACAGACAGACACAGACAGACACAGACAGACACAGACAGACACAGACAGACACAGACAGACACAGACAGACACAGACAGACACAGACAGACACAGACAGACACAGACAGACACAGACAGACACAGACAGACAGACAGACAGTATCAATTATGAATGCAGTCTTAACTGTTGCTCCTGGATTTGTGAGTATTTAGAGACTTGCTCCTTTAGCTGATGTCACTCTAGACAGACACACAGTCAGTCTTACAAATAGACAGACATAAAGAGAACAAAGGTGGAACATGGACATCTAAATGTGTAACCAGGTCCCATGTAGTCATGAGCAAAACTAGACAAAGTTTCTACAAGTTCATGCAGAATCAAGTCAACAAACTCCACCATTTAATTGTCTCAGATTTACTGGAAGATTTCAGGAGGTTCATACACTTCCTAATAGAAAAGTCTTAAATTTCATTTCCCAATTCCATATAGTTTTGTGAAAAGAGAAACAAAAAATAAAAAACAGTTTTTATCAATTACTTCTGACCTGTTTTGAGTAATGCGTCTTCCTGATCGCTGTATTTATAAAACTTTTAAGGTCAGTCATTCAAAATTTCAAGGGTTAGAATATTTCAAATGTAGTTTTGAAATATTTTACACATGTGCTTGTCACAGACTGGTGGCTTGAATTTGCTTGAAAATTCAAATTGTAGTTTTAATAGAAATTTACTAATTCTACTCTACGAAACTTTTCAGCATATTAGAAGGACTGTGGAAAGTACATTTGCAAGACTGATGTTTGATGTCTAACACATTTTCATACATGTGGCATATTTTAGATTTTAAAAGTGGCTTTTTGTGAGAAATGGTCTAGAAGATGTTAATGGTTTAAAAGAAAACTAATGTGGTTCCATCTTTGTCATTCTATTCCAAAAAATTGGAAACAGACACCAAAATGGACTGTTTTAGCAAGATTAGATGTTTGGTTTTGACATGATAAAATTGCCTTATTTTTTTTTTTAATGAATGTTTTATAATGTGTTTGCATACATCACTCATGGATTATAAAGGCACTTTGTAAACTGTAATAATCTATGCATGAAGTCTTACTTATTTCTAGTTTTTAGATATAGAAATAGAAATGTTTCTGTTATAATTCTCTACCAAAGTTTCATCAAAATGAGGGAGGTGAGAGGTTATATATTATTAACTAAACAACAAAACGTGCACAATATGGTAGGTTCAAGTCATCCATCGGTAATGTGTACATGTTGTATGTGTGAGTACATGTACATTTTTTTTGGTTGAAATCTCATTATGATAATGCATGATTTCTGACATTACTTTAAACGATTTCACAATTTCAATTTCAATAAATACAACATAGCTTCAAAATTTCTTCATGTGTAAAGACAAGTTACAGTATTTCTCTATTGCTCATCTACTGATACCTAGGGTTCATGCCATAGTAAAACCTCAAATATTTTCAGGCACTCCCTCAGTTGACTACTATTCCCCATACTATTCCCCATGTGAGTTTAGCAGTATCTTGCTAGCTTGTGTTTACATTCCCCCCGACGCTGATGTCACCGCTGGGATCGACACCCTCGCAGATCAGCTGTTGGGGGCGGAGCGGAATCACTCGGACAGTTTTGCCGTAATTTTGGGGGACTTCAACCAGGCTCATCTGAGTAGGGCTCTCCCCAAATTCTGGCAGCAGGTCACATGCCCCACCCGTGGACTAATCACCCTGGACCACTGCTACTGCACCATTAAACAGGCTTAACACTCAAAGATGACCACCACCTCATCCACCTGATCACTCGCTACAGGCAGAGATTGAAAACCTATCAACCTGTGGCGAGGAGCGACAGGGTGTAGTCCAGTGACGCATGTGAGCGTCTCTGTGCCTGGCTGGAGAGCGCAGGCAGCGACCAGGGTTTCGTGGAGTGGGCGGGTCCTGAGGCTGGTAACAACCTGGATGAATACACGGACACCGTGACGTCATTCGTCAGCCTCTGGGAGGAGGTGTGTGTCCCGCTCCGCTCCAGAAGGACTTTTAACAATGACAAGCCCTGGTTCTCAGCCCAACTCAGGAGACTGAGGTCAGAGAAGGAGGTGGCCAGGCGCAGTGGGGACGTGGCCCTGTTCAATACAGGTTTTCAAAGGCGGTGGAGGAGGCAAAACATTGCTTCTCAGAGAAGCTTTGTAGCAGTTGCGCATATGACGTCATCTTCACTGCGTCACTGTTAAGAGGGAAGAAAAACAATAACAATGATACGCACACAATGGAGAAAATCGAGGCGATGACAATTTTGGATATTTGGTTCTTGTTATAGCAAGGGGAAAAATGTTGTTTCAGAAGAGGCTGGCAGTGAAATGAAATACTGCAGAAAAAACAAGGGTAGTTTGGGAAATACTACAGAGATCAGAGGACGAAAGGGGTTTCAGGTTACACAGTGTCAAAAGGTATGTACTTTTCTGCATCCAGTCCAACTTCACTGTGGTAAGAAAGTTTTCTTGTTTTTTTTTTTTCTTTTATGGCTCGCGTTTACGCGCTGGTGTTTCGGATGACACTCAGCCCTACTCAGCCTGAGTTGGCCTGGTTTGGCCTGGCAGTCGAGCAGGTACTAGAAAAACTGAGTCAAGTAATGCAGAATCAGTACCATGCAGTGGAAACTGGGCACAAGTTGCATAAGGGCAAAGCTGTTCCTCTGCTTTTGCAAAGGTCTAAGCACAGGGGTTTTTTTACTATGTACATATTGTTGCTCTCTTTGTAAACTGCCTTGAGATAACGACTGTTGTGAACTGGTGAGGTGAGGTCCTCTTTCTCAACCTTGCAGAACACCATAGTATCGTTAATGTACATGCAGAGTACAACCTATGTATGTATTTTTCAGCTTCAGCACTTCCAGCTTGTTTGTGTCAGTGGTGTACAGTGTGGTTGCTGTCGGTCTTCAGTAAAGCTGCACATGGACAAACATTGACATGGTGTTCTTTCAGTTTTCATCCTGATTGGGGAGAAGTAAACGCAGCACAAATGACATGCTGATGATGCAAATGACATGATGAGGGATTCAGAAGACCAGCCGCACTTGTTTTTGATGAAACATCACTGAAAATTGGCAAAAGTAGGAGTAGGCAGCCTCCAGAGGTGGGTAGAGTACTCCTATAAGAGTTTATTAACTTAATAATATGTCTGAATTAATTAATTACTTGAGTACTGTAAGTTAAAAAAGTGGTAAGTGAAAAAAACTGCTCAATACTGAGTTACTGCTGAGTCACGTCTGTCTATTAATGCCAAATAAATAGTAGAAAGAGAGCAGACAGAATCTCTTGAAGCAATAACAAATAAATGGTAAACAATAATACATTACATCTTTTCAAAGTAACAAATTAAATTCAGCCACAATAAGTTAACAAAACAATGGGCTACATAGGCAGAGATTACAAAGAATACAACTTTGTGTGTGTGGTTATGGTGTTCCTTTTGTTCCTGTCATCTCACACATTTACAGCACATCCCTGTTGGTAACTCCTCCTGGAATCGACTTTGGGATGTAGCACTCTGATTGGTCAATTGATTCGGGGAGGAGTTACCAAGCTGACTGTGTTGTGAATGTGTGAGATGATGGGAACAGAAGGAACACTGTGACAGTGTGTGTATTTTTGTATATAAAATAGTGCCTGAGCATTAATGAGATGAAAAGATATTTTGGAGCAACATTTTATTATATTGCTGCTCATATTACAGATACTTAATGCAAAAAAAATGTGTGGGAGAGAGATGGTAAAATGACTGGTCCTTAATAAAGCGCTTTTCTAGTCTTCATGACTACTCAAAGCACTTTACGGGTGGCGTCACAAGTCACATTCACCCATTCATACTCTGGTTAGAGACTACTGTCACATCAATTTGCTTTAATCAGTAGCTCTGACCATTAATACTCATCTGCACCATGACGGATCATCAGAGGCAATCTGGGGTTCAGTATGTTGCCTTAGGTGTCGGTGTATTGGACTTCTACGTCACTGTTCTCTCTTTGATCGCTGAGATGCAGTCATATGACAGAACCTCTACGAATTCTCGACAAAATCAAAGAGACCGCATATTGGAGACCAATAGCTATACAGAGTAGTAACTCAAGTAAATGTAACTCAGTGTACGTCAATGTAGTGTGTTACTACCCACCTCTGGCAGTCTCTGCCTCGACCAGTTGAGTTTGAGAGATGAAAGAGAAGGGTTGATAAAGGAGAACAATTATACCCATGTACACAGGAAGTATGACACATACAATATCAACATGCAGCTGCTGTATTATCATTACTGAATCACAGGGATGTTGCTCAGAACAGAATCCTCTTCAATGTGTTCTAAAAAGAGGTGACTTGGGAAGAGTTACGACCTGCATGAACCCAGTGATTGCCAGTACCCCAACAGGCACAGAGTATGAGGACTAGCTCACAGCTGCTTGCAAATTTAGTTTAGATTGCTTTTCCCATTCAGTACTGTACAACAGATGTCCACATGCAATTGTCAAACATAACAGAAATCCACTTGCACAACACGTTCACCTTGATGAGAAACTAATAAATTGCATATAGCTTATCTTAAGCAGAATGTGTACATTTAAGCAGTTGATAGTTCTCTATTCATTTTTTTGAATTTAGTTAGATGAATAATTATCTCACCTCAACATGTCATTCCCATGACGGCTCACATTGTTGTAGTATATACTGTCCAGTTGCGGGATAAAAAGCTTCTTCCCGATTAAGAAAATAGGCTTTCTGTTGGCGCAGCAACAGGTATTAGATGGTGCCGTAATGTGCTGTTGTTAATGTTTATATTACATGGGTACATTATGTTTGTGGGTTAGGGTTAGGCGGCGTGGTGGGGGTTTGCGAGCGAGGTCCAGGGCGAACCAGGGACAGCCAACACCAGGCAGGCGGACCAAGCCCAAACCCTGAAGCAGCATTCATATTGTCCTGATGCATCAATGACAACCAACAACAAACTGCTTCTTCCTGGGAGAAAAATGAGCTCTCTCACGTTGTCAATGGGGTTTTTGAGTGCTCGACCCCACTTACTGGTGTGGCGAGTTCAGTAGGGCACATGCGTGGTGCGAGGTCTCAAATTTTTCCCTGCACAAATCCGTCTGCGCCACTGCCCCAAACTGGGGCCTTAAGAGTGCCTTAGCCACACCCACTAAGAGAAAGGAGAAGCTAGAACTAGCTAGAACTACTGTAGTGGGGGACCCCAGGTAATCTAAACCCATAGCAGCATATCTCAGACTTCAGTTCTACCTATAGGCTTTTTTTTTTTAAACCAATTTTTTAGCCCACTCTTCAAGGTGGAGCAGGTGTCTGTCTCCTGGACTTAAACTGGTAGATGGTTCTATGGGAGGTCCTTGGTAACTGAAGGCTCTCATTCCAAATCCAGATTTACAGATTCTTGGAACCACAAGTAGGCTTGCATTCAGGGAACGGAATGTCCTAGTGGAGTAATAGGGTTTTTCAGAGTTAAAGATACAGGTCTTAATTTTGTCAAGGCAGGATTAACGATGCTGTCAGTTGACTGTGTTTGTTTGACTTGATTAATAAATATAATCAAGTGTTGTCAGTGTAAGAGTGAAAATCTTGAGTGTTTATTGATGATGGAGCCTAGATGGAGCATATTTAAGGTGAACAGGATTAGATTAAGCATAGATCCTTGTGGGACCCCATGACTGACTTTAATGTGAGAAGACTATTATTGACATGAACAAACTGATATCGGTCTGATAGAAGCAAAGCAACATTTCAATCATTCTCCATTCTCCATTGCTTTTTTTCGTATTTGTTCATCCCTACTTGTGTAGTCTGAGGAGATGTTAATTGTGGCAACTTGACTCATAGACTTTTGAAGACATTTCAGGAGTCCAGTTGCTGTCATTACCTGACTTACAATTCTTATCACTCTTTTTCTTAGAGTTTTTATTACAGTAACTTTGACAAATGATTAAGTTCAGACACCAAGTTGTGTAGTAAAGTAGTTTCGATCTTTGATTCATTTCTACAGCAAAATGTGATTCAGATTTTTTGGTCATGACTAGTAAGACCAGGTCTAAGTGCATTAAAACGTTTGCACTGGTTCTGTCTCAGGTGAGAGCCCATCAGTTGGTTTTGCCACCCTGTGAGGTCGTGATCAAGGCTGTCTCAGAGTATGTTTCCTCAATCAAAGACCTGGGAAACCTTGATGCAATTGCCAGAGATGTCTTCAAACAGTCACAGGTATGTCACAAGGCTTCATTTTTCAATTACTGATTTTATTTTATACCACCCATCACTGTGTTTTATATCTGTCGAAAAGTAAAAAAATTACTTTCGCATGTAACATAGTAAAATGGGTCATGACAAGATTTAAGTCTGCATGTCTGCCACATCATAGGTTAGTGCAAAACCATAGCCTTGCACCATACTTTATATAAATCCAAGTAAATAATCGGAATATCATGTTTAAGTTCATTTGAATCAGCTTCAGCACTATTTTGTTCGTCACACTGATTAGAGAAGTTCAAATTTTTACAAAATTGAAGTTTTACCATTTGATTATGGTATTTTATTGTTATGCTAGTGCTGGCTAAAATCACTTAATCACTTAACACTTTTGGATTGGTTAACAAATTGGATGCCTGCCACCTTTAAGGGTGCCATTTGTGGGTGTTAAACTTGGCAATTTTATTTGGATTTTTATCGAAGGCAGGGAATATACTTTGGAGTGATGGTCACAACTGTCACTAGCAGTGGTGACATTGGTGAGAAGATTGCCTTTAAACATTGTATATCAGGATAGAAGAAGCAGTAGTAGTATTGTACTACATTAGTAGTGTTTGTCAAGTCCATTCAAAGAGTCCCAGCTCAGCAACCAAGTGGTCCTGAGATGAAAGAGAAGGTGATTAAGAGGAATATATCCAGCAATAGTTTTAGGTGTGTTTTCTAGTTTACATACAGATTTCTGTTTTTGTCATGAAATTATTTTGCTTTTGTAACTATAATAATTCCAGCATGTTTTGAAATCGGCATAATCCTTTGATTTCTTCCTTTTAGTCTCGAATGGAGGACAAGGTGGAGCGTTTCAAGAAGGCAGTGGAGTATTTCTCAGCTGCTTCCAAACCACGCTCACCTAACATGGGGCCCTCCTCTTTCGTATGTGAGTAGTAAACTGCATAAGGGTCATCCTCATGTTATTTAGGGCTGAAACAAACTATCAGTTTTGTAATCAATTTATCGAGGAGGATTAATTAATTAGTTGTTGGTTAAAAATGCAAAACTGAAAACTGTTAATCCTTGTTCCTCAAAGGCCAAGATGAATTCCTTTAATGCTTTTATTCAATTTTACTCAATCAATCATGGCTGTAGAAGAACTGTAATATTGCTGTCTTTTGTGCAGACATGACAAAGAAAAGATATAGTGGAGCTGTTTCTCTTTCTGTTGAAATGGACAGCATGAACTTGCTTAATCATTAACCTACTGTGTGTAAACAAAGTGTCACAGGGAAAATTGATTGGGAAAGATATTAAGCAACAGGTATTCATTTGAAAATTGGAAGATTTCTTACTGATCACTTAAACCGGTAAAGAAAACAATTCAACTCATTTGTGTCTCTCTCTCACCCTGTGCCGTTCTCATTAATCATATTGGTCAGTGCATAGAATTGAGACATAGGGTTTATTACACAAGGTCCAGGCAATTAAAAAAAAAAAGTCATCCATCCATCCATCCATCTTCTTCCGCTTATCCGGGGCCGGGTCGCGGGGGGAGCAGTCTAAGCAGGGAAGCCCAGACCTCCCTCTCCCTGGACACTTCCTCCAGCTCTTCCGGGAGGATCCCGAGGCGTTCCCAGGCCAGCCGGGTGACATAGTCACTCCAGCGTGCCCTGGGTCTTCCCCTGGGTCTCTTCCCGGATGGACATTCCCGGAATACCTCCCTAGGGAGGCGTCCAGGAGGCATCCGATTCAGATGTCCGAGCCACCTCAGCTGGCTCCTCTCGATGTGGGGGAGCAGCGGCTCTACTCCGAGCTCCTCCCGGGTGACAGAGCTCCTCTCCCTATCTCTAAGGGAGCGCCCCGCCACCCTGCGGAGAAAAACCCATTTCAGCCGCTTCTATCCGGGATCTCATTCTTTCGGTCATGACCCAGAGTTCATGACCAAAGGTGAGGGTAGGAACGTAGATCGACCGGTAAATCGAGAGCTTCGCCTTTTGGCTCAGCTCCTTCTTCACCACGACGGACCGATACAGTGACCGCATTACTGCAGCCGCTGCACCGATCCACCTGTCTGATCTCTCGCTCCATCCTTCCCTCACTCGTGAACAAGACCCCAAGATACTTGAACTCCTCCACCTGAGGCAGGGGCTCTCCACCGACCTGAAGAGGGCATTCCACCTTTCTCCGGTTGAGAACCATGGCCTCGGACTTGGAGGTGCTGATTCTCATCCCAGCTGCTTCACACTCGGCTGCAAACCGCCCCAGTGCATGCTGGAGGTCCTGGCTCGAGGGAGCCAATAAGACAACATCATCTGCAAAGAGCAGAGATGAAATCCCATGACTCCCGAACCGGACCATCTCTGGCCCCCTGCTGCGCCTAGAAATTCTGTCCATAAAGGTAATGAACAGAACAGGTGACAAAGGGTAGCCCTGTCGGAGGCCTACATGCACCGGGAACAGGCCTGACTTCCTGCCGGCCATGCGAACCGAGCTCCTGCACCGGTCATACAGTGACCGCACGGCCCTCAGTAGAGGGCCCTGGACCCCGTACTCCTGGAGTACCCCCCACAGGACACCACGAGGGACACGGTCGAAAGCCTTCTCCAAGTCCACAAAACACAAATGGACTGGATGGGCAAACTCCCATGAACCCTCGAGCACCCTGTGGAGAGTATAGAGCTGTTCCACGGCCGGGACGAAAACCGCATTGTTCCTCCTGGATCCGAGGTTCGACTATTGGCCGAACTCTCCTCGCTAGTACCCTGGAATAGACTTTCCCTGGGAGGCTGAGGAGTGTGATCCCCCGGTAGTTGGAACACACCCTCCGGTCCCCGTTTTTAAAAAGAGGGACCACCAGTCCAGTTTGCCACTCCAGGGGCACTGTTCCCGACTGCCACGCGATGTTGCAGAGGCGTGTCAGCCAGGACAGCCCTACAACATCCAGTGACTTGAGATACTCAGGGTGGATCTCATCCACCCCCGGAGCCTTGCCACTGGGCAGCTTGCGAACTAACTCAGTGACTTCGGTTTGGGTGATGAATGAGTCAACCTCTGGGTCCTCAGCCTCTGCTTCTTCTAAAAAAGGCGTGACGGTGGGATTGAGGAGACCCTTGAAGTATTCCTTCCACCGGCCGATGATGTCCCCAGTTGAGGTCAAGAGCACCCCACTTCCACTGTAGACAGTATTGGTGGGGCACTGCTTACCCCTCCTGAGTTGCCGGACGGTTTGCCAGAACCTCTTCGAGACCGACCGATAGTCCTTCTCCATGGCCTCCCCGAACTTTTCCCAGGCCCGGGTTTTTGCTTCTGCGACTGCTCGCGCTGCCATCCGCTTGGCCTGTCGGTACCCTTTGAACAGCCGCATCCACAATGGAGGTGGAGAACATGGTCCACTCGTGCTCCATGTCCCCAGCCTCCCTCGGGATCAGGTCAAAGCTCTCCCGAATGTGGGAGTTGAAGACCTCCCTGACAGGAGATTCTGCAAGGCGTTCCCAGCAGACCCTCACGATGCACTTGGGTCTGCCAAGTCTGTCCAGCTTCCTCCCTGGCCAGCCAACCCAACTCGCCACCAGGTGGTGGTCGGTTGACAGCTCAGCCCCTCTCTTTACCCGAGTGTCCAAGACATGCGGCCGGAGGTCAGATGATTCGGCTACAAAGTCGATCATTAATCTCCGGCCTAGGGTGTCCTGGTGCCATGTGCACTGATGGACACTCTTATGCTTGAACATGGTGTTCGTTATGGACAAACTGTTACTGGCACAGAAGTCCAGTAACAGAACGCCGCTCGGGTTCAGATCGGGGAGGCCGTTCCTCCCGATCACGCCCCTCCAGGTTTCGCTGTCATTACCGACGTGAGCATTGAAGTCTCCCAGCAGGACGATGGATTCTCCGATTGGAGCACTTTCCAGTACTCCTCCCAGGGACTCCAAGAAGCCCGGATATTTTGTGCTGCTGTTCGGCCCGTAAGCCAAAACAACAGTTAAGGTTCGGCCCCCCACCCGAAGGCGGAGGGACGCGACCCTCTCGTTCAGCGGGGAGAACTCCAACACGTGGCGGCTGAGCTGGGGGGCTATGAGCAAGCCCACACCAGCTTGCCGCCTTTCACCGTGGGTAACTCCAGAGTAGTAGAGATTCCAGCCTCTCTCAAGGAGTTGGGTTCCAGAGCCCATACTATGTGTGGAGGTGAGCCCGACTATCTCTAGCCGGTACCGCTCCGCCCCCCCCCCCAGTGAGGTAACATTCCATGGACCCAGAGCCAGATTTGTTGCCCTGGGATTGGTCCGTCGGGGGCCCTGCCCACGACTGCCACCCAGTTCGCTTTGCACCTGACCCCAGTCATTCACCCTGCAGGTGGTGGGTCTACGGGGTGGCGGAGGGGATGGAAACATCACGTATCCTCTTCGGGCTGGGCCCGGCCGGGCGCCGTGACAGACCCGGCCACCAGGCGCTCGCTGACGGGCCCTCCGTCCGGGCCTGGCTCCGGACGTGGGCCCCGGGCTTCCTCCGGGCAGGGTCTCATCTCTCTCATGTCTTGTTTCCATTGGGGTCTTTTGAACCATTCTTCGTCTGGCCCCTCGCCTGAGACCAATTTGCCTTGGGTGACCCTACCAGGAGTTCATGACTCCCGACAATATAGCTCTCAGGGGTCTTAAGGGCACACAAACCTCTCCACCACGATAAGGTGATGGTTCCCGGAGAGGGGAACAAGTCAATGCCAGTCTTATTGTCGAATGTTGTGGAAGTTTCAGATGCGAAATTGCAATGCTTAAGTTATGACACATTACACGACAATTCAACATCATCAATTTGTTGAAACTCTAATGTGATATTTGACTCACTAAAGAGGTATATCTGAAGAAAAAGTCAATGTGCAGTGTTTACTTTTTATCTTGCCCTGTCTAGTACCTGGGTTTGGACCCAATCCATTTGGGGGACCACCTGGCCACATGGGTCCAATGCAGCACGGAAAGAATCAGGTGCACTCCTTATCTTTTGTCTTCTTTGTCTATTTGATATCTGCACTGTATGAATGATGGAGTTTATTGTCCTTGAAAGGTCAGGCTTGATTAGGCGCTTGTAGTTGGATCTGAAATTAAGTAGGACAGTTTGAGTTTTAAAAAATGTATTTATGGTTTTTTTTAAATATTATTTATTATTATTTTATTTAATCTTTTTTTACGCCTTCTGTCTATTTACATTTTCAAGTAAGTCAGACCTACAATGCATTAAATGAACAGCACTTGGGCAAAAGTATAAAGGATGGGGCAGATGCAACAGCCAGAACAGGAATAGGATGGGACAGGCAATTCAAACAAAAAACAAAAACTATACAATGAAATTAAGTAATATTGCTCATTAACATAAAATGATAGTATCTGTTGCTGGGCGGCCAATGGTCTGTCATGACGCAATTAAGATAACAAAATTAAGAAGAAAAAAAGATTACAAAATTACATAGCCCTTGTATGTATTTGAAAAGAGATCCAAGCTCTTCTGTTCATTCTATATTTTTTGAATTTGACAAAATGGAGGACATCCCTGATCATTTATTTCAACTCGGTCAATATCAGGCATCATGCATGGCCCTCCATGTAGGCAGCACTGTACAGATCCTTCAATTACAGACTTCAACACCCAGCTCTGCACCCAGTAGAAAGTTCTGATTTCTAGCCTTTAGGTTGTTATGAGTTTTTATTTTGTACATGGTGTGTTATTAGTGATCCGGAAGGGAGCACTCTTGTTCTTCTGCGTGTTTTTTTCTTATTCTTATTATACTGCAAAGCCATACTTTGATGTAGAAACTTCGAAACGCAATAAAACTTGTCCTCTCTGACCGTACCTGTCAACATGTTGATACCTTGTATCTTGTTTTCATCTAGACCCTCTCAGAAATGTCCCCTGCTCTGTCACAAGCAAAGTTAACTATTGTTTGCTGTTGTTTCCTTTATACAGTGCATTAATCATGGCTTCTTGCGGGCTCTCATACTTTCGGAAGTTTCGCGCGATCTTGTGGTATCAATCAAATTCAGCTGCCGCACGGCTGCTGTAAAATACTGGGTGGAATATAGGGACATCTGACAAAGCTGTAAGGTATTCTGTGGAATGTCGGGGTCACAGAATGGTGTGTAACCCACTACTGGATATGCACACCTCACATCCAGGTTGGTCTTGGAGCAAAGTCATTAGAATACAATGTCTCTTTACTACTGTGACAACACATGACAATACAAATAATTGTTATACTTATGCATGAATTGAGCTCTTTAAATTTGAAAAAGAGGAAATTTAAGTTCAAATAAAAGCTGTAAGCAGGTGTGAGCGGGACTGAACAACTGCGCCTGTCAGGGTGGGGTTAATGCAGGTCGCAGGCCATCCCAAGACTCCTCTGGGCTGAGCAGCATCCTTGTGATTCAGTGATAATGAACCATCTCTCCTCTGGATGCCATACGGCCACTTCCCTTGATATAGAGAAAAGCTTTTCAAAACTTTTGATCACATGGCCATTTAGTTGATGCGCATACAGTATTAAGGCAATGGGATGAAATCAAAATTGCTGACTTCCTGTTTAGTTCAAACTGTTAGTGCAAGACATTTTTGTGCATCTGGACAAACTGTAGATGCATACAAATTTTCTGCTTTTTCCTCCCAAAAAAAACATATGGGGAGGGGTTTTTGAAAATTTAAAGGTGGTGCTATAGAGATATTTAGCCTCACCCATGGACACAGCAAATTCCTGGCTGTTTGGGCTTATAGTGCAGTTATGTCCAGCAATTTCGAAGCTGCTATGAAGAAGCACCTGCCCCGAAGACCATTTTGAAATTTTGATGATGAATAACCAAAATCAGTCATGAGCTGGTGGCCACACCTTTTGACTTGAAGAAATTCTGGACATAAAATTGCATGACATGACGCACATTAACGGTGTTAATGACTGTTGTCATGTCATTCAGTTTCTGGAATGTCAAGTTAAGTATCTTTGTCAAGATGACATTTGATGGTGTCTTTGTCGGGACAACTTGAAGAAAATGTTAACTGTTTACAATATTGTCATGACAGCTACACATTTCCCAAGAGAGAAATGTAAGGTGTTTGGCATGGTATTGTCATGACAACTTGATATATAATTTGGCCCGACTTATTTTCTAGGTTTGTAAAGTGATGGGCCTGAACAATTGGCTATCATGACACTGTGTCATGAATACTTTCCTTGATATTGCCATGCAAACTTGACATAATTGTTTACTTATTACATTAACCAGTTCATGAAATTGTGCTTGACCTGCCTTATCTTCTAGGTTTTTGAGCGATGGGCCTGAACAATTGGCTGTCATGACACCATTATAAATTGGTCATGGATTCTTGACCTCAACTACAGTGGTACAGTTTTGACTTGTCATTAAGCTGTCACAAAGAGCTATTACACACCAAAATGGTCACAGTGTCATGAATACCTTTGACCTAAAGTACAATGAACCATCTGAGATGTTTCCTGAACATGTCATTAAGGGCCATTACAGTATCATGTGCTTATAAAAGATATCTTGGATATCTTAGTCCAGGCAATGGAAGGTTATGGCTGTTTAAATGGCATTATTACAAATGAAAAAACACTTGTCACTGCTGCAGTATTGTGACCTCTCAGACTGAACAAGCATTCACCAGCTTGCACAACCTGTTTAATGATATCAATTCTCAACACATGAGTGAAGAAAATGCATATTTATGAAGGTAACACTCACATATTCCGAATTTGGACTAATCAGAGGAACTTTGTTCACTCAATGAGGATAGATTTGAAATCAGATAATGCTTAAAAAGACAACACAAAAGTTAAATAGCAGTTTAAAAATATGAAACATTTAGAACAAGCTTAATTATCTACAACTCAACACTCACATACACAAAATAATTATAAAAGAAATAGAAAAGTCAAGTCAGTAATATATTCAAAATGTCAGATATCCAGTTGTCAGTGTTAGTCAGTGTCCATCTACGTGGGTACTATGTTTTTTTTTAGTCTTATCTGCAGATGAGATGAGTGTCTTCCAACCAATGAACCGAACAAGCTGCTGATGCCACATCCTCCACCTATGTAGGCCTGCATCTTGCTGGGGTTACTGGTCCAGGTTTCTCCTCACCATCCTGCGACCAAACTCAGCATTCACAAAACAACAAAAAAACAACATGCATAGAGCAGTAGTGCTAGTTTCTCCATTAAAATACATCGTCATTCTTAGAAGATTGTCTCTGTACAGTATTCCATTCTTTACCCTCAGTTACTTCTCGGCACCTCACTGCAAAATTTTCGGACTTTTTTTTTGTTTTTAATCTTTTCCTATAATTAAACAATTATTTGCCACTTATGCTAATTGCTCAGGTCCATCACTTCACAAACCTAGAAGATAAGTCAGGCCAAACACACTTTTTCACTACATGGTACCAGCTCTACATGGACCAGCTTGGCCCTCGTTTTGTGTGTTTCCATTACCTGAGATCTGGTACCTGGTACTGTTTTTCTACTACCTGTGTGCCTGCTGGGCCAAGCGGGGCCAAGTCAAGGTGAGAAGGGGTGGGTGTAGGGTGTGACAAGAACGAGAGCTTGACTTAAAATGCATGCATTTTAAAATTTCAAAATTGCATGTCCTCGCAAGCTGTGTAGAGTAGAGCTGGTACCATGTAGTGAAAATGGTTCATGTAATAAACAGTTTTGTCAAGTTTGCATGGCAATATCATGACACTAGTGCATGACAAAGTTTGGTTAGTCATGATAAAAATTTGGAAATGGTCTTCTGGGCAGGTGCCCATGTAATGGCCTTGTCAGTGGACATTGCCAAATGGGTACCATCTTGAAATTTTTAAAACCCCCTCCCCATAAGGGTTTTTGTGGAGTAGAAAGATGGAAATTTGTGTCCACATACAGTTTGTTCAGATGCACAAAAAAGTCTCTTGCGCCAATGGTCAGAACTGGACAGGAAGTCAGCCATTTTGATTTCCAATGGTTGTGCCGCTATTTTGAAACATCAGTTGTCACTCAAGTTCACCCTGAGATTTCGTTCCGTATTGTATAAGCATCACGTAAATGGCATTGTGATCAGAAGTTCTTCTTTTGATCACAAAAAGCTTTTCTCTATGTCAAGGGGGTTAGCCAAAAACCAAAGTAGCCAAAGTAGAGAGACAGTTCATTATGACGGAATCACAGGGATGCTGCTCAGTCCAAAAGAGATTCCTCTTCAAAATGTGTTAAAGAGAAGTCTTGGGATGGCCTTTGACCTGTATTAACCGCACGATTGCCAGAACCCCGAGGGGTGCAAATAAGAGGACCCAGCTGCTCACAGCTTTAATATTTGATTTACCTTCATCTACTGTGCTGTCCACTGTACTGCTGTGTTCCTTTAAATTTCCTGTTGTAGGACGAATAATGACCTATTCTATTCGATTCCCTATGAATATCAGCTGACCAGCTCTTGAAGCTCTTTAATGTTTTTTTCTTGATTGAAGTTTTGAGTTTTGATGTTTTCTTTCCATTTTTACTTTTCATTATTTTTGTATTATTTTTATTATTATCATCCCCCCTTTATTTAATTTCCCACTATTTGCTCTTATGAAGCAAACACTTTGATTATAGATTTGCATTATTATGAACAAGTGTGCACTATAACAGCTTTCAATTTGTGTTTAAGAATTGACATATCAGTAAAAATGTGTGTCCATCAAATTACAAACATGTAAGCACTCTGTCACTGTCTGGTATATGTATGGCACTGTCCAGTGTATTGTAATGGACTGGAGCCACACAGAAATTCTGTGTGAGCAGTTACTCCAGAGGCTTGGACATGATGCTTCACTGCCCCAGTTGGTTTATTTATTTATTTTCCTTTTTTTTCCCTCTTCTTTCTCTCCTATTGCAGTTCCCTCCTCCCCAGGGTCCAGGATTAAAAACACCCTATCAAAATGCTTTGTATGGACCTGGGTCTACCCCTCTGTTCCAGAACCCACCCCCTCTGTCCCACGACTGCAATGATTCACTGACGAGCAAGATGAGCTTCTCTGATTGGTCAGCTCCATATGATTCTACTCAGGGGGGAAGTCGATTACCCAATCATCACACCAGCACTCAGTCTGGTGCCTCTCCATCTCCTTCCTCATCATCAGATGGAGATGAACCCAATGATAGCAACACAAAGTAAGTTGCCTAAGTAATGTTTTCACTAGTGAAATGATGGCTCCCCAGTTCAGTATCTAATGTATCTATGTATCTAATGTCAAACCGGTGATATTCTGTGGAGTTTGTTCCTTTAGCTAGGGACACAATACTACCCGTGATTCCTTGTGGTGAGTAGGCTCTAGGTCAGTCCGACCAGTTGGCACAGAATTTTTAGATATAAAGACTCAAATTGGCAAATCTCAGTCATAACTACTCAAATTTGCAATTACGTAGTGTGCAAAATTACCACCAACTGTGCAAATGGCAGGCTCAAATATGTTGCCAAAAGCCAATCAAAAATGTAGCTGCAAGCAGGTCAAAACCATAGACTATATATTGGTCAAAATTTTTGCCCTAACAAGTGACACATGAAGCAATGTGAGGCAAGGCACAAATTCTTGTAATTACAGAGACCCCTTGTGGTTGAATCACACCAAATTGGTCATGCAGAAAGGGAAGGAGGCCTTCAGGAAACCTTCACTGCAAATTTCAGTTGGCCGTTGCGGGCGAACATATTCAAATTAGTAAAAGTCACTGAGTAACTTTTATGCAGATCCGTCTGGAGATGGTCTGTGCTGATTTTCGTGTAAATCAAGCAAAATATGTGACTACTGAAAACTGTTTAGTTTTCGACAAATTCCAATATGGCGGCTGATCAAATGTAGCAGGATTAACATTGGCTGTGTCCGAAACCACCCCCGAACCCCTACATAGTGCACTACATTAATGCACTATATAGTGCCCTCACTCAAATACTGTCGGACACTTGATCGGCTGTCACCTGGGATGACGTCACTAATGTTGCATTATATGTACCAAAAAAAAAACAAGGTCGGTAGTTCATCAAAGGGGAAATTTACTTGCATTTGTAACGCAGCTGCTGTGCCAAGTCTGCCATTGTTGCACTCTCTCTTCCATGGATGTTGTAAGGCCTGGATACCAGACTAAACAAGGCCGCCCATTCATTCCTATCCATGCTGCCTTCCCACTCTCTGACCGCAGAGCATGACGGGATATAGGGCTAAAGTTGGTGACCACTGGATGTACACTTGGAATCCATGTGCATTGTGGGATACATTAAGTGCCCTTACTCTTGTTCACTAGACATTCTAACACTACTTAAAATGGCGCCCACCTGATTTCGGGACCTAAATAGGGGTTGGGGGAGTGGTTTTGAACACAGCCATTGTAGGTTCCTTTGAACTCATGATACCCCATGATTCATAATCCAAGGAATGCAACAGTGACTGGTTTGTGAGTATCAAAAGAGAAACGGAGAAACATGCTGGAGGCTGGAATTGTAAGGGTCCAGCACCCACGATTCCTTGGATAAGTAGTCACTGATGTCTGTGAAGCGGCTCTTAATTTCCTCACGGAGCAGGTTCAGTTGTCGAGTAAACTCGGTGCTTAAAGACCTATGCACAGTGCCAGCAGACTGCTCCAGCAGTAATGGAAAGTGCTGTAATTCCCCTTTATACACATCTTTTCAACTCTGTAGTCCAGTTTGTGCACAAAAGCGTCCAGGGCATCTTTGCAATGTATGATGTTTGATTCTGGTCCCTGCATCTGCTTGTTGGTCTCATTGTATAGTTGAACATCTCGACCAGGTATGCTGTTCTGATCCAAAACGCGTCAGTCAGCTGTTCACACAGTGGATGATTGTGATCTTGCAAGAATTCCTTTATTTTTTCTTGCAGCTGCAAAAAAACGCACAAGCACTTGTCCGCGCGACAACCGTCGCACCTCTATGTGCAGCAGTCGTGTTTGATGTGCTTTATCCTCGCACAGCTGCGCAAAAAGTCTCTTGTTAGACAGGTGCGCTTTAATAAAGTTTATAACTTTAACGACAGTTGACACAGGGTGTCACTAAGGTCTTCTGCTTGCTGATGCAGCATGCAGTGGAAATCAAGCACTCTGGGACTTTTGCCTTCAGGCGGCTGTTAAATCCCATGTTTGACCCGAGGTTGTTTTGACCTGAGGTTTGCATATGCAAATTCAGAGGTCAAAGGGCCTCATTCAGGGAACCGTTCTTACGAACAAATTTGTTCTTAAGTCACACTTGCGAAGATTTTAGGAAGATTGTGGCATTCATGAATTTCTTCTTATCTCGGATTTAGCCTTAGGTAAGAACAAATCCTACGAACACTCAGTATACTT
The DNA here is from genome assembly GCA_029224185.1 of Karalla daura. Taxonomy (NCBI): domain Eukaryota; kingdom Metazoa; phylum Chordata; class Actinopteri; order Chaetodontiformes; family Leiognathidae; genus Karalla; species Karalla daura. The sequence continues at coordinate 25,905,708 of CM055193.1, read as the reverse complement.
ACGCACATATCAGTGCTGACATGTTGGCATGGTAGGGTTTGCTTCTCTGTACAATTCAACAAAATTCAATATTACAGTGATAATTCTGTCATATTTAGTATTTACTCATTTTATGTGTTTGTAAATATACTGAGAATTTTTATATTTTAGATAAATAAAATGTGCTATGATTTAACATTAACCAAGTAAATTGGAAACTCCCCTATGATGGCTCTGATGCAGTGGTCTAGCTCAGACAGGTTGGTGGCTGCTGTTTCCCCTCCTGTCCATTGCATGTCCTGTTGGAATTTTGCTATTTTTTTTTGTTTCAAACCATTTCTTTTTCCTTCTCCCGACCCCGTGTCCATTGCACGTGTGATAGCCTCCCATGCTTCTTTTTTGTTTGTGTTGGTATAGCTTGAACTAAGGCTACCGAATATAATTTAAGTTTAAGTACAATTTAAATTTAAGTGTAAATTAAGTTTAAGTTTTCTCTTTTTTCTCTTCACCTGGTGTGCTCCATTTGATCTCTGCTTTGCTTTAAGTATTTTGTTGCTGTTTGCGCCGTTTTGTTTCCGTTTGCTTGTTGCTGTTTACTTGCTCCTGTCCTGGCATGAAAAAGACCTGTTCAGTTACGTGATAGCTGATTTTTTTGTCTTAAATGTGACGTGATCTTGTTAGTGCTCTGGGAGGGAGCACTATTGTTCTTCTGCGTGTTTGTTCTTCATCTTCCTAATATAGCGAAATTTCAGTCAGCCGTACCTTGAAAACGCTTCATTGCACACATGCAAATGATGTATCGAAACGTGTGGCTCGTCCCCACCAAGTGTGCTTTGCGTTTCCTCACAAAATTCCAAAAAAAAGCTTTGACTCGCGACCGTCAGCAAACGATCCAGAATCTGGACAAGTTACATAGAAGTGGCGGATAAGCAGAATCACATTACATCAGCAGATCGCCGTTGTTCACGTTCTGCTGATGTCATTTGCGACAACCAATCTGTGCGGCTTAGTCACTAGTACTGCCCAGCGACTCTACCGGGCCGTTCTCGAGTACCTACCTTCAAGCAGGTACTCCGTACTACTCTTTCTTTCTTTATTTCTTTCTTCCTTTCCTTTATTTGATTAACACCAACATTTGACCAAATTTAGTTGGGCGCCATTTAACTTCAGTCCCCTTTTGTCAGTGCTCTGGTGTTTACTTGTGAACATTTTTTTTCTTTAGAAAATCCTGTAATGGTTGAGGGGCTAGTCCATTCAAAACCTTAAAAATGAGGCAAACATCTAAAATCAACTGGTAGTTATCAAAGTCCAATATATTTTTTCAACAATTTTATAGTAGTGGGGTTGTAAAGGTTTTTTGTCAAACTTTGAGTGTTCTCTTGAAGAGAGACCTGATTGGTTTTAAGGTGTTGTCTGATGTATGTGACTGTTGTGTAACAGTAGGATATGTGTGAAAATACCATTGCATTGCAATTAATTCTTTGCTGTGTCCATAGGTACGCATGTTATGTATTTAAAAACAACTTAACTTTAATTTGATTTGCAACCTTTTTAACATGTTGCTTAAAATTAAGAGAAATCTTCATGCAAGAGGTGGTTTTAGAATAATTGTATTCAGTGACAGACTGGCCATAGGCCAATATAGGAGAATTCCACAATGGCCGTGCAGATTTGCAACCTGTTCATGTTGCCATAAAAAAAAACAACTTTACAGTGGAAAATTAAGTCAGCATTGACGCCGACTTGCCATAGGAGGGCATTGAGGGCTCATTCACTGACTTGCTGACTTGATAACCTGGAAGTGGAACAGCACTCACACACATGGCCGCGCATTTAAGTCAGTGAATCCATAATGGTGGGGGAGGTTAGGGTTCGGGTTAACCATAACCCCACTAATGGGGTTAGTGGAGGCAGCGGTTCGTGACAATCTACAAGGGAAAGAGGAACTCCTAAATTACTCACTCATTGTTGAGCCAATTTGATTTGTTAAAAATGTCACACATAGGTATGAGACAAGGTACTTGGATCTTTTAAAAATGCTGTTTCTACCACCCAACACTTAAGCTCCACACTCTCTTTGTCTGACAGAGTTATTAGTTATTTTAACATTGTGAAGCAGAGGCAGAGGCTTCTTGCATATCGAAAGACTGGAAGACGTATGTTCGGCACATGGATGCTCTAATGAGCACTGTATGGAAACCAGATCTTGTGGGATCACTTTTTACAGTTGAGATGTGTCTAAGAGATAATATAATTGCAATATTAATAGAAGAAACCAGTACTAAAATATTAAAATGATATAAAACAACAATAATAAGAATGTATTACAACAATAATGTACAATAATACTACTGACCATAATATAATAACTATATAATTATACTGAAATGCAGTGCATAGCTACAATCAGTGCTTTCAATAAAAAGCAGAGCACACCTGAATGTTTTCTTGGTTCCTTTCGTTCTATTTATAGCTGTCTATCTATCATGTCCGCCAGATATGATCATTGTAATTGTGAAGACCCATCATTCTTCCATACATGTAATGCACTGCACAGCTTACAGAAAGTGGAGGGTTTTCACTGCATGTCATCACCGTGTTATCAACACAGAAGTCGCCATTGGTGGAGGCACTTGGGGGTTAACACTGATCTGAATGGGAAAACTGCACAGGACAAATGTGAATGTTGTGATGGAGGAATGTCTGAAATGACTCAGTAGCTCAGAAAAAACTCTTGGACTCTGTCCCAGAAAAATTGAGGTTTATTGGTAGTGCAGATCCGTCCGCATTTGCTCACCGCCTTGGATCAGTGAAGACTCGGAGTATTTCTTCTATTATACAAGTACTACTCAGAAAATTAGAATATCCTGAAAAAGCGCATGCATTTCTGTAACTCAACTTTAAAGGTGAAATGTACATATTATATAGACAAATAGTATGCAGATCAATATATTTCAAGCTTTTGTTTCGATTTTACTGATCAGGACTTGCAGCTTCGGAAAACCTCAAATTCAAAAACTCAGAAAATTACAATATTGCTTGAAATCAATTTAAAAAAAGCATTTTAAATATAAAAATGTCAGGCCTCTGAAAGTAAAATCTTGCATCTGTATTTAGTACTCATTTGGGGCCCCTTTTGCACGAAAGACTGCCTTTGGTGTGGCATGGATGCTACCAGCTTGTGGCACATCTCAGGTGTTATGAAAGACCAACATGCTTCATTCATGACCTTGAGCTCTTCCTTATTGTTTGGTCTGTTCCCATTCAGTTTTCTTTTGGCAATGCCCCACAGATTTTCTATGGGGTTCAGGTCTAGTGACTTTGCAGGCCAATCAAGCACAGTAATCCCATGGTTGTTGAACCAGGATTTTGTACTTTTGGCAGTGTGGGCCAGGTCCTGCTGGAAAATGAAGTCCACATCCCCCAGCAGACCAAAGCTGGTGTGCTGAAGCAAGCATGAAGTGCTCTAAAATGTACTAGTAGACGGCTGCATTTATGCTGGACTTAATAAAGCACTGACGACCAACACCAGCAGCTGACATGGATCCCCAAGTCATCACAGCCTGGGGAAAATTAACACTGGGCTTCACGCATCTTCCACTTTGCACCTTCCCCCAGACTCTGGGACCTTTGTTGCAAAATGAGATGCAAAACTTGCTCTCATCAGAAAAGAGAAGATTGGACCACTGGTCCAGTCTTGCTTTTCGTTAGCCTAGCTAAAGCTCCTCTGGCGTTGCTTGCTCGGGAGGAGTGGCTTGACAACAGGAATTTGACATTTGAAGCCCATGCCCAGCATCTGCGTGCATGCCGTTTGTCTTGAAGCAGCAACTCCAGCCTGAGTCCACTGCTTATGAAGTTCCACTGCACTTTTGAATGGCCCTATCCTGATAATCTTTTCCAGGCTGCGCTCATCCCTCCGAGGGCTTGTACACCATTTTCTTCCACGCTTCTGCCTTCTACTTAACTGTCCATTAATGTGCTTTAAGACAGCACTCTGAGAGCACCCCAGCTTCTTTTACAATCACTTTTTGTGTCTAGTGCAGGGAGTCAATGATGGTTTTCTGCCCAACTGTCGGATCAGCAGTCTTTCTCATGATAGTGAATTCTTCTAAACCAAACGCCACATACTTTTTAAAGGTTTTGCAGTTTTGGATTACTTACCTAATTAGTGTGCGACACTTTGAAGCTACAATACTGAAGCTTTTCACAGTATTCTAATTTTTTTTTGTTTTTGGATTTAAGGTTTTAATAAGCTGCAAATCATAATCGGCAAAATTACACCAAAAAATGCTTGAGATATTGGTTTCACCTTTTATGTTGAATTGCCTGAATCAAACACCTTTTACACGATATTCTAATTTTCCGAGTAGTACCTGTATATCCCGGTTTTGTCATGAGGATGTCATACATTTGTGAGAGCAGTTCTTCAGCAATGAAGCACATTTAGTCAAAAGAGAGAAACAGGCTGACACTCAGATGACACACTTTTCTATCTGATGTGGATTGGATGCACAAAGATTGACATTGACATCCAGTGTATTCTGAATCAGTATACTGATTTGTGTGAATGTGTGCATGCATTATGCTTCTGCATCTCCAGATCTTAATCAGTTTCTCACACACAGTTTCTCAGCCAATCCTAAAAAAAAATGATGGAACTGTCCAATAGGCAATTGTGTGATCTTTGAATGTTGATTTTTATGTACATTGCACTGAAGGAAAATATCAGTAATGTGATTTATTTTTTGTGTGTCAGATGCCTGTATCTATAACTAATAAGGAGTGGCAGTAGTCCAGCCTAGAAGAAACAGAGGCATGAACTAGCTTATCAACTGTGTCAGGGGCGGGTGAACATGCCTAATTTTGCAATGTTCCAAAAATGAAAGTAAGCAGTCCTTTAAAATATGTTTTAAATGGAAGGTAAATGACGAGGCTTGGTCAAAATTTACACCTGAGCTCTTTGGAGTGGGGCTTGAGGCAGGTACAATGCTTGCTATTTTGCAATGGTATGACCTCAGACGAGTGGGACTCCATGATTGCCTTTGGTGTAGGGATTATGCGCAAACTGATGTCTATCAACTAGATAGGACTTCAGCCAATCTAATCAAGTGCCTTTGATTCCAGTTATATGTATTGGATTTATTATTTACATAGCCCTGCTTCTTATCCCACAAATACATGTTTATTACAAAAACAGGCTTTCCAATCAAAAAAGAAAAAAAATATGCCTTAGGCATTCAGGGATTACTGCTACCGAGTAAATTCCGCTCAACTTTTTTTTATTTTAAGTGCCAGTTAATAACAGACGTTATTAATGTTATCTCAAGGCTGAGGAAGGACTCCCAAAAGAAGAAAAAAGAAAAACCTCAGAGTGAGAGACAGAGGGGATCCTCACCCAGGACGTACAGGCAGGGAGAAGCAAGGCATTATACAGAGATGCACGTATTGATAGCTAACAATTTAGATTGTAGTTCAGAGGTCTATAAAAGAGAGGGGATAGAGTAGAACAGCAGCCAGCTACTAAGGGAAACACAGTTCATGTGATCTAAAAAAAACTGTTAAACTGTGACTGCTTAAGTTTATGCTGCATAAACACATGCACATGAATGTCAGATTGAGTCAAGATTATTGTGAACCCTTTTTTTCAGCCATTTGTCAGACAAGCCCTCTCGTTGGGAGAACCCTGCTGGAAGGGGGACATCAGCTCCTGGAGATGGGTCCCAAGGCAACGGGAGCGGTTCAAACATTCCGTCACTGTTGTCTATGGCAACGCGGAGTCACATGGACATAACCACACCCCCGCTGCCGCAGGTGTCTGTCCATGAGTGGATAAAAATATTTTTGGATTAAATGGCATGGCAAAGTTAGTCATGTCAAAATGTTTTGTTAATGTGTGGCGTCACTCCATCTCAGGTCAGTGCTGAGGTTCTTCGTGTAGCTGAACATAGGCACAGGAGAGGACTGATGTACCCTCAGATTTTCCACATATTGACCAAGGTAAACAGTTTTAGTTTATTAACATAATGCTTTTATGTGTTCGAAGTTGTCTTTTTATTGTAAAAATGTCAAATGAACTAATTTGCCCATGATGGAACTTTTCTAGAATCAGAACAGTTTCTGCCATTGATTACATTTCCTATTCTTTTTCTCCATCTGCTGTACTCCTCAGGGAGAGATGAAGATGCCAGTGTGTATAGAGGATGAGTGTAACTCAGAGCTGCCTCCCGCCTCTCTGCTGTTTCGTGCTGCCAGACAGTATGCATACGGTGTCCTCTTCAGTCTGGCTGAAACACAACGCCGCCTAGAGAGGCTTGCTCTTCGCAAGAGGGCCCCTTTGGAGGGTAGGGACTGTACATAGATCAGGGCAATGTTGAGATGGAACTCACAATTTTGGCCTTAAATATAGGGGGGTGGATTTGGGTGTTTTGACTGAATGGGCTAACCCCTAAATTCTACAAGTTGTGTGTGCATTGCCGAACAGCCATGCTGTGTGTCCGCTTCGTGCTCCACTGTCCATCAGCAGTCAATGGTTTGTGTTGTGCAGCTGTGTGGCTCCACTGGACAGTGGGAATGACAAGAAACCACAAAATCACACATACTTGCATGATATAGCAATTATGTGTGACCTGTCCTGCCATTATGATGATTTGAAGGTGTAGTGCAGGGAAATGTGATCCACTGAACACAGTGCATTTTCTTATGAAAATCAATCAGATGTTTTGTTTTGTTTTCTGCACATGACTCGCTATCCCACACTATCTGCTCTGTGCTGAATTGCTGTGTAGAAATTCTGCATGTCTGCTATGGAGGCTCCAGAGTGCCATAGCTGTGATTGAGCCAGAATACAGCACAGCTGCAATCAGTGGAAGCACAAACATGGACTACAATTGAAATGAATCATCTCCACTGCTGTGCGGGAGTGCAGACACAACACACATGTATCTGGTGTAATGTAGGGTTAGTCAAGCAAAATCTTGGTATGCATTCCACATTGTTTATGCAAAATAGACATAAAAATAAAACATCTGTATGTTTTGTATGTGTCACATTTTCATGGAGTGACACAGTTGCCTCAACTATTCAAAATGAAAAAACTATAATGAATCATGATACATTTCCATAACATCACATCAGCTCTTTTGTTACACCTACTCTCTCTTAATAAGTGCCGATGGCAGTATGCATTCCCTCTGTGATTAGATGGATGACAACTGCCTGCCTCTGTCTGACATTGACACTCAATGGTCAATTATTTGAACCAAACTGTTTATCCTGACGCTTGATTTTCTGCTACTGGTGTTAAAGTTCCTCCAGTGATTGTGAAAGAATGGAGCAGTGGTAAAGCCAAGTCAGCCCTAACTCCAGAGCTGGTTCCAGCCCTCTGTTTTCGGGAATGGACATGCCCAAACCTGCGGCGGCTGTGGCTGGGTCGCGCCAGTGAAGACCGCTCCAGGAGAACCAGGGCCTTCCTGGCCTGCCTACGCTCTGATTGTCCAGCCCTCCTTAACCCAGCACAGGTCCCACAGCATCTGCTGCTCATGTGCTGTGTGCTCAGGTAGATATGTTCAATTGGAGTAGCTAGAGTTAGCTGCCTTTCTAAAGGGTATTTAGAAGATTTTAGCACAGATTTTTAGCATAGATTTTTGCAGCTTTTGCCTGTGACCTGCATTCGATTATAAGCCCAATTCTTTTGGACCACATATTTGTACTGATTTCTAAGTTTCTCTCACGGATCTCAGGATTTGCCGAGCTGCTCATTTGCTGATTTTCATTTCTTTTTTCTTTTCATGGTCATAATTTCAAGATCAAGTTGGACAGAGCAAGATGTTTAAACTTGTCTCCCTTCTTCGCGAAGGGCAGAATGACTTGCTTAAACACGCTCAAACCCATGAACACGCACCTACAGGCAGAAAAAAAGGGTCAATAGAATTACATTTGCAGCCCTTTTATTGTGCTACTATGAGTATCTGTCTACCTGTGTTGCTAATAGTAGTTCTGTCACTTAACATCTGTACTAGTGTCTGTGTTCTTGTTATGTGATATTTTCCCTCTCTTTCAGGTATATGATGCAGTGGCCTGGTGGAAGGATCCTCCAAAGACACGAGTTAGATGCCTTCTTGGCTCAAGCAGTGTCTAGCCAGCTCTATGAGCCTGACCAGCTTCAGGAGCTCAAGGTAAGACATTACTTCCCCCTCATTACATTATATTGTATTATATTATATATTTTATTGAATTCAGTTTCTATTTTTGCAGTTTTCTGCTCATGATTATAATCATGATTGCATCCTTCATGATCTATGTTCACTTGAGCCTACACTTCACTAGAATACACTAGTGCAGTCGTCACCAACCTTTTCAAGATACAACATTCAAGATCCCTGACATCTGCTTTAGTGATATTCAAGATCTAACTATTTAGGCGTTGAGAGAAAAACCTCAGGGTGAGAGACAGTGGAGGGGACCCTCACCCAGGACGGACAACGATCACTGCACTAGTGTCTTTTTTGGCTAATTTTACATTTGAGTTTTGTGCTTTTTCTGTGTGTCTGTTAGGTGGAGAAGGTGGATGCCCGTGGTGTACAACTGGCGTCTCTGTTTATGGCTGGTGTTGACACAGCGCTGTTCATCAATGACGTCTGTGGCCAGCCATTGCCATGGGAACACTGTTGTCCCTGGGGCTTTTTTGACGGCAAACTATTTCAGAGCAAACTGGCCCGGGCTGCACGTGATCGAGCTGCCCTGCTGGACATGTGTGAGGGCCAGGTACATGTGTTCTGCAATTCTGAAATTACATGTGACATGGTTGTAGGTAGAAATGAAATGACATCTGTGGAGATCCATGTTCATTCCAAGTCATAGTTAATTTGAATTAATTTTCTATTGGTCAATGCATCACTAAATGTGACATGTGGTGCAGCAGAATAATGTCGCCAGATAATTTTTTAAATTCAACTCAACTTTATTTAAAGTACCTGTTATAACAGACATTACTTCAAGGCACTTTACAAAACTGAGCAACAGTATGTACAGAGAAGTGACATGATAAACACCCCCTGCCCTTAGACTCCCAAGAAAAACCCTGACAGGGAAAAAGAGGGTGTAACCTCAGGGTGAGAGACAGATGAGGGGATCCTCACCCAGGACAGACAGGCAGGCAGGCAGAAGATACATACAGAGGTGTAAGGATTGATGGCTAACGATATAGATTTTGTCTGTCAAAATGAGTCCATGGTAGAAACGGTGCATGCAACAGGAAGAGGGTGAGGAACGGAGTCCTGGATCCAACTCAGCTTCTAAGGTGTCTGGGGGGGGGGAAGCACAAAGACTCCGTGGATGTGGGGTTCCAATCAATAAGTTTGTCCTGTGCAATCGAGGAATAAGAATAGAGAGGAGGAAGGAGATTTAGGATAGATAAGAAGAGACAAAGAGGAGGGTGAGAAAAAAAGAGGGAATGTGTCCAATCCACCCCCACAGAGACAAAGGAGAAGATAGAGCTCAACGCACCAGGGGGACACCCGGTAGTCTTAACCCATAGCAGCTTAGCTAGGATTTAAGGTTTACCTGTAGGCTTTGTTAAAATGGATGTTTTTTGTTAACCTACTCTGGAAGATAGAGAGGGTCTCTGCCTCCTGAACTGAGACTAGAAGATGGTAGAAGATGGACAGGAAAGGGCCTTGGTAGCTCTTGCTCCAAATCTAGACTTGACTATAATAGACTTCTAGAGTTCTTGGAACCACAACATACTGGGATACTGGGGCCTTAAGCACCGTGAAGTTAAATATTTAACCAATTCCAGGACCTTAAAGGCCCCAGTATGCTTCGGCGCTAGCATCTGCGCCTGCTACGTGGTGCAGACCGAGCCTCCAGCATGGTTCTGCGCTCTGTAATGTTCTGCCCGACCACAGGGGGGTGGCACAAGTCTCTGGCCTCATAGCAGACAAAGAAGAGATTGTCTTAAAATAGGCTGACCATTGTAAACATGTATAATGAATTGTATATATATTTATGTGGACCATTTTGAATTGATTATTTGGGGTGTTAGTGGGTCAAAACCGATGTCTGCTACGGCCTCTCTCGCTCTCTCTCCCCGTGTGTGCAAGTCGCAGGGCCACACAGGGCAGCTTGCGCAATGCGCCAGTCAATTGAAAAAAAAAACAAAGGACAAAAAATTGGAAAGCATTTTAACGAATTAAAGCGGACATGTCCAGGCAAAAGTGGAAGTTTTGTCACTGTTTAAATATGGATCCATCACACTTTGTTGCTTCAAATATACGACCAGGAGCACAGCTGAAGCAGTTTCCGTATTGGTAGATGTCTCCCGAAACAAACTGCTTCTTGGTTTGGGAAGAACATTTTTGAGCCCTTGACTCCACCTACTGGTGTGGCGAGTTCAGTGTTGCGCATGCGCGACCAACACGCCACTGGCACGAGGTCTCAAATTTTTTCCCTGCACAAATCTGTCTGTGCTACTTCCCAAAAAGACGTACGTACATGCATAGATATCGCTGCGGTTTCCTCAATCACCCTTTCAGCGCGGTACATGCATATCTGTCACTTAAAAGGCTCAGTCATAGTTGTCTTTCTATTCTGCAGGAGGAGTTGGTGTCCAAGGTTGAGAAGATGCGTCAGGCAATCCTGGAGGGCATCAATCTGTCCCGCCCACCTCCACCTCCCCCTCCTCTACCACCTCCTGCCTTTCTCCCTCCCACCATGGTGCCCCCATTCTACCCCATGCCTCCACTTTATCCACCTCGCCCGATGGGTGGCATGCCCCCTCATCACCCACATCATCCACACCACCCTGGGCAGCACAGACCCAGAGCCTTCCCAGGTATAGAAATCCAGTCTTCTCGCCTATGTGGTTCTCTGCAGAGGGAGTTTTTAAAACTTTTTTTTTTAATTTGGCACAATTTTGAATGGGTCGTATTACACAATTCAAAGCCATTCGTATACTTTGTAGACTGATTAGACATTAAAGTCAAGGAAATGAATAGAAACTCAAAGCAGCTGGACAAACAAAGATTCATTGGCTGTTTTAATCTAAACTTACACTGCCACTGTATAATGTCTCAATGTCTGTATAACATCTTCAGTGCAATACAGTTTTTGCAAATGTTACATTGCAGTTGGACCAGACTTAAGTGTTACATCTTGTATTTTGTTCATGGATAACTTTTGTACGGGATATATAACTTCCTTTTCACATTGTACCTGATTTCTTGGTCCACCACATCAGTGTGTACATATATATATGTACATATATATGTACATATATGTACATATATATATATATATATATATATACACACACACACTCACCGGCCACTTTATTAGATTAGCTAGTAACGGGTTGGATGCCCTTTTGCCTTCAGAACTGCCTCAATTCTTCGTGGCATAGATTCAACAAGGTGCTGGAAGCATTCCTCAGAGAGTTTGGTTCATATTGACATGACGGCATCACACAGTTGGCGCAGATTTGGCGGCTGCACATCCATGATGCGAATCTCCCGTTCCACCACATCCCAAAGATGCTCTATTGGATTGAGATCTGGTGACTGTGGAGGCCATTTGAGTACAGTGAACTCATTGTCATCTTCAAGAAACCAGTCTGAGATGATTCCAGCTTTGTGACATGGCGCATTATCCTGCTGAAAGTAGCCGTCAGAAGTTGGGTACATTGTGGTCATAAAGGGATGGACATGGTCAGCAACAATACTCAGGTAGGCTGTGGCGTTGCAACGATGCTCAATTGGTACCAAGGGGCCCAAAGAGTGCCAAGAAATTATTCCCCACACCATTACACCACCACCACCAGCCTGAACCGTTGATACAAGGCAGGATGGATCCATGCTTTCATGTTGTTGACGCCAAATTCTGACCCTACCATCCGAATGTCGCAGCAGAAATCGAGACTCATCAGACCAGGCATCGTTTTTCCAATCTTCTATTGTCCAGTTTCGATGAGCTTGTGCAAATTGTAGGCTCAGTTTCCTGTTCTTAGCTGAAAGGAGTGGCACCCGGCGTGGTCTTCTGCTGCTGTAGCCCATCTGCCTCAAAGTTCAACGTACTGTGTGTTCAGAGATGCTCTTCTGCCTACCTTGGTTGTAACGGGTGGTTATTTGAGTCACTGTTGCCTTTCTATCAGCTCGAACCAGTCTGGCCATTCTCCTCTGACCTCACTGGATATTTTTTCTTTTTCGGACCATTCTCTGTAAACCCTAGAGATGGTTGTGCGTGAAAATCCCAGTAGATCAGCAGTTTCTGAAATACTCAGACCAGCCCTTCTGGCACCAACAACCATGCCACGTTCAAAGTCCCTCAAATCACCTTTCTTCCCCATACTGATGCTCGGTTTGAACTGCAAGAGATTGTCTTGACCATGTCTACATGCCAAAATGCACTGAGTTGCTGCCATGTGATTGGCTGATTAGAAATTAAGTGTTAATGAACAGTTGGACAGGTGTACCTAATAAAGTGGCCGGTGAGTGTGTATATGTATGTGTGTGTGTGTGTGTGTGTGTGTGTGTGTGTGTGTGTGTGTGTGTGTATATATATATATATATGTTTTTTTTTTTTTTTCTGGGGCTAACTGTAAGTGACAACCAAGCCCCAACCCTCCGTGACGTCACCCATTTGTTTGCGAAGGACGCTGAATGAAGCCAGGAGTTTAACTTGCAGGGAGCTTTCATTCTTCTTGATAGAACCAGCAGAAATCATAGGGCGGAGGGGGGGGGGGGCACAGACATAACGTTTCACTTCGATCCTCGACACACCCACTGATCCATACGATCCATACTGGAGATCAGAGAATAACACGACCATACTAATGAGGTAAACGCAGTCTATGCTCCGTCCTCTGTGAGGCCTCCCCTGTCAGCCAAATGGATGTGCCCATATTTCTTTAAGCTCTGATATCTTATTAATCGTTTAAGTATTTGCAAATTGACCACTATATTATATGCTGGTACAGGAAACTTTAGCTGTAATCTGGTTTGAGTTGAAAAATAACTATTGAATTATTGAGTATTTCATGATTTAAAATACACTTTTCAAAAGTGTATTGGAGAGTGTTTTTTGGAGCTAGGTCTAGCAAATGTCCATGGTATTGCAAGAAAAGTGGCATTGGCTTCGTTTTTCGTACCAGAAGACTTCGTCCATCTTTTACCTATAGTCTATGGTGCTAACTGAGAATCAAAACTTTGTCTCAATTCCACGTCCTATAAAGTTACGGTGATGATGCACTTTAAATACTATACCTTATGGCACGTTATTCCCTGTATGGTACTACTTGATCATTTCATTTCAAATCTAATTGATTGGGCCAATTTCCCAATTTGCACAATTGTTGAGGTCATTCTATCATGGACTGGCTTTCCTTAACTATTAATTCATTTCGTGGTGATAATTGATTTCCATTCAACAACCGTAACCAGAACAGACTGCAAATTTATTGCATAGAATAAAGTCAGATGCTGACTTATTACTACCTTCAATAATGTTCAGTTTGGTTGCAACTTCCACTTTTACTTTTCTTTTTGGTGTAGTCTTCTATTATCAAAACAATGTCCACACCTGCCTATACACCTACCTATACATCATTTGGTCAATGTCAAATAGATAAAATAAGTATTCTGATATAAAGTACATTCTCACAACAATGAACCTTATAACAATAAAAAGACAAAACGGTAACAGTTAATTTTTTCATCCTGCAATGTTTTGGCTCAGAGACATAAACCAACAAGTTGCAGGCAATGAAGATGAATCTGGCCAGTGCTCAAGACTTCAGGCTACATTGTGAACGGAACCAATTATTCCCCGTCTGTAATGGCCATATACCACTTTAAACAATATCGTCAGGGTTTGAGTCGAGGACTGTCATTTTCTCTAAATCAGTTGTTACCTGCGTTGCCTTTCCCATTCTTCCTCACCCTTTCTCATTCTTTTTCTCTCCTCTTTTCACAGCATCTCAAACATTAGCACATGGTGTGTCTACACGCTTCAGCCTAACGTAGCAAAGCTGTATTCCTGCCACATGACTGGTTGATTGCTGCACAACCCACATTGTCATTTGCTATTTGTATTCTTTACCATGAAGTGGATGGATGAAATCTGGCAAATAAGTCATGTTTGTAAATGTGATAGTTGGCTCGCTATCGTCAAATAGTTTTTCCACCACCCCACTTATCCACTGTGATGGCATTCATAGCCTATATCATGAAAATTGTCCAAACATTTCTGTGCGTAACTGCACACTTCTCATTTCTTTAGGTATCCAGTCCATCCCCCCCCAAGGAGGGAAACTTGAGATAGCTGGCATGGTTGTTGGTCAGTGGGCTGGGAACAAGCCTGTTCGTGGAAGAGGGGGATTTAACATGCAGGTGGTGTCAGTGGGAGCAGGGAGAGGGTGAGTAAGAATTTAATTTTTAGTCATTATGGCTAGTAGCATTTTAGTTTATGTAGCCACCCAAATTTGCCAGTGGTTATAATCATGATGAAAACACTGTATCATCATAGTGGGGTCTAAGAGCAGGGTGTGTTTACTATATTTTTAATCTGCTTATGTTAATTTACTCGTGATATGTTGTATGTTTGTACGTTTGTTTTTCCTGGAAAGCAGCTGCCATGCTTGAAAAGTGCCCTGTAAATGAAAATTATAATAATTAACCATGACATCCATTAATATCAATATGTATTTCTTTGAATATTATTTGCTCACCCAAGTTCCTTGGGTCTTGTGTACAGTGGTTAGTGTGTATAGGATTCTCCAGGTTTCCTCCCACAATCCCACAACATTCTGGTTGCAGAGGGACACAGCCGAAGATCATGTAACTCTCATGCCCCTAACTTTTTTTCCTGTTTGTTTGAAGTTCTGTCCTATGTTATCTTGACTAAAAAAAGACACTGCAACAAAAGGCTTTTGACCCTTGTCAGGGCCTATACTCAAGACGGCAGCACAACATACTGGTGCTATGTATATACTATTAATTTGTTCATTCATCTTCTAAACATGTCTTTATCTGCTCTGATCCACTGGTATCATTGCGGTCTGCTGTTGCTTATCTCCATCCCTCCGCAAAAGGGAGGGACTACACTCTGGACCAATTATCAGTCCATCACAGTTTTTGCACTATGTATATACAATTGGCTCAACTGTTATAAAAACAGTGCAGTTTGTTGATAGAGGAAATTACTAGTCATTTCTGTCATGCATTTGACAAACTGACAGACTGGATGTAAACAAGCTCTTCATCATCCTCCCAAAAATAGAATAGAATTGGGTAGAATAGAATGTCTGTCATTGCACAAATGCAACAAAATTTAAAGTACCGTCTCAATTAAAGTGCATAAGTGCTTAAATAACAGAACATTTAAAAAAGAGAACATATAGAAAAGGTAAAAACACACATGTACACTTGCACTCACATTCTGTGATATGACACAACCTGTTATTATTAAAAGTCATGACTTGGCTGCATTCAATGTGTTAATGGCTTTTGCATTGAAACTGTTTTTTAGTCTATTTGTCCGTGCTTGTAATGATCCGAAGCGTCTGCCCGAGTGCAGCAGTTCAAAGAGCGAGTGACCCGGGTGGGATGAGTCCCTGAGAATGTTGTTAGCCCTCCTGATTAAGAGAATCTTAATCCAAAGGCAGATCGAGCTGGATATAACCAGGTCTAACTTGGTCGCCACTTTGTTGGGGAGGATGGTGTTAAATGCCGAGCTGAAGTCCACGAAGAGCTGACGTGCATAGTTCCCCTGTCCCTCCAGATGGGACAGAGTAACATGAAGAGCTGTGGTGATGGCACCCTCTGTGGACCTGTTGGTTCTGTAGGTGAACTGGTGAGGGTCAAGCCTGGGTGGGAGATTTGAAGTTATGCGTGTCCGGACCAGTTTCTCAAAGCACTTCATAATGATTGGTGTCAGTGCTACTGGACAGTAATCATTTAGGCAGCTCGTGGTGGTCTTTTTTTGGGAGTGGAACGATGGGTGTGGACTTGCACACCTTTTTTCATCTGCTTCCTCTTCAGATTAACGCGGATGCATTTATCTACAGTGACGTTGCCCATGCAGTTGTTGATGTAACTCAGGACAGCTGTTGTGTACTGCTCCAAATCTTGGTTTTCAGACATCCCAATTTGTTGACTCAAAGCAGTCCTCTCGCTGATCAGAAGCACCTTCAGGCCAGGTTTTAACAGTTCTGGTCTTGATAGTGGCACTTTTAATGAGAGGGGTGTATGCTGGAATTAGGACCTTACTTAAATAGTTTTGTAGATGCAACAATCTGAAAGTGGCTCCTAAGAATACTGTACTCAAAATGGGTCAGGGGTAGCTGACCCATTTTTTAAATGTTTTTTTTAATGTAAGAGTGATATTAACACAATTTATGAATTCATGTAAATCATTTAAATCGATTTTGCATTGAAAACTTACTTATTCTTGTTCCCACATCTCTCCACCTCTTCATCGCAGGAGGGGTAAAGACATTTCACTGAAAGTACGGGGAGTGAAAAAGGCATCAGCCAGCAAAACACAGGTATTCTAAAAGCAACAAACTAAACTTTTGCCTCAAACATTTTTCTGTTTTGCATGTTCCTGAATGAGTAGCAATCATCAAAGAATATCAAAACTTTGAATTTCATCTTTGTCATATGCCATCTATTTTTCTGTTCTGCTGTTCTCCTCTGTAAACATTCTCTGTCTGCCTCTAGACATCCTCACCCCCACCATCCAGTCCTCCCCCAAAACCCTCTGAGGAGGTGGCGACATCACCAGAGGTTGTCACTCAGCAGCTGAATGGCAGCTCTGCAGCCTCCGCCATCGGCCAGCCCTTGGAGTTGGTCCCTCTTGCCCAGCCAATCCCATGTGCCTTAGCCAGCAGAGACAACCAATCAGAGGGGGTGGAAGTGGAGGTCCCCTGTTGCCTTGATGACTGTCCGTCAGACGGAGCACTACAGAAGGAGGAGTAATAGCATCCCTTCCAGGATGCACTGCTCTGAGAGAGTTCTGTGTTTGACTGCCTTTCCCTGTTTTTGTAGCCCCACCGGCTAGCTGCACACATTATCACATGGGAGCAGGAAGTGACAAGATGCTCCTCTTCATTGTATGTGCTCATGAGATGCTAAAGCAGTTAGCTGTTACTTTTTTAGTTTCCTCATTTGGTTTTATTGGTGATATTGTTTTATGAAGAGAGGTTTTCTCAATGTCTGTAAGTGCCCCAGCCCTCAAAAATCCGTAAAACCTCATTGCGGCACTCACAGTAAAATAAGATTACACCCCTTGCCAAATTAAGAATACCATTTGAAAAAGCCCTGTAATATGTTTGGGTATCTGTAGAATTTCAATTTCCTTTTTTGTTCCCCTCTTAATTGGTCCCATTGTTTTAATTCTCTGCTCACAGATGTTAAGCTTGCAGTTATTGTGACAGATTGGATTTTTTTTCATGGTTACAGCAACTAGGCCTTGTCACCATGGTTGGTAATTCTGTGTTATGTGGATTGTTGCCATAGCCATCTCATGTGAGGCTTGTTTTACATAAACTCAAAGGATGCTCAATTTCAATCTGGATGTATGGGAAACTTCAGGCAGACAAGCGGCACTGCGTAACACACAACATAACTATACTTACTAGCAACATTCTCCTTAACAGATTGGTTATGTATCACAGGAGCACTTCTACAACACCAAGATGTTGGTGTACTATCTTACTTTGACTTGCGTAGCAAAGCCCAGTGCTTGGCTGTGCTAAGAGACCCCTTGAATATAAGCACCTTAAGTCCCAAAGTATGCAAGGTTTTACCCCGCTCCTCCAAAAAAGTGCATTGTTATCTTCTCAACCCTATGTCCCTTCGTCCCAAAGCTTTGATTGTATTACCCCAACAGAAGCACTTAATGTTGTATTTAAATACAGAGAATTTGAACTAGCCCCTATACATACTCGTTGTCTGAGAGGGGTCTCTCGTGAGCGTACATAAATTCTTATGACATGTAGATCTACATTTAATGGTAGATCTATTTGAGAGACGACAGAATGTGAACAGAGTGGTTTCAACAAAGAAGCACTTTGTTTTTAAATGCTAAACCACACTGGACAGTTCTCTACCAGGTGATAAAGAAACAAACTTTGAGGCACCTTCTGGATGTAAGGCCAAAAAATGAAGTAGAAATGCTCCCCCAGCAAAAGCTAGTAATGAGTGATGTGGATTTTGGTACTTTCAGACTGGCCTCACATCCAGTCGAAAACTTTGCAATGAAGCTGAGAGGAGTCCTGATTCTCCATTTCACAGAATCCTGGGAATCTTTTCAGATTTATAAAGTTCTTTCCAAAGTGTATTTTAAAAAAGGCTAGCCAACTGAGGCGGTCTGAAAAAGGGTGTGATGGCAAAGCCATAAAGGTTTCTCCACCCCAGTGATTGAATATCTGTTATCATGACAATAGCCCCGGCAGAGCTTTTGCCCCCGCAGGGCTACAGTGTGACCTGCCCTGAAGCACCTCAGCCAAGCATGGCAGAAGCTTTATGGGTTGAATCTCATGACTGAGGAGTGAGAAAGAAAATGGTTGTATAGCTGACCGGAGTATACTGCTCACAATATGAGACTTCATCAATAATTAGTAGTTTTATTAGAGCATATGTGTTAGTAGAGGACAAGATGTGTCCCCTGAGGACATTTCATCTGACCAACTAATAATTAACCGGTAGCAAAACTGCAAAGGTAAAAGCAGTCAACAGATGATGCTCTGGTGCTGGCCATAATCATTATTATCTCTATAAATGTAGTGGGAGATGTTGAAATGAGATCACTGTTAAAAAAAGGCAAGTCAGCAAAAAGCACCTTATTTTCTAACTATGTTGATGACTTGTGCTCTATCATGTGCCACAGAATTGATGTGGAAAAAAGCTCTTAAGTACAATTTTGTAGAAAGAAAAACCCTGACTATACAGTGTAATTGTTAATGTAGCTGCATCAGACATCCCCTCAGTTATGAACTTAATCATTACAATTAAATGATAACCATTCATCCAGCTGTGACCATAGGCCTACTCTCATTCTTACAGGCCTCACCCTCACTGCTGTCTATTTAACCAACACCAAATGAAATCAGAGGTTTTGCCTTTGTCAGTTTGGATAAACCATGTAAATGCTGTTTGAATCTGTTGGTCAAGGGTAGATGACAGCATCAGGCTAGACAACAGGACTATAATATAGGCACCATTAGTAAGCAAGAGAATAAAGCGCTGCTGGCCGAAAGTAGTAAGTTTAAAAGACATAGAGGAATTTTGAACTACTTCCAACTTTTGATATCAGCGTAACTGTATAAGTACAGTACATTGTCAGAAGACAGCCTTTTTGTGGCAAGCCAGTGACACAGACACACAAACTTGCACAATTGTGCTGTTTCAGTTCCCAGTGGAATGATGATGAGTTCATAAGAGACCACTTACGAACTGAACACATAAAATCCCATGCATGAATGGATTTAAAGTACATGCTAGAGGTGTCCGGTAGGAAACAACCATATGTACACAAGTACAATCACACAGATACATAGATGTTAAACCTTGCGTTTCTCTGTAGCTAGTATGGAAAAAGTCAACACGATACATAATGTAGTGTCCCTCCTGTCCATGTCTTTTAGTTTGATCAGTGATTTTTATGCTTGTTTATCCTTAACCCCTTCCCATTTCCTGCTTTGACACCTTTGCTTCATTCCCCTTTCTCTCTATTACATCCCTGGACCGTTCAGTCACTTAATTTTTTTTGCCCTCCATTTTTCCTCTTAGACTATATACAACCACTTGTGCATGTGCTCTCCTATACACACAAACACATGCCATGACCAAAGATTTGCATTAAAAGCAGTCATACAAACACAGGTTAGCCCACCCCACATCCCATCCCTGTATTTCAATTCTCTGCTTTCACTCTTGAGCAATGCCCTTTTTGCCTCTCCTCTCTTTAGCCCTAGGACTGTTTCTATTGGCCTTTCTACTTTTCCTTTTTGGCTGCCCTGCCCGTTAATCAACCCAACTAACAGTAAAGCTTATATTAACGTTGATAATCAGTTTCTGTATGTATCTAGCCAGAGTCTGGAAAAAAAAATCTGAAAAAAAATCAAAATGGTTTTATTCAATTGTGCAAATGTGTTCTTACTATTTTTAATGTTACTACATCTAATCTAATCCTTCTACCATTGCTTCAGTTAGTACTGAAATACGCTTAGCCAACCTAGAGATTTGAACTGTAATGATTGCGAGTTTCCTTACTTGTATTTTATATGGCATCTTTAGATCACGTTTATAATGTATGTTAAGTAAATATTGCCCTTTTTTCTTAATTGAAAATTGTAGTCTGCACTATGTATTATGATTCTCATGATGGTATCAATTGTGTGATCGATTCTAAATCGATCAAAGCTGAACTCTGCACCCTTGCACAAGGCAGCAAAACATCTCTTGTAAACACCTGAGAACCAAAGTACACCTAATATCCTATATAGTCCCAACCCTGCCCACCCCAACCCCTCACCCCATTCCCTGACATTGATGGTCTGCCCACTCATTTTCATGAGCTTGAAATGTGTTATGGCAATACAGCACATATGAATTATTTGGTTCTTAAATTGGTTGATGCGGAAATAGAGATAGGGAAGAAGGAGGTATGCTAGTATGGACAGCCAGTGAGTAGGCAAGTACAGATATGTAACACATTTTTGAGGATATTTTGATAACATCACCATTTTTGTTGCTCACTTGTTCACAGTTCTATCTGTGCAATTGATAAATGTTGGCAGCATGGAACACTGCACATACTGATTTCAGACATGCACTAATGCAGAAAGGAACAACACCTGACAAATGTGCTTTGTCCTCCAGTGGATTTTTCTTACATTCTCTCTTAAACTTGCCTTAGACATTTCATATTTATATCGATCGAGGAACATTGGTCAGATTGAGTCTCTTTGGTGGAATTTTCCCCTTGATGCAAATGTATCAAATATGCTCTCGTCATCAAGTAGTTGAAAAATTATGTTACTATATTGGACAAGTCAAAATTGATACCATGTAAGACATACATTTGTGGCCTTCTCAGTAAGTTGGAGTCCAAGATTTACAATTTTACCTCGCATTAAATTTATAAAAGGTCAACAAAAAATCCCATCTTCAATTGCCCTGAGGAAAATTCACCCTTTATGACTGATCAAACAAAAGCATCCTGTCCATTGGCAAAGTAGATTTAAACATCTCTTGAGAGCTTGCTAATGTAAAGTGAGACATAAACCCCAGAAAGGAAATGTATTATGTATTGTTAAAGACATAAATCAGTATTATTGTCACACTGAATGTGGAAAGGAATCGTTGGTTTTGTTGTACCCATTTTGATCCATTTGCTGCATTTTGCCAAGTCTGAATAAAGGTCCCTATTCTGTCTCTCAACACTGGAACAAGTGCAAGTCCTAGCATAATCCTCCCGCCTCCATATGTAAGTTGCAGGAAGGTGCTCATGTCAGTCATGGGGGACAATTTCCTGTGATGTGGTCAGTCATGCCCTTTGTAGCCACAGATGTACTAATGCATGTCCCCTGTAGCCAGGGCCACCCAAAACTACTTGTGCAGTGAAGTGTTCAGATTTATCAATAATGTTCTAGAAATATTATCATCACCATAGTTGGTTATAATTATGATTGGTATAATTTGTCATCATCATTGTTAGCATTATAGAAGCACCAGACTGTGGAAAGATGAGAAAAGAGAGCTTTTTCTTTTGTTTTCTTTTTTTATTGTCCAGCTGTTGGTGGTCTAATTTCACAGAGGGAGGGGAGGAATGGTTCAGAACAAGACTAATGAGGCAGTCATGTTTGTACTGGTTGGGAAATGACTTACAGTGCTGAAATAAAATTTATTCTTTTAGTAAAAAAAAAAATAAATATATTGGTGTGTCCTGTGACTTGATATTTATATTTACCTTGGCTTTTATTTAAATATTGTTTAACATTTGCTGTGCATTCTGACATAAATGGAATACAGTGTGAATTTTAATTTCTAGTGAGGCCAAAATGAAAGCCGCTTGTAAGTACTAAAGTATATTTACTCAAGTTCTGTCCAATACATAGATACATACATTCCGATTAAGGCCGAGAAAACAACCTGTAAAGGGAAATGAGATTGTACTGGAGCTTGATGATAGTGATCTAATTATATAGTTTATTTTGTGTGCTGTACTCATAATTCTCCAGTTGGCAAACTTTGCGAGAAACTATACTCGCGAAAAACGAAGTCATGAGGATCACAGAGACGGGGAGTGACGTAGCAAGGCCTCTTAGGTAGGAGGGGTCACGTGATTCCTGGCGTGGCGTAGGTAGCATCGCAACATGTTGCCTTAGTTTTGCATTGATGGGACGGTCCAGTGTGTTGGATGCTATGTTGGACTGGATTTCACAGACGCACACGCTGCACCCACACACGGAGCTGTAGGGACCGTGCCGAACGGAGACTGCATCTAGAGTAGGACGACGAGAACCTCTAGTTCCAGCTATCTGTCACCTAGCCTCCTTCCATAGTTGGGCTAGCAGCTAGCTGACTAAAGAGACGGGCTGCACAGAAAGAATTCACTTATCAAACTGTCACCACAGGCGTCAGTCTTTCTTCGAACATATTTTCTTTTGTGGTAACGTCTACTAGGACTTATTTGTCCTAAACAGTCCGTGGTAACTTGCTTGTAAAGCTTGGATGGTTATCAGGTTAGCAACTTAGCCTTACTGGACGTACACTTACACTAGAATATATTGACAGTGTCCCAGTGATTTCTGTTCTTATAATAAACGTTTTACCACCATTTGCACTTTTATGGCATGCATGTTTATTTTGTACCGTGGCCTGTATGGCAGTCGAGACCCTCTTCAAGGACAGGAAGGGCTTTAAGGAGTAGGCGCCTTCATCACCCAGATACTCTTTCACTCGTACCATGTCGAATTTGTAATGCAGTAAAGCAGGGAACCGCTTGA
This sequence comes from Karalla daura, assembly GCA_029224185.1. Classification (NCBI taxonomy): domain Eukaryota; kingdom Metazoa; phylum Chordata; class Actinopteri; order Chaetodontiformes; family Leiognathidae; genus Karalla; species Karalla daura. Next base: position 25,882,724 of record CM055193.1, on the reverse strand, counting down.
TGTTATCCAGTACGGTTTTAATGGGGGAAAAAAGGAATGCAAAGACAAATATGGAATTAAGAAGTGGAGTTGTGGGATGAGGTAGTAGTTTGTATAGTTTTGGGATCATACCAGATCTGGGAGATAACTATACAGCCTACTGTCTTTCTCACGGCGACCAAACCATCATCTGATTGACGGAGACCGGCAACCTATCAACATCTTTTGTCAAGTTGCATAGTGAGTAAATGTTATGCTGCCAGGGGTGACCAATAGTGTTGTTCTCCTGGTTATACTTTTTGTGCAGCGGTATTGGGCTGTTATTTTAACTAGTGAATCCTACTATTATCCAATTTACTCTTTATTTAGTGTTTTAAGCTGTAATATTTTCTATTAAGTGATGCAAACATTACAGAACTGCTTTTTGACATTTTGTACTTATGTCTGTAGCTGTGCTGTGGTGAGGTAGTGAGTTGCGTTGTTGTGGGGGTCAGGTATATAACCCATATTTTGGAGATACAACTATACAACTCACTGCCTTCCACATTGTAGCAACACACCATGTCCCAACAAATATTTTGAAAATCTTTGTAAGTGACTAAGATAGTTGTAAAATAGTTGTTAGATTTCCTGCTGTAGCACTTTAGTTTAATAATTGATAAATTGTTTAAATTATAATTAAACTTATTTCAGCTTCTGCATTCATGGCTCTGCCCTTTTGTGCTACTAAGTTTAAATGAATAATAACGGGTATTGTATTCATCCCATGAACTGTTGGAGATTATTCGTCTCTTGGGTCGACTCTTCGCAAAATTCAAGAGTAATTGGGGTGGTGCACCCTGTTGCCTGTGGGGAACAGAACCTGAAATATTGAGTTGCAGGGCAAGATCCTTTGTCACCAAGCTAGGGCTGACTACATTTTTTTAAATAATGGTGGTTGCTAAGATCTTTCTTTAAAACACTTCAGGTTTACATCATTAAGATGAAGGATATATTCAGAAATAAGTTGATACCTATAACATAGTATACTTTTTTTCATGGGATCGTGCGTCATTTGAGCTGCAGATGTGCGGGCAATGTATGTGTTCTACAATGCAATAGAGGGCGTTTCCTGAAGCGTTCAAGGATTGGGTCAATCAGAACACAGTAGGTTGGGCTTACACTGGACAAATGGATAAAACTGAGAGCTGTCAAAGAAGAATTCTACACGTTAGTTGAATAGCATACAAGAAACGTTACACTCGAACTATCCACATACTTGAGGTATCTGTATTTCTACTTAAGTGAATCAAAATAAATGTTAGGGTAGACTATGAAAATCTTTATGAGAACATATCGATAATGTATACAATACACTGTAATTCATTCAAGAAGTAAAGGTAAATTTAGATCAACATAAATGTAAGACTGCATATGTCATAGAGATATTAACATCCAAATATAAATATTGTGAGTATTTAGATTATTATGGAAACTTACATCCCCTCTGTCTTAGCTGTACAGTTGGTTGGGTGAAACCGCGTCTTTCATCGTACATTCCATGCAAATAGCCTATGAAATGAACATCGTCACCGCTGTTTTTTTTTTCCCACACACGCACATACATTCTGTCGAACATAGATCTTTGTGTGACGTCACGGCTGAGCGACCGATCCAACATGGCGAACGTTCGTTGTATCAAGGTGAGGCAAGAAGTACAAAACATTGCTTTTTCTGCGATACCTACAGTTTTAACCCTGATAGAGAGCAAAGTACAAGAAGGCGATAAGCCTTTAATATGATATTTTCACTTTGATGTTGGCTCATTGTACTAGTTAACATTATTTTCTGTGTAAGATCGCTGGTAATGAATTCTCACAGCGACCCCAGCTGTGTCTCCTAACCTCGAGTGTCGTGGCCGAAGGACAGGACTATGGAGTCCTCTAGACTCCTGTAGACCGAGAGTACGACTTTTGTTGATTGAAACTCAAGTTTTCGAGTTGATGAATCAGAATAAACCAAAGCTAAATATTCTAAATGAGGGATTCAGAGACGCCATGTGTTGAATGTTGAACTTTTCGTGTCAAAGAATTATTATTTTTCTAACTGGCATCCCTGATAATATACAAGATCGCTTATCCAGGTACGAGGGATATGCTGGTACCTCTACAGCATATTAACTGGCATTAGTAAGCATCTTTGTGTTGGGGCTTAAGGTAATAAAACAGGGACATCATTTCACACGAGTTTATGAAATAGAATGGAAACTGTGCAAGAACTGTGCGTAGAAAAATCGTAATTTTAAAGATGTGAATGTTAAGCATTAAATCCTTTTTGAAAATAATCAACATCCTCTGTATCTGAAACTGCTTGTCTTTGTCCAGGAGTATATTCAAAAGAAAAAAAAAGCTGAACACTGTTGTTGAATACAGTGTAGTTGATATCTGATTTCGACAAGTTTTAATCTTTCTCTTTTCCCAATTTTGCATTTTTCCTAATCTTTTGTGCTTCTCCCCCTGCCCCTCTCTCTCCCTCATGCCCTTTGTTGCTGCTGTGTGTGCATGTTTGTTGAGTAGGGTATGGTTGGCCTAGTGAGTGGTGGTGCATCTGGTCTGGGCAGGGCCACTGTCGAGCGTTTAGTGCAAAATGGAGCTTCTGCTGTGATTCTGGATTTGCCATCCTCTGAAGGAGCAGCTCTAGCAGCCAGTCTTGGAGAGCGCTGTGCATTTGCTCCTGCAGATGTGAGTCCAGTACATGCCACACACTGGTTATGGACCCAGTCTTGCAAACACTTACCTTGAGGAATGATGAGGAAATTCCTTAACTTTGTTCAGATGCACAAAATGGTGAATGGTGATTTTTGGATGGATTTTTTGCATAGATTATTTTAATTAATTGTTTTTTTCACTGGTAATCCTATCTAAACCCTATTTTTAATTAGGTAGATAGCAGTGTGTTCATAAAAGAAGTCCTACCTTAAATGTTATTGTTTCATTGATACATTTATATTTTAATGTTGTACACATTATATACTCTTTATGTATACTCTTTCATACAAAAAATGAGCCAACAATAGTCAACATAGTCGTCATACTAAATAGCCATTTGTAAACTTTGAAGGTTTTTTTAATTGTTTCTTTGTCTATGTGTATGCATTTTATTAATTTAAACTTTGTGCTCAATTAGTTCTATTCTTGAGGATTAATTCTGTTGTTGTGCAAATACAGTGTAAGCAGCCATTCTAAAATGTTAATGAACCTAAAAGCTGAGAAAAGGTGATAGGAAAATTATGGGGAATATGTAAAGGGAAAATTCAACAGCAAAATAATATTAATGATAATTTTTCTTCTCTCTGACAGTTTAACTTGAGAGATGATCAACTCAAAAGCAAAGAGACAGAAATTAATGAATTGATTGATGATGGTCAGATTGCATTAAGTTATCCTGAATAAGATTTGAATGAATTGAAATGTATAAAGGTAAAAGTTGCAACATTTTGTGAGGAACCAAGTAATTCTAGTGTGTCTACAGTGTATCTACACTTCATTTGTCTCTCCCAGAGTCACCAGTCTTTTCCCTTGTTAGTTCTTCAGTGGAAAGTTACAATTTTAGACAAATTTTCAGAGTTGAATGCACCAAAATTGTAAAGACTAAAACATCAACTCTATACATAGTATGTTAAATCTGTAAGAATTTGCAATGATCAATGAATTTGCAATGTTTTCAGTGTAAAGAGGTTTGATAGAAATGTGATTAAATAGATAATAAAATGTGATTTTGTAGTTTTTTATTTAATGCAATTAGCACACAGGTTTATATAGTTTGGAGTTAAGAATATGTTTTGAAAAAGTTCAGCGTACCCATTCACCTAAAAATGATGCACACACTATTTTATTGCTAATGCCATGTCAATGTAACAATTGAAAGAGACCATGTCATGTTCTAGGTTACATCAGCATCAGATGTGCAGGCAGCAGTGTCCCTGGCCAGAGAGAAGTTTGGGAAGCTGGACCTTGCAGTTAACTGTGCCGGCATCGCTGTTGCTGTTAAAACGTACAACTTCAAAAAGGGTGTCCCTCACAGCCTGGAGGACTTTCAGCATGTTATCAATGTAAGATGGACCTTTGCAGTCAAATGTGTCAGAAAAAGGATTGCCAGAAGCCTCTTATGAGACTATGATATGCAACTTCTTGGTGTATACTCTCTGCAGGTAAACATTGCTGGAACCTTCAATGTGATCCGCCTTGCTGTGGGTGAGATGGGGAAGAACAATCCAGATGCAGATGGGCACAGAGGCTGCATCATTAACACAGCCAGTGTGGCAGCCTTTGATGGACAGGTTATTTGAAAACAAACAAAATGAAACAAGACAATGGCCAAGCTGTAACTCTGTTTTTTTGCACCTTTCCTCACTTACTATGCTTTAGGTTGGACAAGCGGCGTATTCAGCTTCTAAAGGGGGCATTGTTGGAATGACTCTCCCCATAGCACGAGATCTAGCAACCATGGGCATCAGGGTCATCACCATAGCACCTGGTTAGTGTGCACAAACATTAGCAACAGGAACTAATCTGTTGGGGAGATACTACCTGAACCATGTCGCCTCCTGTGGTTATGGTTCAAGTAGCTTTATTCAAGATCTGCATTACTCAATAATCTGTAATAATCTACTCAACTCTTTTGGGTTTTTTTTTTAAAATTGAAATAAATCTAACCCAGTGACTGAAAGAAAGAAAAGAAAAGAAAGAACAGAAAATATGCTCAATGAGATTAATTGAAAACAAACAAATTCTTCCAGGTCTGTTTTCCACTCCCCTCTTGGCTGGTCTTCCAGAGAAGGTGCGCTCCTTTCTTGCTCGCCAGGTGCCCTTCCCCTCACGTTTGGGTGACCCTGCGGAGTTTGCTCACCTTGTGACATCATTGGCTGAGAACCCTATGATCAATGGAGAGGTCATCAGACTGGATGGGGCCATCCGCATGCAGCCCTGAGGCAAAGAATGTGTGTATGAGTGTGCATGTGCATGTATGACTTCATGTATGTCCCCAAAATAAATCGTTATGTACATTGTAAATTGTTATGGACTTGGTAACCGTTTTCTAGCCCAACTAACGGATAAGACTTAAATATTTATCACTGGTGATTCTTTCGTAAACTTTAAGGTGGATTAGATATAGACAGATAATGCCCTACTCTACATATTCAGTTATAATGAGCAAGGAAATGTCAATCATGGATTTTTTTATGCTGACACAAGGAAGAAAAAAAAATATTGTGGTTAGGGTCCTGGGTCAAAAATTAGAAGTAACTAAAAAATGGGAAATAGTACTAAGAAGAAATGCGACATTTCTTCTTAATTTTCTTTTTCTTATTCCTCTTTTGGCTAATTTTTGATTTACAACTCTTTCTACTCTCCTAAGCCAGTTCCAGTAACTATCCCAATGCAATGTAACAGAAACAGCAGGATACCAGTGCTCTGTGACATAGCAATAACCTAATGCCAGTAGGTTGAGGCATTCTTACACGAAAACATTTACATTTTGCACAAACACAAGTTTTTCATTTGCGTTTATCCTTGTCAATCCAGTCCATCAACATCACAGATACCGTCACAGACTCAGCTCAATTTGACACAACATTAGCAACGGGTCAGCCACTGGCTCTGCTGCTGCACTGCGGGCGCCCAGAAGCTCTGAAGATGTTGGGAGTGAGTTGAACAGAGATGATTTCCACAAAATATGATGATTAATATTTTATATATGATGTGTTACTGTGCTTTTTAAATACACACACTCAAAATAAGTGATTGTTTGCTTCCACCCCCTTCTTTAACTCTGTTTTACTCTTTTACTGTTACTATGTTGTACTTAATGGATATGGCAATATAGCTCTACAATTTTAATGCAAACAAAGCCCACAAATTATGGGTGACCTTTTGATGGCATATCAATCGTATCATATAAAACCCCCTCCCATAAGGTTTTTGTTTTTGAGTCAAAAGATGACAATTTTAATGTATATACAGTCCATCCAGACACACAAAAAAGTAATTTGTGCCAATGGTCTGGTCTAAACTAAACAGGAAATTGGCCAGTTTGATTTCAGTTTTTCTCCATTTACGTTCAGCTTTCCTGCATTCTGTTTTCAGAGCCTTTACCATCAAAGTGTTCCCCTATGGTGTTCTCTGCCTGGTCAAGGTCATCTTAGTTTTAATAGGTGCAATGGTATCAATGACATTTGAGATTTTGCAGTTGAAATTCAGAATCCAGAAGTTCATCGACTGTCTCTGCACTCACAGGTGACGGTGACAAGACTATAGCATCCATAAACTGAGCACTGGTATTCTCATTTATGTACCTTTTCTTAACAGACACAGAGGGTATTTGAGTGTTTGGAGTTATCTGAAAGTCAAAGAACACACAGAAATGATCAGAAAGAGCCAAGTCCTTAACATCAACAGAGGTAATGTCTGTTGATGTGTGGCCTCGAGTGTGTGTGGGCCCTTTCACATGTTGGAAGAGGCCACAAGTGTCGAAAAGAGAGCAAAGTTCTTTGGCATTTGTGTCCATGCTGTTGTCTATGTGAATGTTAAAATCCCCTGTTATGATAAAAGAGTTGTAGTCAGTGCAGATAGCCGACAGCAGTTCTGCAAACTCATCGAAGAATTTTCCTGGGTACTGTGGTGGTCTGTATATACTGTAATTAGGAAGAGAACTTTTGGATCCCCCTTTACTAAAAAACAGAGATATTCAAAAGAGCTAAAATCACCCAATATAGTTTCCTTGCATTGAAATACAGATTTAAAAATGGCAGCAACTCCCCCACCATTTTTACCACTTCGACTCTTATTCATAAAACTGAAATTTGTTGGTGCTGCCACATTGAGAATGGTAGCACAGCAACAATCAGTCAGCCATGTTTCACAAAGAAGTAAGAAGTGTAGATTATAGGTCATAATGATGTCATTTACTAACAAGGATTTGTTGGCTAGCGATCTGATATTGAGTAGAGCTAATCTTGTAGAGATAACAGATACTGGTGAGTTCTGAGGTTGACAAGCTATACTCACTAGATTGGTAGATTTAATTGAACCCTTATTATTTCTCACCAGTTCGATAATTTTTCTGTTACCCGTCACCACATAGATTGAGAAGGCAGCCTGAACTCCCAACCTGTTCCTTTGGAATTTGAATATTTTTCTTCTATTACCAATAACTGACGGAGCTTCCAGTACACTAGGGCCTGACTTTTGCTGGGAATAGTTTGGAGTGACATTTTTAGAACTTGGACCCAGAACACATCAGCACTCAGAACAGGGGAGATTTAAGTGTGTTGACTTCTTATCCCTGTGTGGAAGTGGTGGCGGTGGTGCATGTCTTTACTTTACTGAAGGCCGAGGATGTTGCAGGGCAACGAGCAGAGAGAAAACTGCAGCAGGGCGGGGGGTGAGTTGTGTCCCAGCAATGACCAGCTTGTTCATTTGGTCAGTGAACTCCAAGAGGGGGGACGAGGGTGACAACATGCCCACAGTAGATGGTGAACTGTTTGGGGTTTTGGGGGGTGTAGAAAGTGGATCATCACAGACACTTTCCTCTCCATTTAGTCTACAACTGTTATATAGGCCTCTGATCTTTGTTATGTAATCATTTACAACAGTTTTAGGAGAAGGAATTCCCTCTACTGCCTTTAAAACATCAGATTGGGTCCAGGCCCTGTAAACCCATATTGTACCATCTGCTCTAGGATTTGGTAGTTCAATTAATGGTGCTACCAAATCATCTCTAGAAACATCACCATCCTCAGAATTATTTCTGCTTTTCTTCCTTTGCTTTCTTCTTCTGTTTGCTATTGGAGACTCCACCTTTGAACTGAGATCTGGCTTTTTTGACAGACTTTTCAAATCTGGGTATAGAGGTGTAGATTGTGTTCCTCTACATGATGTTTGAGTGTGTGATGAAGATTCTGTACTCCCCGTTGCTGCTTCAGATGTCTGCCCATGTTCATAGGGTGGTGGACGGTTTGGCAAATTGGGGTGAAGATCGGAGTCATGGATCGGAGCGATGGGCACCTGTACAGGATTTTGTAACACAGGAGAGCTTGCCACAACATTAGTACCATCATTATCATGTTCATTTACTTTTTCCATACTTAATACTTGCTGCTTCTCTTCACTTTTTCTCAGTCTTTCTGCAACCCTCCTTTTTGCATGTTCATGCCATATTTTTGCACACTCAAGACCTTTTTTTTCTTTTTATCTTTTCCTTTGCACCTTTTAACAATATCTTCAACAAGTTTTTCACACTTGTCAACTCGCAATTTACCTTCAAACCCATAAATTTGTATCCACTTTTTCATATATTTCATACTTGAAATATTTTTTTTATTGTTGTTTCTTTATTTTATTTTTTCTTTTCTAGGCCTATTTTTTCGAGAAGAGCAGACTACTCTACTTTTTTATGATGCCAAGGACTTACACAATTTCTCTTTTATACTATATGCTTAAGTGTTTTTACTAAGTTTGCCGAAGCTTCAGCCCAACAGAACCTAAGCGACGGGGGCGAGGTAAAAAAGTCCTTTAACGGTCGATGTCCTCGGGCAGAACCAAGCTCAGAGAAGGCGGTCATCTGCCGACTACCGGTTGGGTTTAAACTTAGAATCCTGCGACCATTTTCTGCAGGGAACACATTAAGCTGTCTGCGACCATTTTCTGCTAGGACTTTCTTATTGCCTGCGACCATTTTCTGCTAGGACTTTTCTTATTGCCTGCAACTATTTTCTGCTAGACTTTCTTATTGCCTGTGACCATTTTCTGCTAGGACTTTCTACACTTAGATTTCTTAATTTCCTATCCTACTTTTTACAAAGTAGGATAGGAAAAAAAATCTAGTGTACCTGGAATAAAGAAACAGACTTCTCACCTCTGTTCGATCCCGTTGACCAATCAATCCCTCCTCCTACCATGAAGCAGCTTTAATGAATTGACAGAAAAGGATTTTTTACTAATGCCACGCATAGACTAATCACTCCCAGGACTCAGAGGAGGAAAAGAAAGGTTCCTGGGATCCGGCTCGAAGGACCAAAATATGTTGGTAAAAAAAGGATTTCACCAATCTCAAATGAAGGTTCTTGAAGTCTGTAGCTTTATTCCAGGTTGTGCACAGAATCCCACACAACAGAGTTGTGAGAGAGGAGCTCCCAGAACAGTTAAGAGTCCTCAGTATTTAACCAAGACAAAGCCATAAACATAAAAGTTTAGCAGGAAGGAGCAGGAGCACCTGAGAGCTAGAAGTCACTGACTTCGGGCAGAAAGTTCCAGTTTCCCTGTGAGAACATGAAATGGCACCACCTCCTGGCTCCATTAACCTAAGTCCACTTGTCAACAATCTACAGGTAAACCATTTATAAGCCATTTATAAGCCTCACCATCAGACTTATCACGTAAATTGTATAAAGTGCTGTCAGATGCATTACATGTCTTCTCCTATCTTCCTCTCTTTGTTTTTATAGTGGTGTTCCATTGCCACTAACAGCACATACTGCTCTGAGGGGTTTGTACACATCGGGTGTAAATGGAGGCGCATGAAACACAGCAAAACTTCATGGTTCATTCATGCACATTTATTAAAGCCAAACTGGGATTTATCAGGTTGTCTTTTTTGTACCTACACAATATCCTTAAATTAGTAAATCGCAATAGAATATTGCCTGACATGACACTGTCAAAAACTGTATAGCTTTCCAAGGTGTGCGCCTACACTGCACAACCCTCCTGACTAAATGGGTAACCCCACACTGATACCAGTCTGCATATGTGCACAATCACCCATATAAAACCGAAAAGAAAACAGATGAACAACCTGGCAACCCTAGTTTCATTTAACTTACTATATCTTCATGTCTTTCATATTTCTCTGTCACACAAACACAATGAAATCACAACAGTTCTGCATTTGTTTGCACACTTGTTCCCCAGGCCCTGCAGAACCCTAAACCTTACTTTTGGTTTCCTCTCACAGTCACATGTAATAAGGTCAACTGGAGACTCTAAATTGTCCATTGGTGTAAATGTGAGCATGAATGGTATGTGTGCCCTGCAACGGATTGGTGTATTCCCTGCCCTTCATCCTATGTGAGCTGGAGAGCTGCTTCATACCAGTGGGTATGAAGCAGGTATGAAGATGAATGAATGAACACTAAAAATTTGAGTTTTTAGTTTTCATGGTTAGACACTTGAAAGTCATGTAGGTCACTGGACAGGACCAACATACTGGGCCAGGGACCCCCCCTGTCCCTGGAGTCTTTGCACCACCCCCCATCAAACCACTGATCTCTGTACAGTGTTTGACTTCTGCCTGCCCATCCCGGGTGAAGATCCTGCCTTCGTCACTCACCTGTTTCTTCCATTTTCTTGGGAATCATTCTTGAGCTAATTTAAGGATCTAAAGGCAGGAGCAGTATTACAAAGAAAAATAGAGCGAGAAACAAATTGTTGTTGGTTTTAGTCTTTTCATTGGCCAAGTTGACTGTGCAATTTCATATGACACTGAAAGACTGAATATTCCCTAACACAGTGCAGTTGATCCAATATACAAGAGACACACACACACAGATTAAAATATATTTCTTTTAGAACAACACACTAACATATGTCATGTAGAAAAATATTATAACCTTAATAATAAATATTGTTTCTTGAATAAAGATTCAGGATTGTCCAACAAAAAGGCAAAGTGCAGCAACAACATAGGTCCTACAAGAAGGAAATGTGCTTGTCTTTCTTTCTCCATGCAGAATTGAGGAAAAGCAGGCACAATTACCCTAAAAGAGGGCTCTTATTAGTCCAAATATGTCATTTACATGTACAGCAAAAACAGCAAGAATAATGTTTGAGTGAAAAATAGAATTTCTTAAGTAGGTCAGGAACAAAGGTACTTCTTCACAGTGTAGTCTGTAGCTACAGAGAGCCCCTGCCAAGCAGGGATGGACTGTGTGTTCTGGCATTTAGGCACATGCCAGAGGGGCCGTGGCACTGTGGGCCGCGCCGGCTGTTGCATGAAAAGTTGGCAACTTCGGCTCATATGGCAGACACTCAGCACATGTGATTTTAGATGCCTTAAATGCACTAAAATGATTGTCAAATGCAATTGTTTTGAATCTGTTCACATAGTCAACTGAATTTATCTAAAAGAGCCTTTGGGAAAATCTGGCATAAAATACTGTGAAAAAATACATAAATAATACATAAAAGCCTTAGAGAGGACATGATTCTGAAGGGCTGTGATCTATTTGACCCAATGGCTTGCATATTGCTATCTTTCACAGTGTAATTATTTTGGTATATGAAGGGGCAGCATCTCAGTTGCAGCGCTACAATGGCTGCTGCTGCACTAGCCTTCTGTAATGAGGCATGACTTTATTCTCTGGAAGGTAGAGTGCCATCTCCAGGGCGACCAGGATGGTGAACTCAAATGATATCAGTTCCTTCCTGCTGATCCTAAAACGCTCCTCCAGTTTCTACAAATAGAAACATAAGACACAGAGAGAATGTTTTCACAATGTTTTCACATATTATCGAATGTGACTGTAATGCAACACTTTTTGACATTAATCCTTGGCATTCTACAAAATGCCATAATCATACATTTTACTCTCCTCTCAATTACTCTTCCTCACCATTATATGGTGACACACGTGCCTGCTTCCTCATCGTAAATATCTAAAATAAATTGTGCATTGACACATCCCTCAACCCTATGTTGAGGCTAACCCGAAACCCTATATATGTAATACCAACATATTTTCACGCCGACTCCTGTCCATAGCATGCTGCATTATGTGGCATTAAGTGGACCTTTAGCGAAGGTGGGTCACATTAAGACCTTGATAAGTTCACATTGGAATTAGATATAGGTCACACTGAAAATACAAGCCATCTGATTAGGAAAAATTTGAAATTTAACTTTAAGATGCGTGTGTGATGAAGTGACTTACATCAATGAGGTGTTTGACTTCCTGTTTCTTGAGGTCACTGCTGATCTTGGCAGCCAATAGGATGCAAGCAGCTGACACCAACTTCCTGCAAACGACAGCAACAGTGTCTTGTGTACAACAGTGTAAAAGGTGCAGTGGCACTAAGGTCTCTAGTGTGGCATGCGAGTATTAGAGTAATAAAACACAACAACAATGACTAGCAACTCAGATCTGCATGCAATAGTTAGACTGTTGAGCTTGCTCAAGCTTGGACAAAGCTTTTGACAAAGGTTGCACTGACAAATGGAGGACAGGCTCCAATTCACCTTTTGTGTGGGTGTCCATATATATTAATGAGAGAGAGCATAGAATATTTGAAGGATGGAGATGTAGTGTGACTGCTGACAAGTGCTATGAGACATCCATAAATGCCATTCATTTTCTTACCTGCGCTATACTGGTGCGGTGGTGGCCTATCTCAGCATGGACAGGGCAAAGTCAGGAAATACACCCTGGATAGCTTACCAGTCCATCACAGACACACACACACACACACACACACACACACACACACACACACACAATTCACTCTCACATTCAAACTTTGATACCTTTGGCCATTTTAGAGTCTCCATCTTAGTGCCAAAACATGTATGTTTTGGGACCATGGGGGGAAAACCAGAGTATCTGTAGAAAACCCACACAAACATAGGGACCAACAGCACCCCATCTATCATCCACCTACCCCCTCTGGAAGTAGGTTGAGTGCCTGTGGCGCGAGGGGGAGTGTGCTTCTGTAGTTGTCCACGGATACTGAACCCTAAATTGCCCCGATGCAGCGACATCATGCTGGGAATTTGTGTGAATGGTTAAAGCAGATGGAATGTGTAAGGTAGCCTCTGCCACCAGTGTACGAATGGGTCAATATGACATGAGTCTATAAAGCTACATTCACAGCGAAAAGCAGCAGACGCAAAGAAATCGCTCAAGATGCTTGATTTGTGCCGCTCTAGACACTTGATTTACACTGCCTGACCGTTTTTATGAAAATCATTTAATTCGCGCTGAACGTTGCAGACATTCCAGGCACTCCTGACACTTGATGAACCACAGACAGGTGGAGGAGTTCAGGTGCAGATGGAAGCTCTGACACGGCACCTAAACCATCAGGTTGGTGATCCTCCTATTCCCAACCCCAGCCTCTCCACCCTTGCACTGCGGAGGATGACTCCCTCTGACAACCCGAAGTCGTTCCTGTAGGTGTTTGAGGCAACCGCTGTGGTGTGCCGGTGGCTGGAGGAGGAGTGGGGAGTGAAGCTGCTGCCACTCCTGGCAGGAGAAGTGCAGACTGCGATCCTGGGTCTGGAACTTTGTAGAGGTGTGGAGGGCGTTGCTGGACGTTCTCAGGTACTCATCTGAAGATCAGCACCATCGCTTCTGGGAGCCAGGCTGGAGCTGGGGGCCCAGCCGTTCGCATTTTCCCATCACCCCCGGCCAGGGAGCCTGGACCAAGCCGTGGCACTCTCCATCTGGCCATGCATGCTGCCACAGCAACCCCACCAGCATGTTAAGTGCAAGCCAGGCCGGTTCTGATGCTGCACAGGAGAGCACATAGGGAGGTAGCTCAAGTCTGGGGTGGCTCAGGAGACAGTAGCCTGCTGGCAGCCACGGACCTTTCCTCTCCCTCCCCACAGATCCCTGCGGGCCGAAGTGACAGGTCTGACCAAGGGCAGCGAAGTTGAAGATGTGGTCAGCCCCGGCCACTTTAGGTAGACGTGTCCAGTGATAGAAGTGGGACAGCTGGTCTGGCTGGATGGGGCAACAACACCCCTACCCTGATCCAGAGGAACATACGGAGGTCTAGTTAAGATCCAGAGGGTATACACCAGGCAATCGTGGATTTGGATTGTTCCCTGATCCACGAGAACCTGGTTCTACCCAGGGCTAAGGGTGCAGGGAAGGTGGCGGAGATCAGGTGCATGGGGATATACACTGATACTCCGTGACCTTGGTCCTCATTGTTTGTAAGGGGAGAGTTTGCTGTATCAGGGCTGTGGTTAGCTCATACCTGACGCACCACTTGATTTTACAAATTGATTGGCCAAGGTTCCATGATTTACTAAGTGCATGTACCTGGTCCTCAAGAACAGCAGGTTGGAAGCAGTTCTCACTGGTGATGGAAGGTTGCCCTGCGCTGCAACAGGGGAACTGGTGGAAGTGGTTTCGCATGTTCCTGTAATCAGTCACACGGATGATTTTCACCTTGAGTAGTCACAATTCTCTATGCTCCGCCTTAGAACAGGTTTTTAACACTGATGGTCAGTTGGTGCACCCTGGGGCTGTTGTAACATACCTGCACCTTGTGGTGATCAGGGACAGGCTCTATCGGGTCAGCTGGGACACTTGCATTGGTGCATTGGTTTCCAAAATGATTTTCCAGCTCATCACCATTGTATAGCCAGGCATATGGGGTATGAGAGGACACAAGAGCCCAGGCTCTGGCCCGGCTTTACTTGCCTGGCATTGGAGGGGAAGAAACCTGAAAAAGTTCTTAGCTGATGAAGGCACTGCAATCATGTTATGTACACTAAAAGACCTGTATGGTTTACTGGACGTCAGGTCTGTTTGGTTGAGCATCTACCATCCCCAAACAGATTGGCTGATCGAGCGTCTGAATAAGACTCGATATGAAGTGTCCCAAGATGGTGGCACGTGTACATGCAGTGGCTCCTCCCTCTCCTGGTAGGTCGGTGTTTTTATGTTTTTTGTTTTGTTCCTCTACGTTCATTTGTCCGGCTGTGTAAATGCAAAGTGCCTTGGGCTCCTCAATCGCAACTACAGACATTAACGCAGCACATGTGGAGGAGCTACACTACAGCGGTCTACTCCAGTGGCCTGCACAATCACCGACTTCACAACCCGTTCTCATCCCAGCTGGGGTGAGAACGAGCTGGTTCTGCATTGATTCTCATGCAGACCCCGGCTCGGCTGGACGGGATGCTGAGGGCAGAGGCTCCAGCCGTCCATTCACTCCCATTATAACTCGGTCACGCAAAGCATGATGCCGCTAACTACAGTCTTGTTGGAGAATGGAGGATCCTCTGCCCGGAAGTGTTTTTCTCACAATTTTTATGCTTTGTCCCAAGAATATATCCACTGACATGTTAAACAAGGCCAATATTTGAAATGCCTGGCTAAATATCTATGTAAATAATGTGAATTTATACTAAAACAACAATGATGACAATGGATAAATTGGATTTCAACAGACTGTTTACATCTGCTCCAACTCCCAGCAGCCACCATGTCGCACTTCATCATGATGTCATAGCTGCGCCGCACATAAGCTGGCTATACAGTGTCCACTCTAGTGTAAGAGTGGATGGACACTGTATAGCCAGCTTGTCATGTCTCCTAATAAATGTAAATGTTTATGATTCATAATGTACCGTATCATATTAGATAAACATATATGTCATGGTTGTACATATTTCTTATATTTACAGGAAAGAGGTTTTCTTAACCCCCTGAAGCCTTACCTGAAAATGAACTACATTGCAATTGGAATTGCAATACACACTCATGTGCGCCGCCATTTTTTTGTAGTCCTAATGTGCCTGAGTCAGAGGGGAGGAGGAGGGAGAAAAATACCTTCCCCTTGGAATTTTCTCTTGGCTCCCTATGTTACTTTTCAGAAGGTCTTGTATTAGGATCTGCTGCCTCCATGTTGATATCACCTGCATAGAACAACTTTGCTTCCCCAAGGGACCCCAAGGGTCTATGAAGGCGGGGCTCGGAGGGTCTGTTCCAGGTCCACTATGGGGTCTGCAGACTGAGTTTCAGGCCATTTGGTCTATTTTTGTGACCGAGGTGGGCCCTCAAAGTGGGAAATGGTGAACGTTCAAAGCCCCGCCCGTGTTATAGTATGGCTCCAATCAGGACCAAACCAACACATATGTGCTTGTCCAGCCCCCCCTACAACACACTGAAATGTCAAATTCACAGCACCTTTAGAAAGAGATCTCCTCCTGATTGGCCTCCAGAATCTGATGGTCTAGTTGGCTATAGCTTTTATATCCCCTCATTTCTTAATCAAGCACTCCTCCTCAACACTTCGAACTAAATGGCTGAAATTTGTAGATCAAGAGCATCCATCATGCTGAGTTTCAGGCTCCTACTACCTCAGAAAGTGTCTGAGATGGGCACACACAATTGAATGAGAGTGGAGACATGACGGTACCCCTCCAGTAGATGGCGCCCCAGGTGCCTATATCACCTATGCCAAGAACCAGCCCTGCATAGACTTTTTGAGCAATGATGATGACATTTTAGAATGTTTATGGGGAGGTCAGAAGCAACACCATTCAAGCAGGCCCCAAAACCTATGATAAGCTTCCAAGGTCCCTGATCACAATTTCTTCTTCTCATCAATCTTTCAATCTTCTCATCAAAGCTCAGAGATTCTCATATACCAAGTTAATATTCAAAGAAATATGTATAACTATGACACGTTTATGTCATGTTTATTTCATGAGAAAGGTGGGTGTAAGGGTGTAAGGGTGCTTGCACATTGGGAGACTGGGGTCTCTCTGACCCTCCGAAGCCTCTCTCTCTCTCTGTGTCTGTCTGTCTCTCTCTCTGTCCTCTGGAGATGATTGATCATCATAATCAATCATTTAATTTAATGAAATGATGCATGATTTATTCATCTCCATTGTCACTATTCTGCATATTTAGCCAAGAGTTTACTGTTTTTTATTTCATCCTGTTTTGAGTTTACCTATGAGTTACCTTAGCCTATTGAAAGCTTAAAGCTCAATCAGAGTTTAGCATTTATTTATTAACGGAATTTAACTTTATTAAGAACAATAAAGTTCAGTCGAACTCTAAGATGGCCCAAGCCAGAACCGGAAGTCAGAATTTCCATAGCAACCGTCCTAGCGACAACCAGCAAGAACCAGCAAACCAACATTCAGTAAGCGAGTGATTATTAGCGTGATCAGGTCACGCGTGGACTTCAGATGATAAAAAAAATAAATAAATAAAAATAATGTTTAGAAATTCTATTACAGTTCGAAAATTAAATACATTTTAATAGACATTTACTTTACAATGATTCTGTATACATTTTTTGGGGAAACCCTGACGAGACTCCCTGAAGCAACGGGTTGTTGTTTTAGTATAAATTCATATGATATATGTAGATATTTAGATATGTAGATATGTAGCCAGGCATTTCAAATATTGGCCTTGTTTAACGTGTCAGTGGATATATTCTTGGGACAAAGTATAGAAATAGTGAGAAGAACACTTCCGGGCAGAGGATCCTCCGTTAGTTAGTTAGTTAGCGGCATCATGCTTCGCGTCACCGGGTTATAATGAGAGTGAATGGACGGCTGGATTCTCTGCCCTCAGCATCCCGTACAGCCAAGTACGCATAAGAATCAATGGAGAACCCGGAGCGTCAAGGAACAGACGCAGAAGGTACCTTCGGCATCTATATGTGACATTCAGGGGCGTGACAAATAGTCAGTATTTTACGCGCTGGGATGAGAACGGGTTGGACCTCCACTCCTACAACCAGCCAACAGTGGAGGCATCACAGGCGGATTAAGGGGGAATAAGGAAGCAGAAACAGAAGAGGGGGGCGTGGAGGTATCCGAGCTACACTGGCAGCTAGCCCTGACAGGCCAGCTATCCCGACCATCACACTAGCCAACATACGGTCGCTGGACAACAAACTGTACTATATCTGCCTACTCTGCACTTCCAAGACTGTGAGTGAGTGCTGTATCTTTGTTTTTGTGGAAATATGGCTTAAAAACAACATCCTGGACTGCACCATTCATACAACACTCTGGACAAAGCGGACTCTGGACTGCACAAAGAGGAGCCAACAAAGAACTCAAGCTTCCCCACCTTGAGGCCGCAGACCACACTAGTGTCATGTTAATGCCAGCTTGCTTGCTGCTGGTTAAAACCACCAAGCAGGTACGTGTTTGGTAGGAGGGGTCCAGAGAAGCACTCCAGGACTGCCACCTTACAACGACATCATTGAACATACAGAGACCGTCAAGTCCTACATATGGAAATGCATGGACGATGTCACGGTCTCCAGAACCATCACCACCCGGGCCAATCAGAAGCCGTTGGGGACAGGTGAAGTCCACAGGCTCCTGAGGGCTAGGAACACTGCCTTCAGAGGTGGGGATGTAGTGGGCCTAAAGACAGCCAGGGATAACCTATCTCGAGGCATCAGGATGGCCAAGAGACAGGACTCCAGGAGGAACACCGACTGCTTCAGTGACAGCAGAGACACCAGGAAACTGGGGAGGGGGATTCAGACCATCACCAATTATAAGCCCCCTCCATGGACCTGTTACAGCTCCACTTTTCTGCTGCTAAACGACTTCTGCGCCCGCTTCGAGGCAGACAACAGCACACCAGCACAGAAGACCCTTCATTCTCCCAGTAACCAGTGCTGATGCTATCTCCTGATAACATGAGGTGATCCCTCAAAGGGATATATGGAAAGGCCTAGGTCCTGACTACATCCCTAGTTGTGCCCTGAGAGACTATACTGAAGAGCTCACAGATGTCTTTACTGACATCTTTAACACCTCGCTATGCCAGGCTGTTGTCCTGACGTGTCTCAAAGCCACCACCATCATCCCAGTCCCAAAGAAGTATTCTCCCTCCCTCCCTCCCTCCCTGCAGCGTATCGGGAGTGCGCTGCAGAAGCGCTCTGCCCCTTCGAGACATTTACAACACCTGCCTCATTCACCAAGCCACCAGAATTGCAAGTGACCCCACCCATCCATCTCACAGCCTCTTCAGCCTGCTGCTGTTGGGGAGGAGACTGCGGAGTCTCCAGGCCAGAACAAGCAGGCTCAAAGACAGTTTCAACGGCCGTCAGGAGACTTAACTCTCTCCCTGCTCTATCTCCCATTCCCTGGCTCTGCCCCTCCTCCCCTCTTGGCCTTCTGCCACTTGGGACCCCCTTTTAAGCTTCTGACCCACCAGGGTCATGTGTGCGAGTGGAGCCCCAGCTCCACTCCCACACATACTCTGCACATCTGACATTCCACTCTCCCCTTGCCTATTGGCACTATTTGTACTGCCATTTGCACTACCACGCACTGCCTCACTTCACACAAACAAAAATGGACCTCACCTTTTTCACTTCATCATAGTATGTTATGAATGCCGGAAACGGTGTCACTGGTGACGGCATTGCGGAGGGATATGAGTTCGGGCCAGAGGTGGAGAAAGCCCCTATGCCTGGCACACTTCGCTGTGGCACCCGGCTCTTGCTGTCCCAACAGGCAGACGTGGAGGCCCTTCAATAGTGCTTTGCTGATGTGCTCTCCCCCCTTCCAGGGTGCACCGACTTCATTCAGCACCACATTGAGATTCCTCAAGGCGCGTCAGTACGTACACGGTGCGCCCAGGACACCTTCGATGTGGTGCGCCCAGGACACCTTTGATGTGGTGTCTCCACAATGATCTCTTTGGTTTTACTGGTGTTGAGGAGCAGGTTATTGTTGGCACACCATGCAGCTAGGTGTTTTACCTCCGCCATGTATTCAGACTCATTGTTGTCCTTGAGGAGTCCAATCACTGTCTTTCACTAATCCACACCGCTAGGATCTACAGCAATGACATAGGGATGCCATTCAGATTGAGACAAAGAAGGTGATATCCAAGAGAGCTACAAGTACCTTGGTATCCCACAGGTGGAAACCATGAGGAGGCCACAAGGAATTCAGCCACAACCAAATACCTCCAGAGAGTAAGGCAAGTCCTGAAAAGTCAGCTGAATGGCAAGAACAAGGTCAGAGCAATCAACAAGCACGCACTACCAGTCATCAGATACCCTACTGAAATCAAAAGCTGGCCACAGTCGTAGATAGAAGCTACAGATATCAAGACAAGACAGCTCTTCACCATGCATGGAGAGTTCCACCCCAAATCCAGCACTCTGAGGTTGTGCACTAACTGGAAAGAGGGAGGCAGAGGACAATCAAGGCCACAATCCAGGATGAGACACTGAAATCCATTTTTCCAGACAATGGCCTCAACTGATGAAGTGCTAAGTGAATGCCTCAGGCAGCTGAAACTCGATGAGATTGCAAAAGAAGAGGAGCAGATATCATGGAAGGACAATCCCCTACATGGTATATATCACCATCAGACTGAAGAAGTGGCTGATATTGAGAGGACCTACCAGTGGCTGGAAAAGGCTGGACAGACAGCATGGGAGAACAAGAGCAGACCCTAGGTATAAGAGCCATAGAGGCCAGGACCAGAGTAGATCAGATCCAAGGTGCAGACGATGCAAAGTTGTACCTGAGACAGTCCAGCACATAGTGGCAGGTTGCAAGATGCTAGCAAAGTCAGCGTACATGAAGAGGCACAACCAAGTGGCTGGAATAGTGTACAGAAATATCTGTGCCCAGTTGGGAATAGGAGTACCAAAATCCCAATGGGCTGTACCAGAAGGTGACTGAGAACAGCAGGGCAAAGATTCTGTGGGACTTCAGCTTCCAAACAGACAAACAGGTCCTAACCAACTGGACATTGTGGTGATGGATAAAGTGCAGAAGAAGGTAGTGATAATAGATGTGGTGATACCAGCTGATGCCAACAACAGACAGAAGGAACATGAAAAAGTTGAAAAAGGATTGAAAACAGCTGGAGCAGATGTGGAAGGACAAGGCTATCGTGGTCCCTGTTATAGTAGGAGCGCTTGGGGCAGTGACCCCCAAACTGGTGGAGAGTGGCCACAACAGATCCCAGGAACAACATCTGACGCCTTAATCCAGAAGAAGGCAGTCCTAGGAACAGCATGGAAACCTCCTAGGAATCTGGTAGAGGACCTGAGCTTTGGGATGACACAAATACCACCCCAAGAGGGTGAGAAGAAGATTTGTTTTCTTTGTTTTTAATTAGGAGCCTGCTCAGTACCATAGGAAATATGGGAGAAATTGAGGTACCATCACAAATTTGAAAATCAGACATTATGATAGGATGCTAACCAGTACTCCAATTCCTACCCGATAAGGTGTTTTCCCACAGGGACTTTTGTTACTTAGCTTAAGACTGGAAGTTTCTGTTTAAGTTACATAAATTAAAGTTTTTCCCACCTCTTCTTTTTTTATAATTTGTACTAGGAAATTATGGAAATAATGGAATCAGAAAGTAAAGCTTTACATATTATTATCGTTGACATGCCTTACAATACTCAAATAAATATACAGTGGGCCTGTTATTGCGATTTTAATTATTATTATTATTATTATCCAACCCTAGTTATGACACGTACCTGTTCTGTTTATTGAGTCGCCCCTGCAGAACCAGCTTCTCAAAGTAGACAAATGCCATTGCAATGGTGACGGGCTGCAGGCCACAATCCTCCCCAACTAGCCTCATCTCTCTCTTTAGGCTGTGACAGACAAACAGTTTATAATATTAATAATCTAGGTATGACAAATTTATTTTAATATAATTTGTTTCAATCAAAGTTCCTTACCTGCGTATCTTGCTCAATGTGAGTTTAATGTGAGGAAACTTCTCCTTAAAGGTCTCATTCATGTCTTTCTTCAGATCAGATGGTTTTACATATTCTATTACTGTAGTCTAAAGGGGAGAAAAATAGTTAAGTAATACAGTATAAATAGTAAAGAAGAGAAAAGTAAACAAGAGGACAAAGAAAATGAGTAGAGAACTCCTGTTTCTGAGAAATGTACGATGAAAAAGTTAAATCTCAAACAAAACTGAATCTAAATTAAATTCCATTAAGGCACAGGCACACATTGTA
This sequence comes from Karalla daura, assembly GCA_029224185.1. Classification (NCBI taxonomy): domain Eukaryota; kingdom Metazoa; phylum Chordata; class Actinopteri; order Chaetodontiformes; family Leiognathidae; genus Karalla; species Karalla daura. The sequence goes on along the minus strand of CM055193.1, from coordinate 25,860,978 downwards.
CACACATTTTGCAATAGGGATAAGTATTCAAACGTTTCTTCAGTATTGAAGTTGCATTCTGGTAAATGTTGCAAATCTGTAGCACATATAGTTGATTTATTGTCAATATTCAAACTTTTGAACTTGAATGGCTTGCTGGGCCTCCCCATCAGGACTAATGACCTTTTTTTTAAGTTGAGGCAGTCTGGCATGGGACTGGACCTTTCTGAAAGATTTGGTCATTTTTTGCACATGAGAAGTAGGATTTCCTCGAAAGAAAGAAAGAAAGAAAGAAAGAAAGAAAGAAAGAAAGAAAGAAAGAAAGAAAGAAAGAAAGAAAGAAAGAAAGAAAGAAAGAAAGAAAGAAAGAAAGAAAGAAAGAAAGAAAGAAAGAAAGAAAGAAAGAAAGAAAGAAAGAAAGAAAGAAAAGAAAGAAAAAGAACATGCAGCAAAACAATCAGCTTCAACTTCAACTTTATTTGTTTTAAGTGCCATTTCATAACAGCCGATATCTCAAGGCACTTTACAAAGAGAGCAACAGTATGTACAAAGTGAAAAACCCCTGTCAAAGGCTGAGGAACAACTCCCAAGAAAAAACCCTGACAGGGAAAAAAGGGGAGAAACCTCAGGGTGAGAGACAGAGGGGATCCTCACCCAGGACGGACAGGCGGGCACAAGTACTGATGGCTACACAGTTTAGAATAAAGGTAAATCAGAAGTTGAATCAGTCCAGAGATGGAAGCGGGAAGAACTGCAGCGGGAAGAGCCAGGTTGAGGGACGGAGTCCTGAATCCAGCTCAGCATCTATGGATTCTGGGAGGGAAAAGAGGCACAGACACTCTGGGGACACGCAGTCCCCGGTCCATATGTTAGTCCTGCATAGTCAAGGAATAGGAACGGAGAGGGAGAAGTGGAGGAGGAGGAGGAAGAGGAGGACAGATGGGGAGAGACCAAGACGAGAGTGAGAAGCTACAGCGAACATGAATGCATGATGCCACTTTTGCATACTGACCAAGCTTCAATCCTTTGTGACGTCACCCAATGGTTTGTGAAGGATCGTTTATGAAGCCAGGAGTTTGACTCTCATGGGGCTGGAGCCAACAGAAACTATAGGGCGGGGGTGGAGAGGAGAGTTGTGGCAATAAACTTTCACCTCCATCATCCGCAACAAACCCACTGATCCATACAATCCCCATTATCTATAGAGAAAGTGACCACCAGATCACACGCTGGCACGGGAAACTGTTGGTGCAACAAGTTGGTGCAAGTTCCCCAGATGTCCGGGTCAACTTGTCCCCTGTTAAAACTGCCCCTAATTTGAATGGGAGAGAAAAAAAGTTGTGTGGACTGAGAGAGAGAGAGAGGGAGCAAGAGCTAGCGAGCAAGCAAGCAAGCTCTCTCTTTTGCTTTCCCCCACCACTTAAGGACATTAGGTGTGCCTTGAGATTTTTATTTGTCCTTTGGTGTGCCTTGGGGACAAAAAGGTTGGGAACAACTGCCGTATAGGATGAGGGCATATAGGTTTGTGGGCCCCCCCTTGCAAACACAGGTTGACTGGAGCTGACCTGTACAGTATTGTCCGGAGCGTCCTGGACATGAGAGACTGGTACTTCATGGGTATGGGGTATCTGTAATGTCTCGTGGTCGCATGATATCTTGGAATATCTTGGAACAGCCAGACCTGGTACACGAACAGAAGTTTCCAGCTCATATCCTGGACGTTATGTTCCTGCTGACGCACCAAGCGTCACCTGGCGTTGTCTGTGTACATGAGGCAGGCCTGCACATGCCTGCAGGAGACAAAAGCCAGGGTCACGTCCATCTTCAGCGCCATCCTGAAGGTCGACTCAACAAAGAGGGCAAGCTGTGATCCGGGTTGTTGCTGCATCCTGTGTGTTTTGTCTTAATATTTACACACCTGACGTGTGTCTGTTGCTGCGCAGGGGCACACCAGCAGGAGTTGGTGGTGCGTGCAAAAATAAAACATACAAATATATGCAGTGTTTTGTGGAATGTCGTATTTTTATATGTGTTGATCAATGGGGCTATCATTCATATGCATTATTTGGTAGCACTGCATAAATGAGTCCTCTAGATTTATAACCCAAAGGGTTTGCTTTTCAGTAGCTGCAGCGCATTAAATTTCCTGAAGGAAACCTCCCTATGAGATTAATCATTCAAGACTTAAATGGATGAATAAGTATTAATTATGTATTATTATTTTAGATGTTCCTAACAGACCCTTGCTATTTGTTTGGGCCTCCAAGGTCTCTCTCAGGTACTGCCACCTGATCGTCCTGTTTTTCTCTGTACCTGAGTGTCCAGACCATAAGGCCATGGATCGGCTGAGGTCACCAGGGGTCTTTTCAACCACACTTTGTCTGGTCTTTCACATAGAACATATGGCAAAATGTCCCAGGCAACACAGGCAACTAAGGTACTCAAAAACTAAGGTACGGTTGATGTAGATGGCTACATTCTATGCTGGTAAGGAAAACAACGTAAATATTAGATCAGGCCAAAAACATTCCGAAAAAGAATGCACTGGTGAGCTTGGTAATGCCAAAAGACCAGGAAGAGGAGGAAAAGCAAGTGCAAAGAAAAATTATTTCCCACAAAAACAGGAAAGACAGATTAGAGTTAGCCAAAGATCATCTAAAAGAACCGATACATTTGTGAAGAATGATAATGAGAAGGGAAGGAGCTTCCAAAGATCCAAAGCAAGCCACAGCAATAGTGTAATACTGGTTATCTATTTCTGCAAGTAGAAGAGAATCACCAATATATAGAGGTGAATGATGTCAGAGGCGGCAAGATGAATTCTTATTTTTTTCTTCTGCAATGTCTGCAGGTCAATCACCAGACCTGAATCCAACTGAGCATGCATTTCACTTACTGAAGGCAAAATTGAAAGGAAACTACACACATAATAGAAGACACAGTCAACTCACGTGACTGCTATGGACTAAAGGGTTTCTGGGGCAGAAGAAAGGCCAAGGTCGAAGGCAGATGGCTGGTCAGGGTTCTGGGACAGGGGAAGGTCAGAGCCAGAGATACAGGCAGGAGGTTAACGGGGAAGGAAACAAGACACATCAGTAACATAGCGGGTTGGCAATGGGAAAGCAATCCAGAGATGAATGCTGGAAGGTCTGGCATGTAGTTCAGACAACCTGGCAATGATTGGTGGCACTCTACAGGTGAGAGTAGTTGAGCAGACTAGGACAAGTGGCTACAGGAGTGAGAGGTGCACAGGTGCAGGTGATGATAGTAAGGTGCAAGCAGGTTGTGACAGACATACATTCACTGGCCACTTTATTAGGTACACCATGCTAGTAACGGGTTGGTCAGAATTTGGTGTCAACAACATGAAAGCATGGATCCATCCTGCCTTGTATTAACGGTTCAGGCTGCTGGTGGTGGTGTAATGGTGTGGGGAATATTTTCTTGGCACTCTTTGGGCCCCTTGGTACCAATTGAGCATTGTTACAATGCCACAGCCTACCTGAGTATTGTTGCTGACCATGTCCATCCCTTTATGACCACAATGTACCCAACTTGTGATGGCTACTTTCAGCAGGATAATGTGCCATGTCATAAAGCTGGAATCATCTCAGGCTGGTTTCTTGAAGATGACAATGAGTTCACTGTACTCAAATGGCCTCCACAGTCACCAGATCTCAATCCAATAGAGCATCTTTGGGATGTGGTGGAACGGGAGATTCGCATCATGGATGTGCAGCCCACAAATCTGCGCCAACTGTGTGATGCCATCATGTCAATATGGACCAAACTCTCTGAGGAATGCTTCCAGCACCTTGTTGAATCTATGCCACAAAGAATTGAGGCAGTTCTGAAGGCAAAAGGGGGTCCAACCCGTTGCTAGCATGGTGTACCTAATAAAGTGGCCGGTGAGTGTATACAGGAGGCTAGATGTCTCGGGGCAGAGTGAAGAACATCCGCATAGGTTGGCCATCTTGTGTCGGGCAAGCTTTCCGACAGAAGCTGTGAAGCCTCATGTAAACAGAGGTAAGGTGAGTGATCTGCACAAAAGTTACTGGTCTTATCTTGCTGAAATTTTGACTGTTTTACAAACGGTTTGGTTTCTTAAAAACGTTATTAGTGTGGTTACAACCCGGGATGCGTAAACATGTTGAAATAGCAGCTTTTCACTTAAAAATGACTTAGTTGTGCAGCTTAGCCAAAGTTGTGCATCATGGATAGGCTACTAGCCAGTAATTTTACATGGAAGGGAGAGGCAGAATTTGTCTTTATTTTCCGTTTAACTTATGTTGCACATGATTTTCATTTTTGGGTTGGTTTGTTTAACATTTTATATCATGACTTCGACAGGTTATAAAGTGATTTTCAAAGGGCATTAGCCCAGTGTGTGTGTGTGTGTGTGTGTGTGTATGTGTCCCAGTCTCAGGTAAGTACTGGCAGAGCCACCCAGAGCTCCATGACATTCCCATCTACTATGCCTAATTTCTGGCCAGGAAGTGCATGACAGTCTACCAGACGTACATCAATGCTATGAACAACAAGATCAGGATGGCCATTAGCATCAACAACCCCTTTGTATTCAAGCACATTAGCAACCTCAAGGTCTCAGAAAAACCTCAAAGTCTGAGACGTGAGGACAGAGGAGCCCACAGCCCAGTGTGTGTGTGTGTGTAATGTATGTGTATATGTATATAATGAATGTGTATATGTGTACGTGTATATGACGTATAATTGCTTACGTTATTGTGTAATGTTTAGGTGTTTTAAGTTAAATCTGATTTTAAATAAAATAAATGTAATTGAAGTGTATGTGTTAGTCAGTTGATTTCCATGGAGACAGTGGAGATGAAGTATCAATGTTTCAGAGGTGGGTAAGCTGTTCATTTAACTTTGGCATCCACTGCAGCCCTGACGTGTAAAAAATATTTTCATTCAAAACTAGAAGTATGGATGTGTATTGTTGTTTGTGTCAAGACATCAATTCATACTACTGTACTGGTATGCAGTGTGATAAATATCACAGGTGGGAATGTCAACATGCAGCCTTTCTTATGGCCTGTTTGTGATAGGAAACACTGTAGTCTACCTATTTCTGAACATTAATCTATTTTTAGGGCATAACATTCTACACAACTATGCAGTATCATAAATACATATTTGATGTTAACAAGAAACCAAACCGCTTGAAAATCGGTTGAAATTTGAGCAAGTTATGTATTTTAAAAGTTCATGTCTCAATACACACACAATGTAATGGGTGAGCAAGCTGCCCGACACAAGATGGCCGCCATGTGCAGACGTTTGACACCGTAAGCGAGCAACGTGGATGAGGCATCTAGCCTTCTGTATATATCTAGAGTGACAGACTTGTAGTCAAAACTTTTATGACAAAAACATTTAGACAAACAATCCATGACCAGCTGGCATTCACTGCTATAAATCTGTACTCAAATGTAGCTATGTGGGAAAGAGCAGATAAACATAAACGTGGGCGTGCAGCCTCTGGAGGTGGGGCCAGCCCAGCCCATATATAACCAGCACCAAATGGGCTGATTAAGTTTATCTCAGCTAAATTGTATGTTGTATGTGTAATATTTCATGTTTTCATTGTAGGGATGTAACGGTGTCAGAAATATTGTAATATTGTGATAATAAATGACTTGATAGTTACTTTAGTGACTAATTTCCCTCAGGATCAATAAAGTTCAATCTAATCTGAACCTAATATGATCTAATCTAATCTAATCTAAAAGTGCCTCAGTATTACCGTGGGGTGTCTCAGTATTACCGCAGAAATGTAATGATATGGAAAGATAGGGCTCTAGGCAAAAACTGGAACATCAACTACAAAGACCATGATCCTTTGCACTTGCCTGTGAACCATTGCACTCCTGCCGGCAGACCTCATGCCGTGAAAAAAATGCACAGAAAAATGTGCAGCGATACTATGGATGTATTCTAATATATCCATGAGTGAGTACATTAAAGTACATTAAAGTACATTAAAATCATGGATGCTCCCACGATGACAAAGAAGAGAAGAAACGGAGAAACACAGGGCAATGTGAAACACTACCAGTCTGCCCTGAGATACATACATTACAGCTGGGCTGTAAAGTGCCTCCTTGCAGTCCCAAAGTGTGTGTTAAGTTTCTCATTTTTTAAAATATGTTAATATATTTTATGTTTGGTGTGATTTTTTTATAGTGACCCCTTGTGGTAGCGGCAGGTTTGTGTGTTATTTTTGGGGTGGATGTAGAAATCTGCCTCTTTGGATGTAGAAATCTGTCCGTGTCATTACTGTTGTGATTTTGTTTTATATTTATGTACCTGGCAAATGGCATGATAACTGTACATCTGCACAGCATGTGAGAAACTCAAAAATAAAAAACATGAAAAATAGTAATCAGATGTCTGAGCTTGAGTGTGACACTGTTTCACCAGTTAAAACAGCCTTTACAGTGGGAGTTGTTAAATTAACGTAGTTACTTTAATAAAACTGTACAGTAATCAAACCTCAAGCCAACCCTGGAACGGAGAGGTGGAGGTTGGAGATCTTTAGTTGTTACTGTTAAGCACAACAGCATAGGTTAAGCAGATTGCTGCAAATGTACTATTAATGCAAGCTAGCTGCTAAGCTACTGCTAGTGAATCATCACCATCTTACTCGGCACAGTGACTATGTACGTAACTGAAGCACAGCCAAAAAAGTTAACATGGCAGAATTGGGAGAGTTAAAGAAAAAGCGATCTTATGCACAAAGGATTTTAAATAGGAGGGCAAGTGCCAATGATTTTATGTGGATCGTTTAACTGAACAAGACCTCAAAGGTGAACTGAGGGCACTAAAGGGCAATTATGCTGTGGTCTGTAATATCAGTTTTGCTTATATTGCTGTTATGGAAGAAGAAAATGCAAGCAGATTTGTAGAGGATGTGGCTGATGTGCGGAAAAGGCTGCAAGATTGCTGCACAAAGTATCCAGACACAGTGATGAGGGTAAAAAAGACATTGTGGTCCTGCTCTGTAACAGGTCAATTTAGCAGCCTGAAAGCTCAACTTGAGGATGTCTTTGGCCAGGCTGAAGCACTGAATCACAGTATGATTTAGTGCATGCAGCATTGGAGAGCAGAGTTGAGGCACTGGTGGAGTTCGTATGGGACTGGGACCTCTATGTCCCTGATAAGGAGGTGAATATCATGTGGGCCTACCTCAAAAACTGTAGGGAGAAGAGCAGAATGACTGTAGCTGCACCAAGTAACCGCACACGCAATTGAAGTAGGTCAGCACATGGTGGTCTTGGTGTCCTCTTAAGCAGGGTAAAGAAAGGAGGGGATGTTGATGGCAGTGAGAAGTTTGGCTCAGAACATGATGATAGTGCACAACGTGCAGGTGCAGGCCCAGCAACTTACCCAATGGCTGCAGGGACTGGCAGCGCACCAAATGATGATATGAACTATTCTAATGGTGCACAAGGCATGGAAGCCCTGCCGGGGTCAGCCCAAACATCACCACAGAGGCATCTACCACAGTGGCCCATGAATCTAGTCTAGGCTAGTACACCTTGGCAGCAACAAGGAGCACACACTGTACCACCAGATACTGTTGGAGCAGGACAGGGAATGTCTGCCAGCTCTCAGGGATTAATCAGGCCCAGGATTGAGCTCGCACCCCTGAACTTGCCTAACTTCTATGGGGACAGGAGAAATTATTGGAATGGAAGAGTAACTGGGGGAACTCTTCGGGCATCGGCTTGACCCACGGGCTCCCCAGAATGTAGGCTCTTTTACTTGTTGTACAGCATCGTTGACACGGTGAGACGTGAACTCAGACTGTCTCATTGCTGTACTGCTGGGAGGTCTTCTGGATTTTGGAGGACTGTCATGGGGAACATGTCGCAGATGGCTGACATCATCGTACTAAAGCTACAGGACTTACCAGCTGTGCTGGTGTCAATTTGTGAGCGTTTCATGCGCTTGATTGCCTTCGATGATTATGTATAATTTTTCTGTGTAATTATTCTCGAGTGCAGTGGATTCTCACTTCCTTCTATGAGAATCTCATTGAGACCTACTGCTTCATCTGAACATTCAGAATCAAATCATGGGGCTGTCACCAGACATTCAGCTGCCCGATTTGATCCGGAGGGAGCACAATAACCCAACCCACAATCACTTGAGAAAGCTTAAGAAAAGGAAGCGGGGAAGAAGAGGGGGTGTTAAACTGCAGCTAAGGAAATGTCTCCCCCTGCCCTCCCTGATTATGGGAAATGGGCAGTCGCTATGAAATAAACTTGACGAGCTACAAGGGAATGCTTGTTTCCTCCAGAACGAGAGGGACTGCTGTGTTATGGCATTCACAGAGACCTGGCTTACTGGAGACGACTCGGACAATGATGTTCGGTATTCCATTTTGTGTGGATCATGGAGCAAAGGCAACAGGGAAATCCCGTGGAGGGTGCATGTGCATCTGCGTCAACAAACACTACTGCAGCTCTGTGACTGTCAGGAAAAGGCTGTGTACACCTGATGTGAAACTCCTGTCGGTGTCGGTCTGCCTATTCTACTTATCCTGTGAATTTCCCCCGGTATTCATAACAACTGTGTGCATCCACCCAAAAGCAAACCCTGCCTTAGCCAAAAATGTTATATTTGATGTAGTACAGAAACTACAATCACTGTCACCTGAAGAACCTACTTTCATACTTTTTTTAACCATGTGTCCCTAAAAAAGTCCCGACCTCATATCTACAGGATAAAATATTGGATCTCTGCTCTGGTACAATAAAGGAAATATGCAAATCATTGCCCCTGCCCCTCTAGGGTCTGCTGACCATAACTGTGTGCTGCTCCTCCCTACATATAAAACTGCTCTAAGGAGAGAAAAAATCCAGACCAAAGAAGTCAAACTCGGTCTGAGGAATCCACTGCTTGTCTCCACGGATGTTTTGACTGTACAGATTGGGAGATATTCATAGACTTACTCCTCTGTTTCTTTCTACGAAAGCATGATCGTCCCTACCAAAACGATTAAGGTTTACCCCGATAATAAACCTTGGATAACTAAGGCAGTTAAATCTAGCCTACAGAGGAAGAGACTATCATTCAGGCAGGGAGGGGCCCCTGAAAGAGAAGCAGCCAACAAGGAACTCAAAGTTGAATATTAAGGGCTAAACAAAAATTTAAAAGATTCACATTTTTGACCATTACACCTGGTCTCAGGAACAGAGATAATAAGAGTCACAGTTCGTCTCCATGTACCTGGTCACAGCCGCTGTCGGTTGCTCTGATGGCCACGATCCTCTTATTCTATCTGTAGAATATCAATTCTGCAACTGCAAAATCAACAGCCAGACATTTTGATGCTGGGAACATTTACTATCTCAATTTATTTCTCAGTGTTTTTATCTCATTAAGAATGAATGGGGAACAATGGTACTTCCGTTGCCACAATGCGCCCGCATACATCATTGTATACAAACAGTAAAAGGGTCTATAGGGCACACAAAGGAGTGGTGGATGCTTTGTTGACTTTTCCTCAGCTTTTAACACCATCCAGCCTCATATCTTAGCCATGAGGTCGATTGAGGGTTTTAATCTGAGTTTTAATCTAGTTACAAGTACCTTGGCACAGTCATAGACTCTAATCTCAGCTTCGGAAGGAATTGTGAGGCAGTGCGCATAAAGAGATACTCTGTCAAATTGTAAAGCAGGCTAGTAAGCTTACAGGTGAGTCGCAACTCAATCTGCAATCTACATCTCACAGTTGCAGTGTAGGGCGAGTGCCATTCTACAACAACCCTCGATTTTGAGCAAGACAGCGAGGGGTAGGCCGTACCCCTAAGAAATGGGACACCCCTCGCTACGTCATCACCCCTCGCTCCGTCATCATCCCTTGCCGCCCATTTGTGTCATCATCCCTTGCCATTAGCTGGCTGCGTCCACGGAGGCTACAAACAAAGGAAGATGCCGTTCTACGATGTCAGTTTCCTGCACTTTTTAAATGTTTATGCACTTGTCTGCGGTCAGATGACGTCAGAGAAGAACACTACTCATGGATTCAATGACGGTATGTTTGCCATTATATTTACCTACGTAACATGGTAAACATTAGCAAACAGCACAGCTGGACACGTAGCCGGCTGAGCCGCTTGCTAATGTTTATGTCATTTACGTTTCCTCTGAAATAGTGTATTTGTGCAGTTGTTAAATCGTGGGTCAGTGACGTGGGGTTTGAATTTATTTTTTTGTTCCTTCAGGCGGATTGTCCACCTATGTACAGCAGGGTAGATGCAAATGTGCCCATCATACGCTTGTGGTTCGATGAAGAGGCTGCAGTCATCTGGAAATCAACTGGAGGTCCTATGTTCAATTTCCCCGAGGCAACAGTACATATTGTGTTGTTTGCTTTCATAGCAATTGTAAATACTGTTTGTTTTGTTCCTTGTATATTATGTATATTGTTTTCACAGTAGTGTAGGGTTTCTGCAACTATCTGCAATAAATGCTTTTTTAAATCACACTTGTATTGAGCACAACTGTTGAATGGATGCACATCTAGAACAGCTATTATGTAGCACATTTATTGCTGAGCCTGCTGTACAGTAAACTCATCTGAATTTGTACAACAGAGAGTTGAAAGGTGAGGGACACGGATTGAGTACAGGACAGGGGAACAGAACTCAAGAAGTTACAGTCAAGTGATGAAATTACAATAACAATAGAGCCAAGCCTGACTGCAGAGACTCTTTGGCACGTCTGTAGCACAACCAGGTAACTGTTTGAACAGAAGGTTTTCTTTAGGATGCTTCTTTTTAGAAGTGGTTGACTACAGCAGGAAGGGTCATATCTAATGTAATACATATCTATGAAAAACTTTCTTACACAACACTGACAAATGTTTGCACTCGTAAATGTCGGAGTTAAATAAAAAAAATGGAATGGTATGGATTTCTTTTTGTTGATTACTTGCAAGCCACACAGGCAGCAGCTCGCATTGGCAGCACAATAGTTATGATTGAACAATGCATTAATGGATACTCACTCCCACAGATGCTTGGACACTACTGTGGATTTCATGAATTGTTTTTCATGTTTTCTCTGGTATTTTATGAGATGCCGAGTCTACTCTGGCGTCCCTGAGGATACAGGATAACACGGTGAATTACATAGTAACGTGAAATCACGTAATCATACCGGTCTAACGATAAAGAAAATAGTCAAGTGCTACCTAGCAAATGGACTAAACACCAAACACTCATAAAAAGAGCCGTGTTATGGATTACAAGATACCTCAGCTCGACAAATAACTAGCGTGGTAACATGAAAGTTTCGCGACAACGATAACGTCGGCGAAACACACATTACTACACAATTAACCGCAACGGCAGTTCAAATGTAACGTAAAACATGAGCATCATAATGTAATAATGTATGTTCATCATGGAAATCCTGATAAACTGCTTAAAAACTTACATTTATGGGACTCCTTTAGCGGTTGACATGCTGAAGCCATCCCGATGCCGCTCTCAACGCGTACCCCTTGGTTTTAAGGGCGGTCCGGAGCTTACTTGGTTTTAAGGGGTGTGTAACCCTTAATCATACCCCTTCGTCTTGGTCGAGTTGAGAATTGGGACACCCCGTGGTCTCGCGTGAACGCGCAATAAATGTCATAAGAGCACCTTTATACCTGCGGCTATTGAACTAACTAACTAACTAACTAATTTACTAACTAATTAATTAATCAATCAATCAATCAATCAATCCCCATATGTTAGTCCTGCACAGTCACGGAATAAGAAAAGAGAGGAGGAAGTGGAGGTGGTGGAGGACAGATAGGGAGAGACCAAGAGGAGAGTGTGAACCCGATTCACACCCACAGACAGAGCAGAGAAGATAGAACTCAATTAGCCGGGTACCCCCGCCAGAGTCAACCTAAAGCAGCTTATCTAGGATTTATGGTATATCTGTAGGCTCTGTCAAAAAGGAGGGTTTTTAACCTACTCTTGAAGGTAGAGAGGGTGTCTGAATCCCAGACTGAAACTGGTTGAAGGTTCCACAGGAGAAGGCCTTGGACCTTACTTGTGCTAGCCTGTCCATCCTGGGTACGGATGCCCTCCTCTGTCTCTCACCCTGAGGTTTTTCCCTTTTTTTTCCTTTTCTTCTCACTGCGGTTCCGCCTGCCTTCTACTCTGGACTGATTCAATTGATTCATTGATTTATTTATATCCTGAATTGGTAACCATCAGTACTGTTTTGCTTGTGCCCGCCTGTCCGTCCTGGGTGAGGATCCCCTCATCTGTCTCTCACCCTGAGGTTTCTCCCCTTTTTTTCCCTGTCAGGATTTTTCTTGGGAGTTGTTCCTCAGCCTTTGCGAGGGTCTAAGGACAGGGGATTTTTACCATGTACATATTGTTGCTCCCTTTGTAAAGTGTCTTCAGATAATGGCTGTTATACAATGGCACTTAAGACAAATAAAGTTGAGTTGAGATGATATATATGGCTGGACTACTGCAACTCTTTACTGGCTGGAAGCTCCAATAGGTCGCTGAGAACTCTGCAGCTCATTCAGAACGCGGCAGCTCGTGTCCTGACTAAAACCAGGAAGAGAGATCACATCTCTCCAGTTCTGGCCTCATTGCACTGGCTTCCTGTACCTTTCAGGATCCAGTTCAAAATCCTTCTCCTTGTCTATAAAGGTCTTCATGGTCTGGCACCCTCTTATATCTCAGTTCTGATAAAACCCTATTGCCCCACTAGGACACTTCGTTCTCTGAATACAGGCCTACTTGTGGTTCCAAGAATCTCTAAGTCTAGATGGGGAGCCAGAGCCTTCAGCTACCAAGGCCCTCTGTTATGGAGCCATCTACCAGTTTCATTCCGGGAGGCAGACACCCTCTCTACCTTTAAGAGTAGGTTAAAAACCCTCCTTTTTGACAGAGCCTACAGATAAATCCAAGATAAGCTGCTGTAGGTTAAGTCTGCTGAGGGTCCCCAGCACATTGAGCTCTACCTTCTCTGCCTTCTCTGTGGGTGGGAATCAGGTTCACGTTCCCTCTGGCTTCTCTCTCTCCTCTTGGCCTCTCCCTGTCTGTTTTCCATCTCCTCCTCTTCCTCCCTCTCCTCCTCCACCACTCCTTCCTCTCCTTTTTATTTTTTTATTTTTATTTTTTATTCTTATTTTATTATTATTTATTTTTTTATTTTTTTGATATATAAGTATATAATAAAATCCAGAACTGATCCCAGAAATTAATCTTAACAGCACTATTTCCTGAAATGAAGCACGTAATGCAATTCTAGGCTGTTAAATGTATGAAAAAAAGCTACAGTGATTAGTGCTCCACGAAGGAGCACTATTGTTCTCCTGCACGTTTCTGCTATATATTATTATTATTATAATACCAGGTCGTCTTGCGACAAACTTTGAAGCTTCACAGCTCGAAAATGATTGATCACACACACACAAATGATACATCAAAACGTGCGGCTCACCTCAGCAAGTATGCAATTTTTGTTTCTCAACAAAATTCCATTTTTTGGCCCCACCAGGGTCAAAGCCTGGAAAACAGGGGCCCCTGCCATCTTTGACTCGCGACTGTCGAGCATTCACAGCAAAGCCATACATTCACGTAGAAACTGTATTTCAACTTCAAAACACAGGAAAACTTGTCCTCTCTGGCTGTACCGTCAGGACTCATCCGACCATCCACTTCACCTGCTGGCGCTGGCTACTTCTTTGTCAGTAAGAAGGATGGCGGCCTGCAACCCGTGCATTGACGGGGGCATTAACACGGTCCGCAATCGCTACCAGCTCCCACTGATGTCTACCACCTTCGACCTGCTCCAGGGGGCTTCCATCTTCACCAAACTGGATCTGCAAAATGCTTACCACCTAGTTCGTATTAGACAGGGTGATGAATGGAAGACTGCCTTCGATACTCCCTCTGGACACTACGAATACCAAGTCATGCCATTCGGGCTAACGAACGCTCCAGCTGTCTTCCAGGCCCTTATTAATGATGTCCTTAGAGACATGATTAATCCTTTCATTTTTGTCTATTTAGATGACATTTTGATTTTCTCCAAATCACTACAAGAGGATCACTGGCATGTGTGGAGTGTCCTACAGAGGCTGCTGAAGAACCACCTTTTTGTTAAGGCCCAAAAATTTTCGCAAACTTTTACAGGAGGTTCATTCGTAACTTCAGCTCTGTGGCCGCTCCACTCTCACCAAGAAGTCGAGTACACCGTTCTTCTGGACACCCAAGGCGGAGGAGGCATTCCAGAATCTCAAACACTGCTTTTCTTCAGCGCGCGTGCTGGCCCTCCCTGATCCATCACTGCCCTTTATTGTGGAGATAGATGCGTCCAATGTTGGGGTCAGCGCTGCCCTCTCCCAGAGATCCAAGCTGCATCCTTGTGCGTTCTTCTCTCGCCACCTCAACCCAGCAGAGTCTCGTTATGACGTAGGGGACCGTGAGCTGCTGGCGGTAAAGATGGCACTGGAAGAATGGAGGCACTCTCTCGAACTTGCAATACCTCCAGCAGGTCAAGCATCTGAAACCTCGCCTGGCCCGGTGGGACCGATTCTTCAGTCATTTTGAGTTCACACGCTCATATCGTCCTGGCTCAAAGAACACCAAGCTGGATGCATTGTCCAGGCAGTTCTCCACTCATGACAAGGAGGGGGGAGCTCAGCACTGTGGTCCCAGCCTCCTGCATAGTTGCCCCGATCTGTTGGGATATCGAGACAGCGGTCAAGCGGGCTCAACGGCAGGAACCAGATCCTGGTACAGGTCCTCCATCTCCTGTTCGTACCCAGGCAGATTCGAGCCAAGGTCCACTAGTGGGGCCACTCGTCCTGCCTCGCTGCACACCTTCGAGTTCCTTCGCAGGCGGTTCTGGTGGGCAGGCATGGAAGAGGAGGTGAGGACCTTTGTGATGGCCGGCCCAGTGTGCACCCAGAGCAAGAATCCCTGCCAGCCTCCTCAAGGTCTGCTTTGCCCCCTGCCTACCCCGAGACGTCCCTGGTCCCATATGTCTACAGACTTCGTCACTGGTCTCCTGAAGTCAGAAGGTAACACTGTGATTTTAGTTATGATCGACAGGTTCTCTAAGGCCTGTCGGTTTATGCCATTACCCAAACTTCCCTATGCATTTGAGACTGCTACCCTAATTTTTACCCATGTTTTCTGAGTCTTCGGCCCCCACACGACATTGTGTCGGACTGTGGGCCCCAGTTCACGTCTCGGGTGTGGCAGGCGTACGCCCACAACACCCTCCAGTCCTCTGCAACCAGCCTATCTCCAGGAGCTTAACATCGGGGTGCCCTCAGTCCACCACCACATGAGGTGTTGTCGGAGGGTGTGGAGGGACACACGCAAGGCGCTACTTCTGAGTTCCAGGTCTTCCCACGTCCAAGCCAACCGTCGCAGGAGGCCAGCCCAGCGTTTCTGCCCGGGCCAAAGAGTTTGGTTGTCCACCACAGATCTTCCTCTGTGCATCGAGTGCTGCAAGCTGGTGCCCCGCTACGTTGGTGACTCAGAGAATCAGCCTCGTCTCCTACCAGCTCCAGTTGCCCCGGTACCTCAGAATTCACCCCACCTTCCACGTGTTCCCACCTTGTATTCCCGCCGTGTCCGGGGTGGGCTGCAGTACTTGGTGGATTGGGAGGGCTACAGTCCTGAGAAGAGCTCCTGGGTTCCGGTCCGGGATATTTTGGACAAGGACCTCTGCAAAGACTTCCACCGCGCACACCCTGACTGTCCGGTTAACGTCCGGAGACGTTCGTGGGGGGGCGGGGGTCCTGTTAAGAGCATTGACTCTTCTGGCCACTAGTGGTCGCTGTTGGACACTTAGCAGTTTGGTTGTGTTTGTTGGTGTGTTTCCGTTTGTCACATGTTTGTCACAACCGGACTGTAAGGGCCCTTTGTGTTTCTAACCTTTTGGAACTTTGTTATCTGTTTTCTGTGGTTTTTGCCTTTTTATTGGATGCCAGAGTGCCAAAGCCTTCTGAGTTTGAGGATCATCTTAGTTTGCCTTTTTGAATAGATTAAACAGCCTTTTGTAATGCAGCTCTGCTCTTGGGTCTTCTTTTCCTTGTATTCAAACCCTCCACTGTAGCAGAGCAGTGAGAGCTCCAGTTTGCCGAGCTGACAACCCGGGTTTCGATTCCTGTGCTAGCCCTAATAGATTTGGCATTTTCAATTCCGCTAGAGTGGGAGAGACCAACTGTCGAGAGTGTGGGACCACTGAATATTCAGCGCTCATTTTTCTTTTTACACTGCTCCCAGCCACACTGTAAGCAGTAGGAAAATTATTTTTTCCAGTTTTGTGCCCTTTCATACAATGTATGCCATAAACCTGTGCGGCTTATAACATTTAAACGGCGAGCCTCAAAGTCAGATCAGGGCGTTATTGAGACTCTCCCCTGCGTGGCAGTGAGCTTATATTCCAGATAGGTGCAAGCATTGTCTCCCTAGAGCCAAGTGTAGCATTTACACAATTTCTTTTTTCCCTTAAGAATGAATTTTTTTTATTTTTTATTTAACCTTTATTTAACCAGGAAGTGCCCATTGAGATTAAGAACCTCTTTTTCAAGGGAGACCTGGCCAAGATAGGCAGCAGTAAATACAACACAGTTACAGTGAAGAAAATAAGTATTTGAACACCCCCCTATTTTGCTATTTCTCCCACTTAGAAATCATGAAGGGGTCTGAAATTTTCATCGTAGGTGCATGTCCACTGTGAGAGAGATAAACTAAAAAGAAAAATCCAGAAATCACAATGCATGAGTTTTTGATGATTTATTTGTGTGATATAGCTGCAAATAAGTATTTGAACACCTGAGAAAATGAATGTTAATATTTGGTACAGTAGCCTTTGTTTGCTATTACAGAGGTCAAACGTTTCCTGTAGTATTTCACCAGGTTTGCACACACTGCAGGAGGGATCTTGGCCCACTCCTCCACACAGATCTTCTCTAGATCAGTCAGGTTTCTGGGCTGTCGCTGAGAAACACGGAGTTTGAGCTCCCTCCAAAGATTTTCGATTGGGTTCAAGTCTGGAGACTGGCTGGGCCATGCTAGAACCTTGATATGCTTCTTACGGAGCCACTCCTTGGTTTTCCTGGCTGTGTGCTTCGGGTCGTTGTCGTGTTGGAGACCCAGCCACGACCCATCTTCAATGCTCTGACTGAGGGAAGGAGGTTGTTGCCCTTGACATGTGCTGGTTTAAGCAGGGGAACCTTTTGTGCCATGCATGATTTCAAATCATGACTTAGTGTATTACCTACAGTAACCTTGGAAACGGTGGTCCCAGCTCTTTTCAGGTCATTGACCAACTCCTGTCGTGTAGTTCTGGGCTGATTCCTCACCTTTCTTACAATCATTGAGACCCCACGAGGTGATATCTTGCATGGGGCTCCACTCCGTTTGATTCACTCCGTCATGTTTAGCTTCTTCCATTTTCTAATGATTGCTCCAACAGTGGACCTTTTTTCACCAAGCTGCTTGGCAATTGCTCCGTAGCCCTTTCCAGCCTTGTGGAAGTGTACAATTTTTGTTGGACAGCTCTTTGGTCTTCGCCATGTTACAAGTTAAAGTCTTACTGATTGTCTGGGGTGGACAGGTGTCTTTATGCAGCTAATGACCTCAAACAGGGGCATCTGATTCAGGATGATACATGGAGTGCAGGTGGACTTCTAATGGATGGACTAACAGGTCTTTCAGGGTCAGAATTCTAGATGATACACAGGTGTTCAAATACTTATTTGCAGCTGTATCACACAAATAAATCGTTAAAAAATCATGCATTGTGATTTCTGGGTTTTTCTTTCTCTCTCTCTCTCTCACAGTGGACATGCACCTACGATGAAAATTTCAGACCCCTCCATGATTTCTAAGTAGGAGAAATAGCAAAATAGGGGGGTGTTCAAATACTTATTTTCTTCACTGTACATATAACAGATACAATTAAAATAAAAATAAGAAGCAATCAAATCACAAAAAACAACTACATGTAACGGAGTCGGCCTCAAGTATTTTCAATTTAGATTTGTATGTCCTCAAAGAAATTAACTCTTTTAGCCTCCAGTCAGTTTGAAAGGCATTCCAGGCTGAAGGAGCAGAGTAAACAAAGGCTCTTTTACCCAGTTCAGTATGTGCAAAAGGCACTGAAAGCAACAGGTAGTCTTGTGAGCGAGATGAGTAAGAACCAGGATTTCTTTGTACAATCAAGGAGCAGATATAAGAAGGCAGCAGACCAAGCATTGCCTTATATATAAAAATATACCAGTGACTGAGCCTTCGGGCGGCCAGAGAAGGCCATCCGACCCGAGAGTATAGCTGGCAGTGGTGTGTCAAGGGTTTGCAATTTGTAATGAACCTCAGGGTAGCAAAATAAACAGTATCGATCATATGAAGACATTTAGCAGAAGCATTCATGTACAAAATGTCTCCATAGTCTAATACTGGTAAAAAGGTAGCAGCAACAAGTCGCTTATTAGCATTAAAAGAAAAACACAGCTTGTTTCGAAAGTAGAAACCCAATCTTATCCTTAGCTTCTTTACAAGTGTCTCTATATGCTGCTTCAACGTGAGTGAGTCGTCTATCCAGACACCTAGGTATTTATATTCTTGTACAACCTCTATTTTATTTCCCTGAAGAGTGGTCACTGAGGGGAGAACCTGTGGTCTTTTTCTAGAATTGGAGAACAGCATAAGCTTTGTCTTGTCTGCGTTGAGAACAAGTTTCAGCTGACATAGCGAATGCTGGACAACAGCAAAGGCTTTCTGCAAGGATTCAATGGCCTTAGCCAGCGTAGATTCGCAGCAATAAATAATTGTGTCATCAGCATAGAAATGCAAATTTGCATTTGTCACATTTAGACCCAAGTGATTAATATAAATAATAAATAAAAGTGGACCTAAAACAGAACCCTGTGGCACCCCCTTGTGGACAGTATCAAAAACAGAACACAGGTCGTATTTGATGCACTGAGTCCTATTACTGAGGTAGTTGGTAAACCAGTTGACTGCTTGCTCTGAGATTCCAGAGTTCAAGAGTCTAAGTTTTAAAATATCGTGGTCAACCGTGTCAAACGCTTTTGACAAATCAATAAAAAGAGATGCACAATGTTGTTTCTTGTCAAGTGCAACAGAAATGTCATTTATCACCTTCATTGCAGCTGTGATGGTACTATGCTTTTTTCTAAATCCTGATTGAAATTTAGATAGAATAGAGTTAGAATCTAGAAACAGCTTAACTTGCTTACTCACAAGAGTTTCAAGAACTTTGGCTAACACTGATAAATTAGATATTGGCCTATAATTAGTTAGAATTGCTGGGTCTCCCCCTTTTAATAAAGGTAAAACAAAAGCTGATATCCATACTGCGGGAATTTCATTCCTCTCCACTGTCAGATTAAAAATAAATGCAAGAGGCTCTGCAACAAAATCAGCTGCCAGTTTCAAAAAGTACGGTTCAATTAAATCAGGTCCAGAGGGTTTTCTGGGATCTAAATCTATTAGTGCTCTGTGAACTTCTTGGGTAGAGAAGGGTACAAAATGGAAACGCTGCCCAGAAAATGTAGGAAGGCCAATGGGGGGTCTGTCGGGGACAGATCTCACATAGTCAAAAAGAGAACCAGACCTTATAAAATGCTTGTTAAAACAATTCAATATCTCCATTTTATCATATACAGGGACAGAGTCCTTTAAGATATATGTAGGTGGGGTTGGGGAGTTTTTACTCACAGAAAAAGAGTTAATAACTTTCCAAAATTTTCGTGGATCATTTAGGTTCTCAGTGGTGACAGACAAGTAATATTCAGATTTGGCTTTCTTGATAATAGAAGAGCATTTGTTTCTAAGTTGTCTGAAAACAAGCCAATCAGCGGGAGAACCTGTTTTCCTTGCCTTTGCCCAAGCCAGGTTACGCTCATATAGATTTGCTGCTAACTCTGGAGAGAACCATGGGTTATCTCGGCCTTTTACCCTGAATCTTCTCATAGGGGCATGTCTATGTACGATTTGCATAAAACCATCCCTAAAGAAAGTCCAAGCTAACTCCACATCAGGGATCAGACCAATTTTGTTCCAATCAAACTTAAACAAGTCATGAAGATAAGCTTGCTCATTAAAAAGTTTGAGATTCCTCTTAAGAATGATACGTGGCGTTAATTTAGACATCTTTGTGTTTCTGACAGCTGCAACAATACAATGATCAGTCATTGCAGAACACACCCAGAGAAGAAAATTTATGAGGAACATTTGTCAGAATTAAGTCAATTAAAGTGGACTTCTCAGGGCTCTTAAGGTTTGGCCGAGTGGGTGAATTTACCAACTGGGTAAAATTATTTAAGTCACAGAAGGATTTAAAATCATCTGAGACTGGCTTCATCCAATCCCAATTTAAATCTCCAGCTAAAACAAGTTCATTATAATTTAATCTTGACAGAAAATGCTTCAAAGATTGTAATGCTTCTATGGGGGCGGATGGAGGCCTATAGCACCCAACAACAGTTATGCAAAGGCCCTTGATAATTTCTACCAAAATTTCCAGTTGTTTCCAAATAAGATTCAGACAGAACTACGCAAGCGTCAAATCTTGATTTGATATGGATGGCAACACCACCACCTTTCTTTGGCCTGTCTATTCGATAAACTTTATATCCGACCATGTTTATGTCTTCATCTGCAATAGATTTGGACAACCAAGTTTCCGAAATTACAACAATATCTGCATCTGTTGACTTAACCCAAATCCTAACCATGTCCATCTTGGTTGGCAAGCTACGCACATTGAGATGAACAAATTTTAGACCAGGCAAGGTCTTGAAATCAGATGGTGTCTGGATACACTGTAGCTCAGGGCCAGGGTTAGGTTGCACATTACCAGATAAAAGTAATAATAAGACAATCAATAATCTCTGCTTAGTAACATTGCATGCTGAGAGTGAGCGGGATCTCCCACTGAGTGAGAGATGAGTGTGCAGAGCTAAAAAGCATTGAAGTCGGTGTAAGTCTCTGGGCAGATCAGGTGATAAGTTCATGTCCTGTGCCAAATAACACGGTGGTTGTACAAGTTGAACAGCAGCTGTAATGCAAGTGCATCCGTGTGAAGCATCCAGCAGGTTGAAGACATTGTCAGATGTACTCACCCAGGAATGATCATTTGCCCCCAAATCCCAAAGAGTTGATAAACAAAGTAAAGTCAATAAAAATGCCATATCTTCACAATTCTCAACACTTATTGATGTAGAGAAGGTAGATATCAAACGCAGAGCCGATACAATACAGACAATACACTTGCTACCATCTTGGATGTTCTCCCAATCATAGGAAAATGTCATCTATATGGTTATATTTTGACAAAGCAATTTGAAAAACTGCAGAAACGTGTGGTGTGCTTGTGCTGAAAATTTCATGTCGATAAGCTGTATTGTCTTTCTGCAGTGCCTTCACAAAGAGCATGTGGTCAAGTGCCTTGTGTCTGTTCCTCAGCTAACAGAGAGCCTCCTGCTGGAGCATGCATGTTCACAGAGGGCCTCACAGACACGCAAACACTTCATAGTTAGTTCTGCATTGTATGTGCACTGCAGTGTAGTCCAACCAGGGGCCCCACCAGAAGAAATGCATCTGAAACAATTGGGAAAAAGTACCTATCCCAGAGCAGGGCTCCTAGCGGGGGACCCACCAAAAGATATTGCATCTCAGGTCAATGGGAAAAAAACCCTAATCCCACCATGCCAATTATTCTATGAATTCTGGCGGGGCCCAAAAGTGGCCATCATAAATAAATATGAAAATGACCAAACAACCTAATTTCTCACCAAGTGTACAAACTTCATTTAAGCTTGAGTGTGATGATGAACTTGTGGTCTGTCTGTGTTATTTTCAACATGGACACTTACACACACACATGCTCACACACACGCACACACACACACATGCTCACACACACGTGCTCACACACACACACACACACACACACACACACACACACACACACACACACACTCATAGAATGATGTCTTGTGAGCAATCCAAAGGCAGAGAAAGTGCTGCAAACCAACGGGTACACATCCCGGAGCACTGTGGATTTTCTAGTTTTATGTGCATTAAGATGTAATTGTGTTTTGAATGTGGCATATTTATGGAATTATACAACAAAAACTCAACTGGTTCTTACCATGTAGGCGGCAAAGACGAGCACTCTTTTATGTTTCCCACAAGGCCACTGGGGGTCACTAAGGAGGTTGGGATCATAGTCTGTCACATCCTCCAGACCTCCAGACCACACACCACCACACACAGACACACACACACACACACACACAAATATAAATGTAAAAAACAGGGCTGCAACTACCAAGCAACCTTTTATTTATTTTTTGAATGAACTGATTTACCATTTGATCTATTTCAATCAGAAAATATGATGATAATAATAATGATAACAATAATAATAATGATGTTACATTTGTCAGTCAGTTAATGGGTTCGCCTCAGTTTTTTCTCCCTCATGTAGTAGAAGTAGTCCTGCAGTATTAGTTTCTATACTGCTGCACTTAGTCATGTTTTTAAAGGTTATGTAAAGATTTTTTTTTGGCTGGATTTTAGTTCAAAGTTTTACATGCAGTCATGGATGAATAAGATAATCATTTCTAGACCTTAAGCTTAGAGGCTTTACATTGTTCCCAGCCCCACTTGCATTTGCAAGTGATTGTTACATAACACAATACACAACACAGGGTTTCCCCCAGTGTATTATAAGCCTGGCAGTCTGCACCCCCTGCCAGGCTAAGCGTCATTTGTTTATTTACTTAAAGGCTTTTGTCAGCCACTGTGGTGCATTATGCTACCCAAGCTGCATTCATGTACCATCTAGAACTTAAGAGTCTGAGCAATACAGCAGTTTTTAAAAGATGGATTGAGACAAAATATTATTTGTAATTTGTGGCAGGAATACACACATAGCTGTATTATGGTAATGAAGTATTCAGGACTAAACATAAAAGTCTAGGGGCTCATACAGGGCTCTGTCATTGTGGGTGTGTAAGGGTGTTTATAGATAGCAGGCATGAGTTTTAAGACACATACATGTATTTCACATATATCAAGAGCAGCACAACTTCAACAACTCTCAGATCTCATTCCTGCATCCTGTGTTTGTTAACTCATCCTGTTTTTACATTCTTCTTCTACATTCTATTTGTTTTTTCTCGACAGCCACATTAATACTCTGCTATAACTCCATGGATGAATGTTCTCTTACACATTCTAAAAGAGGACACATGCCTCTTTACACTGCTCTTGACATCATAGGATGATGTTACCAAAAGGTAGGGTATGGCACCAATGTTTTTTTTTTTGAGTGTGTGTGTTACCCATGTCCAGTCCCACAGTGCTGTTCAGTCTGCTGGGTGTGCAGCTCCTGCCTGACATGCTCTGTGTGCTCCTGGACACTGGAATTTGCAGCGTCAGGTCACTGGTTGATGATGGCTTCTGCCTTACCAAGGCATTAGTGGGGTATAGGAACTGGGCGTATGACACTGACTGTGTAGGACAGTGACAGAGAGAAATAGTAATTGTAATTACACCAGAATCTAATGGTACATTACTGCTAATTCATCCCCACAGGAAAATTATTAAAATATGCTTCTGTACCCTGTTGTAGGTCTCCAGTTGAAAGCCCTCTAGCCCAGGAAGCATTTCAAGGGTGGTAGAGATGTTACCAGATGAGTGTCTCCTCCTGGGGTGGTTTAATGTGGGGTCACTGGAGAGATAGCAAGACAGGAAAGATTGATAGAGAGGGAGGGAGGGGAAAGAGAGAAAGGAAGTCAGAAATATTGCATTTTCTCTGACATAAATCTATTCTCTGTATTATTTGAATAACAAAATTAATAAATAAAACATATGTATAAATGTGGCACAAGTATCTCTTTTTCCTACCTGAGGTAGAAGCTTTCTCCATACGGCAGAACAGAGAAGGCAGCACAAAGAGATCTCTTTGCGCAAATCAGCACTATCCTGAAACAAAAAAAAAAGGTCTAGTCAGTCAGAACATTCTGATCAGTCTGACAAATTAATCTTATTCTAGATTTACATTTGTTTTTGACCACCCTAACCCAAATTGGCTAAAAAGCTAATTCATGTTAACGTCAAAGCACATGTTCTGTCACAGCCACTACTGTGACCCCTGGTGGCCCGTAGGGCCCATGGTTCTCCTCCCTGTTCCCTGCTCCTCCTGTGGATGATTACCTGGCAGAGGCGGAGCTGTGGCACACACACCTGGTCACCATTACCTCCAATCATCTGCAGTACTTATTCCTGGTCTACTCGTCCACTCATCGCCAGAGAGTCCCACACACTATGTGGTAATGCTAGGCCTGGTCTCTCTCGAGACCAGTCTCTAGCTTTTGTGCTTTTGTTTTACCAGTTTCTCTTTGTTCCCAGTTCCCTGTGTCCTCTGTCTCTGCTGTCAACCAACTGTTCGAGAGTCATCTCTCTCACCGTCCCTGCATCTCCATTCCTCCATCCAGACCCGGGGAAATAAAACCGGTTGTGAAACCCTGAGACCTCCTGTGTGTGTGTTTCCGCTTTTCGGGGTCCAAGTCCAACTCAGCCGTGACAGAACTCTCTGGCCACAATGGACCCCGCGGATCCACGGTCTGTTCACCGGGCACTGGCACATCAGGGTGAGCTTCTGGGCCAGCACAGCAGAGCCCTCACTGAAGTGCAGCAGGTCATGCTCTTGCTGAATGTCCAACTGTCTGCCATGAGTCAGCTACTGGAGCAGCAGTCCTAACCTCAGCTTCACACACCTCCACCTCCTCCTCCTGTGGTGGCGTCAGCGGCTCCAGTCCCCGTCCGTGAACCACAGCTCCCACATCCAGAGCGCTATTCAGGGGACCTGGGGGGCTGTGGACGTTTTCTGCTCCAGTGTTCCTTGGTTTTCGAGTTGCAGCCCTCTACATATGCCACGGAGCGCTCTAAGGTTGCATTTGTCATCATTCTCCTCTCCAGACGAGCTGCGCAGTGGTCGGCAGCGGCGTGGGAGGGCCGTCCCCAGCTCTGCGCTTCCTACGAGGGATTCGTGGCAGAGATGCGAGCGGTTCTCGACCATCCGTTGCGCAGTAAGGAGGCAGCCAGTCGACTTCTCTCCCTCCGTCAAGGCTCTAGTTCCGTGGCTGATCACGCCATTGAATTTTCCACCCTGGTGATCGAGAGTGGATGGGATCAAGCGGCGCTGCAAAGTGTTTTTCTGCGATCCCTGAGCGACGACTTAAAGGATGAGCTGGCTGCACGAGATGAAACTGAGTCCCTTCCAGAGCTAATGGAGCTCGCTAGGCGCTTGGACAACCGCCTGCGGGAGAGACGTCGCAAACGGGGTGCCTCCAGTACTTCCTCCCACACTCCGGTTCCAGGTGCTGTTTCCGCCCTTGCCGTCCCCTCACAGGCTGGAGCCACCACCTCCCCTTCTCCCAGACCTGCCATGAGCCTTCCTCCCTCAGTCCTGCCTGTGGAGGAGCCGATAGCGACGTTTCCAGGAGGGGCTCTGCTTGTACTGCGGGTTGCCAGGTCATGTTCGCCAGAACTCGGAACCAGGTGAGCCTGGAACAAACTCCCAAATGTAGTTCCTTACACACTCAGCTTTCGGCTGTGCTCCGGTGGGACTCAAAAGAGGTTGCCATTAAGCCTCTTGTGGACTCTGGAGCGGACGAGAATTTTATCGCTGCCAGTTTTTTTGAAGCCCAACGCATTTCTGTTGTTCCGTTGCCTGAACCTCAAAGTGTTTTTGCCTTAGATGGCAGATTATTAGCAGTCATAACCCACCATACTGTTAGCCTCTCTCTGCTAATTTCAGGTAATCACAGTGAAGCTATTCGTTTTTTTGTTTTACCTGCACCTCAGACACCGATAGTGCTAGGTCTTCCTTGGTTGAAACAGCATAATCCTCACATTGATTGGAGGAGAGGGGCAATAATTAGCTGGAGTGTAAACTGCCACAGTTGTTGCCTCCGCTTGGCTCATCCCCCTTTGGACTTGTCCTCCGCATCTCCCCCCAGCCCCCTGACTTAGCCAGTGTTCCCCAGTGCCATCATGACCTCTCTGAGGTGTTCAGTAAGCACCAAGCTCTCTCTCTACCTCCCCATCGCCCCTATGACTGTGGCATAGATCTTTTGCCAGGTTCACCTCTTCCATCAAGCCGGTTATACAACCTTTCCCAGCCAGAGAGAGATGCTATGGAAAGGTACATTCAGGAATCTCTAGCTGTAGGGATTATTCGACCCTCTTCCTCTCCTGTTGGTGCTGGGGTTTTTTTTATTTTCAAGAAGGATAACACTTTGCGTCCCTGCATTGACTATCACGGCCTGAATGCCATAACTATTAAGAACAAATATCCTCTGCCCCTGTTTGATTCGGCTTTCCACTCACTTCATCGGGCCACGGTGTTCTCTAAATTGGATCTCCATAATGCTTACCACGTCGTTCGGATCCGTGAAGGAGACGAGTGGAAAACCGCTTTTACCATGCCCCTCGGTCACTTTGAGTACCTGGTCATGCCATTTGGGTTGACGAATGCAACTGCTGTTTTTCAAGCTTTAGTTAATGACGTTCTTCGAGACATGCTCAACCATTTTGTTTTTGTTTTAGACGATATTTTAGTTTTTTTCACGCTCTGTGGATAAGCACATTGAGCATGTCAGGCTAGTGCTACAGTGGCTTTTGGTTAACAAGCTTTTTGTGAAGGTAGAGAAGTGTGACTTCCACGTTCCTTCAGTTTCTTTTCTTGGTTTCATCATTGAACAAGGGCAGATTCGTTCTGACCCAGCCAAGGTTCGGGCAGTGGTTGAGTGGCCAGTACCTGAGAACTGTAAACAGTTACAGCGATTCCTAGGGTTCGCTAACTTTTACCGGCGTTTTATCAGGGGTTTTAGTAAAGTCGCGACTCCTCTAAGCACCCTCACTTCCACTGCTCGCCCATTTGTTTGGTTGGCCGATGCTGCCCAGGCTTTTAACCAGCTTAAGTCACTGTTCGCCACGGTACCTGTTCTTATTCACCCGGACTAAACAGTTTGTGGTCGAAGTGGACGCATCCTCTGGGGTGGGGGCAGTACTCTCCCAGTACAATGGGAATAAGTTACATCCATGTGCTTTTTTTTTCTTGTCGTCTCTTGCCGGCTGAACAAAATTATGATGTTGGCAATCCAGAGCTTTTAGCTGTGGTTTTAGCCTTGGAGGAGTGGAGGCACTGGCTGGAGGGGGCAGAGCTTCCGTTTGTAGTCTGGATTGACCACAAAAACCTGGCGTACCTTCAAAGTGCAAGACGGTTGAATTCCCGTCAGGCCAGGTGCGCACTTTTTCTGGGCAAATTTCATTTCTCACTGTGTTACAGGCCCGGCTCCCGTAACCTCAAACCAGACGCCCTTTACTGCCAAGCAGACTGTAATTCAGAGAACACCCTTCCAGAGACCATTCTTCCTGCCAGCTGCTTCATGGGCGTAGTTCACTGGGAGGTGGAGCAACAAGTGAGGGAGGCCCTCTCCAGGGATCCTGGACCAGAAGGTGGACCAGCAAACCGTCTGTTCGTTCCTGAAGGAATCCGGTCTCAAGTGTTGCAGTGGGGACACTCTTCCAACCTTGCCTGTCATCCAGGGGCTACACGCACCTTAAGTTTAATCCGTCAACGGTTTTGGTGGCTGACGATATCCTGGGACACCCGTCAGTTCGTGGCTGTTTGCTCTGTCTGTGCCTGTGGGAAGACCTCTCGCCAACCCCCAGCGGGCCTGCTGAACCCTCTTCCCATTCCCACTCGACCTTGGTCCCATATCGCTGTTGACTTTGTTAATGACGGTAATACCACTGTTCTTACTATTGTTGATCGTTTCTCTAAGGTAGTGCACTTTGTTCCTCTCCCCAAACTCCCCTCAGCCTTGGAAACAGCTCAACTCCTGCTACTCCATGTTTTCTGTCTCCACGGCATCCCGGAGGAGATTGTTTCTGATCGCGGGCCTCAGTTTTCTTCCCAGGTCTGGCACACTCGGAACAGGGGTCAGTTTGTCTTCCGGTTTCCACCCTCAAACCAACGGTCAGGCAGAGCAGGCAAATCAAGATCTGAAAGCCGCACTTCGCTGTGTGTGTGCTGGTAATCCTGTCTCCTGGAGCGAGCAGCTGCTGTGGGTCGAGTATGCCCACAACTCCCTCACCACCTCGGCTACGGGTGTGTCACCTTTCATGGCAATGCAGGGTTTCCAACCTCCACTTTTTCCAGCCCAGGAGCACGAAGTTGCGGTCTCATCAGTTCAAGACCATTTGCGGAGAATTCGGAGGGTGTGGAAAGAGGCTCGGGCAGCTTTGCTCAGGTCATCTGCCAGAAATCGGCGGCTGGCTGATCGCCGCGCTCACCAGCCTCCAACTACCAGCCTGGCCAGATGGTGTGGCTGTCTACCAAAGACCTTCCCCTTCAAGTCGAGTCCCGCAAGTTGGCTCCCCGTTATATTGCTCCTTTTCACATCGTCAAAGTCATTAATCCCTCTGCTGTTCGTTTCATCCCACTTTTCACGTCTCCTTGCTAAAACCTGTTTCCTCCAGTCCGTTGAGCCCTCCAGCCGAACCACCTCCACCCCCCCTGGTTGTGGAACGATCATCCAGCCTTTTCGGTCAACCAGATCCTGGATGTAAGGCGGCGAGGCAGAGGCTTCCAGTTTCTGGTTGACTGGGAGGGTTAAGGTCCTGAGGAACGGTCCTGGGTCCCTTGGCATTTCAACCTAGATTCCTCCCTCCTCGACGACTTCTACAGGGCTCATCCAGACAAGGCTGGCAGGCCGCCTGGAGGCGGTCGTTGGAGGGGGGGTACTGTCACAGCCACTGCTGTGGCCCGTAGGGCCCATGGTTCTCCTCCCTGTTCCCTGCTCCTCCTGTGGCTGATTACCTGGCAGAGGCGGAGCTGTGGCACACACACCTGGTCACCACTACCTCCAATCATCTGCAGCACTTATTCCTGGTCTACTTGTCCACTCATCGCCAGAGAGTCCCACACGCTATGTGGTAACGCTAGGCCAACGATCTCTCGAGACCAGTTTTGTGCTTTTGTTTTACCAGTTTCTCTTTGTTCCCAGTTCCCTGTGTCCTCTGTCTCTGCTGTCAACCAGCTCTTCAAGAGTCATCCCTCTCTCCATCCCTGCATCTCCATTCCTCCATCCAGACCCGGGGAAATAAATCCGGTTGTGAAACCGTGAGACCTTCTGTGTGTGTGTGTTTCCGCTTTTCGGGGTCCAAGTCCAACTCAGCCGTGACATGTTCAGCACATGCAGAGAATCAAAACTGCATTACTCTAAGACCCTTAATAACATTAAACACTAAATAAGCTTATTATCATGAGCTTTAGAGAAGCTATAAAAAAATTACAGCTATGAAATTAGAAATGGAGATCAATCACGTACACAGTGGTTAAAATAAAATATCACATAGCATAAAATTAAAGTGCAAAAAGGTTGGCGCTTATACCGACTGGGTAGTGACTAGGTGCTTAGGAGGAAGTCAAAATGCTGCATTAAGTGGCTGGTGCAGTCACAGTGAAGTGAGGTGTGTGTAGGGGCTGACAGTTTCCAAAGGATGTGGAGTTCAGTTATTGGGAGTTGGAGTCCAGAGTTTGTGAATGTAGGGCGCAGAAGGCTGAGGAATGAAGGTGGGAGAGTTCTGCTTCCTGACAGCCTGGTAGATGGATCACTCTCAAAGCAGAGGGCTTTCTCCGATCTTCACAGCTGCTCTCAGCATGCACTGGAGTGTCCATTGGCAAGATGCAGTGCAGGAGCCATACCACACAGGGATGTATTAGGGTGTTGTCTGGAGGTGTATATGATGAGGGACAGGGCTTTGGTTCTCAACTTGTGGAGAGCCTTTGTGCTGTCCTCGCCACTTATGTAGAGTTGACAGTCCAAGAGAGATCCTCTGCGATGCGCTCAGATAAGCAGGGACCAGGATGCATGGACTTAGTGCTACTCAAACTCTGTAGCAGTGCATTTGATGCGTAGCACATGCTGATTCTTTTTAAGTCCATAAATCTGCATCCTCTCCTTGTTCAATTGTTCACTGTTCATTCACCTATCTCCAGCGGTCATTTCATTTATGTTACTGGTAAGACCCACCACAGTTATGTCGTCTGCAAATTTGATGACAAGGTTGGTGCTTTGGGTTGAGGCACAGGTGCAGGCACAGGTCCAGGAAAGTTACATAGAGGTTTCTCAGCACACATACTCAGCACGTCAGAGTGATTACTGGACGTCTTACCGCCAATTCCTTTAGCCTGTGGTCTTTTTTTTCCCATTATGCAGTTCTCAGTAGTTCTGATTACACATAGCTTCATCATCCAGGCTTTCCTCTGTGCTCCCTGTGTTTTTTTTTCTGGGACAGTTTTTCTATTGCAAAATATACAATGAGCATACAAATCAAATCCATTAAAGGGGGAGAAGGAAATAAAAAGGAAAAAAAGGAAGTCCCGACTTCAACAGAGCCCCATCCCCACAAGAAAAAGAGAAAAAAATAAAAAAATAAAAAATAAAAATACCGAACCACTTAGCTTGCTGGCCCCACTTCTACATACAGGCACCAAAAACATTGTTTGCATGGTGAAACAACATAATAGAGTTAAGAAAACATAAAATAAGGTGGTCAAGTAGTAGTGTCGCATACACATACACCTATATATCCTCCCATTCTCAATTACACATACAAGCAGAAGTGGTCCCTGTGAGTCTTTCTAAAGAAAGCCTTGAAAGTCTAATCCTGAAAACAGATGAAACAGTCAATTCTGGTAACTTGAATACCCATATAGATGCAGTACCACATTTAGCTGAATTCTACAATCAATAGATAGAATCTAGAATCAATAGGCTGTCAGTGCTTCAATGTGTACATGAACCCCCTCACTGCTTCAATCACAGTCTGGTCCTTGTTTTGGCATATGATGTCAAAATAGAATAAAATGCAATGGAATATGCCACACCACAATGGGGAAATGTCAAGCGACACCACAGAAACTTGGACAATGCAGTAGAGGTAGATAAGTAGTTAAAAGAGTAAATGTAAATCTAAATGGTGATGTAAATTCTACACTATATATTGAAAAAAAATTAACAAATAACTAACAATAATAACAAATTGAGTGAATGCATGAAGAAATTCAAAAATGAATTAGTGCTCCGGGAGTGAGCACTGTTTTTCTTCTGTGTGTTTAATCTTGAGCTTATTTTGTACGGTGTACAAACTTCATTTAAACTTAAATATTGTGATGAACTTATGGTCTGTCTGTATTCTTTTCAACATAGACACACACACACACACACACACAAACAAATCGGTCTGAAAAATAGGACTGGAACCAATCTAAATCAGTGCCTCTGATTCCAAGTCGACTTTCCTCTTTCTTTAGTAAGATCTGGTGATCAACCATATCAAAAGTGACACTAAGATCTAACAAGTCCAGCACTGAAACAGGACCTTAGTCGGATGCCATTAAGAGGTCATTAGTGACTTTAATCAGTGCAGTCCAAGTGCTATGATTCATTCTAAAACTCGGACTCAAAGATCTCAAATAAATCTTTGTTATTAAGGTGTTCACAGAGCTGGCTGGCAATTATTTTCTCTTAGATTTTTAAATGATCATGAAATTGGAGATCGACCTGTAGTTCGCTAAAATTCTCAATTTGAAGGAAGGTTTCTTAAGGAGAGGTTTGATAGTGGCAATTTTAAAATCAAGAGGAACGTGAGCTTTGGATAAGGACAGGTTCATCAGGTCTAAGTAACGAGATGCCCATGAAAGGGAACACTTCCTTGAACAGCTTAGTGGCAATTGGGTCTAAGATGCGAGTCGATTTAGAGGAGGTATGCAGCGGACAAGCCGGTGGCTCCTAAGTAAGGCATGGATCCAGAGCCAGCCTAAGGCAAATGTGAACTAAGCGCCTGCTTAGGGCCCTGTGGCCAGTAGGGGGCCCTCAAATGCAATCAACAAATTAAAAAAGATTAGAAACATATGTATACATAATTTTTTTACATGTATGAATGCTGATTTCTATATGATCAAAGATGTATTATTTTACAAAAAGAGGAGGGTGCTGCTCCTGATGTCATTCTGTCTGCTGGATGTAATGTGGGCCTCCTGCTGTGCAGTGCACACTGTGCATCCAAAGCGTTGGTGGTTACAAGGCATAACGATGTCACAAAAAAGGACTTACATTTGGAGACACAGCAACAGCATAATTTCAGCATACATTCATGTGTAAAGACATTTCAGGCTGACAATAGGATGTAAACAACACTGCCAGAGCTGCACTGAGTTTATTGTGGGTGTGTAAATGATCAACAATCAATATTGGCAGAAATAGAGGGCATCAAAATAAAATTTCGCTTAAGGCTCCATGTAGGCTTGGGCCGGCCCTGCACGGATCAGAGCTTGATGTCACCTAGAGAAACTTACCAATTCCAGTCCAAAATCAGATCTGTAATTCCAAATTATTATATCTCCCTTCGTCTCTTTTTCCTTGAAATCCTCTCACTATCTTCTAAGTTAACTCATAACTTTTTCAGGTATTCGTCCATTCACTCAGTCTTTCAGAAAACTGGCTTTATGAAGGTGACTGTTAGCCTCAATGAGCGCCCCCCCCACCAAGCCACATTAATTACCATGTCCCTCGATGCTCTGGCTGTGGAGGTGGGGTGGAATTAATTACCCCTTAACCTAAAATTAATTATAAATCATTTGAAAGCCTTGTCATCAGCTTGTCACACCAAAGCTGGAGGATACAGCTGCCAGTGCTACGTCACATCTGGTAAGTGTCACTTCTTGCTGTCTGCCGACAGCACTGTTTCGGTTTCTGGTCTATCCCGACTCCTATCCTTTGTGTCTTTTCTTTGATTTTCCACAATTAAATCATCCTGTGTGTGCCACTCGAGCACTCTATCCTGTTTTCGGGTCCTGCTGTCTCCCCAATCTGCCTCCTACGCATCTCCTGTTGTCTTCCTATCACCCTTGCTCCCGTTATCTTTAGCCCAGTGAGCAATGGCTTCCCCTGTCCCTCTCTCCTGCTCAGTGTGCCACATTTTTAGTTACTCCCCCGCCTCCTTTAGCAAGGGTGATATGTGTAAGCACTGTAGTTTATTGGTCAGGTTGGAGGCTAGGCTAGGCGATCTGGAAGCACAACTCCGCACCGTGGAAACAAAACCGACAGCCGTAGTAAGCCAGCGCCCATTAGCCACCGTGGAGCCGCTTACCGAGTTCAGCGGCCATAGACTGCATCCTGGGAGGCAGAGTGGGCGACATTGAGTCCAAATTGAAGCTACTGGCTAAGGCTAAGCACAGATATAGCAAAATCATTATCCACATTGGCGCTGATGACCTGCGGTTACGCCAAACAAAGGTCACAAAAATTAGTGTGCCGTTGGTGTGTTCAATGGCCAAAACAATGTTGGACACCGTAGTTTTCTACGGCCCCCTCCCCAGTCTGGCAAGTGATGACATGTTTAGCCGTACATCATCATTTAACCGCTGGTTATTAAGGTGGTGTCCCGCAAAAGGTGTGGGCTTTGTAGATAATTGGCAAACTTTCTGGGGTAGATCTGGTCTCATTATAGGAGGGACTGCATCAACCCCACTTTGGAAGGAGCAGCCCAACTTTGTAGCAACCTGGCTAAGAACATTAGTCCTCCCCCACCCTGACTCAGAGTTGAGACCAGGAGGCAGACACACAGAACCCCATAGAGACTGTGTCTGTCCCCCGACTGCCCAAATGTAACAGCGGAGGAGCGACCCTTAACAACCTTATAAAAATCAGGACACATCCGGTAAACTACGTCACGTCCGGTAAGCGTCACTTCTTGCTGTCTGTCGACAGCACTGTTTCAGTTTCTGCTCTATCCCGACTCCTATCCTTTGTGTCTTTTCTTTGATTATCCACAATTAAATCATCCTGTGTGTGTCACTCGGGCACCCTATCCTGTTTTCGGGTCCTGCTGTCTCCTCAATCCGCCTCCTACGCATCTCCTGTTGTCTTCCTATCACCCTTGCTCCCGTTAGCTTTAGCCCGGTGAGCAATGGCTTCCCCTTCTGCTTCTCCTGCCCCTCTCTCCTGCTCAGTGTGCCACATATCTAGCTACTCCCCTGCCTCATTTAGCGAGGGTGAAATGTGTAAGCACTGTAGTTTATTGGTCAGGTTGGAGGCTAGGCTTAGCGATCTGGAAGCATGACTCCGCACGGTGGAAACAAAACCGACAGCCGTAGTTAGCCAGCGCCCATTAGCCACTGACACAGACACAGCCTGTCCTACTTGTCATAGTGTATCGGGCTCCTGTCTGAATTTCCTGAATTTCTTTCAAACTTAGTCCTCAAAACTGACAAAATCAATATCATTGGTGACTTCACTATTCATGTAGATGTAGTCAGTCAGTCACCTCAATAGTCAAGTCCATTGGCTTCTGTCAGCATGTGTATGAACCCACGCACTGCTTTAATCACACCCTGGACCTTGTTCTATCTTATGGTGACGAAATTAAACACCTGACCATTTCTCCCCCTAACCCAGTGATATCTGACCACTCTTTAATCACTTTCAATTTGCTTCTAGCCGGTAATGTGAGAAAGACTAGCTGTATATATACACGACACATAATTGACAGTGTCTTTTCAAACTTTAAGGAAGCTATTCCCTTGTCCCTTGGTGCTCTCTGCTCCCTCATTGATCATCTTGCTGATAGCTTGGTTACCTCCCTTCACGAGACTCTTGACTTGGTTGCACCCCTAACTAAAAATATTATCTCTAGACCAAGATTGGCCCCTTGGTATACGCCAGAAACTCACAACCTTAAGGCCGGCGAGCAGCGTGGCGGCGCGGCCAAACTGCGGCCCGTTTTGCGTGGCTCAAAAGTTGAGACCTCGCGGCTTTGGTCGCGTCGGTCGCGCATGCGCCCCGTCGAACTTGCCACACCAGTAGGCGGAGTCCAGGGGTTAAAGCCCCGTCGACAACCAGGAAGATTCAGATTCAGATGAAAGACTTTTTAAGGAAGTCTGCCGCTTCACCCGCCTCTATAATACAGCCCTGACAGAGTACAAAGACGGTTTCCACTGTGCAAACTCATGGCGTGAGATAGCATAAACGCTAGGGCGGGAGGAGCGTTTGTGTCGCCGATAGAGTTGTCACCTGTTTCTCACACACACACACACACACACACACACATTGACAGAGGCATATGCACGCTGTATTTAGCAGCATATCTGCGTACATAGGATACAGACAAATAGACAGAAATACAAACATTCAGCGACGATTCTTCCGGGACATTCAGTGTCCCGAGAGAATTGAATGTTTCTTTTCCCGGGACAGTCCATGAAAACCGGGACAGGTGACAACAATACTAGGATCAGAGTTGTTTACATCTCGTTCTCCTTCGTGTACTCCCGGGGCAGGACAGGCCTGTGTATAGATTGGTACGGTGGCCAAGAACATTACGGAACTTGGAAGAATGGTCGCAGAAGTATGGTCGAAGCAGGGCGCGTGACATGCCGCGAGCCGCATGGTCGTAGAAGCTTGTGCCGGCCTTAAAGCAGCTAGCACGTAAATTAGAGAGGAAATAGCGTTTGAACAATGTTTTTCTAACCTGGAAAGATAATCTGAAGACATACAGGCTGGCTCTGTGTAATGGCAGAGCCAGATACTACTCCTCTCTAATTGAGGAAAATAAGCATAACCCCAGGTGTCTTTTCAGCACTGTAGCCAGGCTGACTCACAGTCATAACTCCACTGAGCAGTGTGTTCACACACATCTCAGCAGTGGCAACTTTATGAACTACTTCAACAACAAATTTGCAAAGATTTGACAAACAATTAACAACCACAGATGGGGATACGGACAGGTCACTATCTTCATTTGACCCGATTGACCTGCATCAGCTGACTACTATGATCTCCTCCTCTAAATCATTGACCCAATTCCCACTAAGCTGTTAAAGGAAGTGCTGCCTTTAATTGCCACTTCTTTACTTGACTTCATCAACCTGTCGCTAACAACAGGTTACATTCCTCTTAAGTTCAAAGTTGCAATAATCACACCCCTCCTTAAGAAACCGTCCCTCAATCCAGGAACCCTAGCAAACTACAGGCCGATGTCCAATCTTATCTTCATCTCAAAAGTCCTTGAGAAAATCATTGCCAACCAGCTCTGTGAACACCTTAATAACAATAGTTTATTTGAGTCCTTCTAGTCTGGCTTTAGAATGAATCATAGCACTGAGACTGCACTGGTTAAAGTCACTAATGACCTCTTAATCTGACCATGATCTTGTTTCAGTGCTTGTGTTGTTAGATCTTAGTGCTGCTTTTGACACAATTGACCACCAGATCTTACAAAGGAGACTGGAATATCAGCTTGGAATCAGAGGCACTGCTTTAGACTGGTTCTGGTCTTTCAGATCGATATCAGTTTGTTTGTGTCAATGATAACCAATCTCCACGTAATAAAGTTAGCCACGGGGTTCCACAAGGATCTGTGCTTGGTCCAGTTATTTTCTCTTTATATATGCTCCCTCTTGGTGATATCATCAGGGGTCATTCTATAGATTTCCACTGTTAACGCTGACGACATTCAATTATATCTATCTATCAAGCCAGGTGAGCACAATCGTCTACAGCAGCTTCAGTCCTGCCTTGATGACATTAAGGCCTGGATGACTAATAATTTCCTCCTTCTAAACTCTGAAAAAACAGAGTTACTGCTCATAGGTCCAAAACACCTACGTGACTCTAAATGTGACGCCATAGCACTACAAAGTAGTTTTGCTACTCCTTCTGCCACCACTGTAAAGAACCTAGGTGTAAGCTTTGATCAAGACCTGTCTTTTAGCTCCCACGCAAAATTTATCTCACGGACTGCCTACTTCCACCTCCACAATATTGCAAAAATTAGGCACCTACTCTCCCTAACTTTTGCTGGTCCATGCCTAGATTGGGAGCCAGAACCGTCAGCTACAAAGGCCCTCTCCAGTCTCAGTCCGGGAGCAGACACCCTCTCTACCTTCAAGAGTAGGTTAAAAAAAACTCAATTTTGACAGAGCCTATAAATAGACCATAAGCTACAATAGGCTGAGTCTGCTGGTGGGTCCCTGGTACATTGAGCTCTATCTTCTCCGTTCTCTCTCTGGGTCTCTCTGGGTGTGGATCGGGTTCACGTTCTCACCCTCCTCTTGGTCTCTCCCCATCTGTCCTCCACCTCCTCTCCTCAGCTTCCTCCTCTCCTTTCTTATTCCTCACCCTGAGTTTTCTCCCCTTTTTTCCGTCAGGATTTTTCTTGGAAGTTCCTCAGCCTTTGCGAGGGTCTCAGGACAGGGGTTCTTACAATGAACATATTGTTGCTCCCTTTGTAAAGTGCCTTGAGATAAGAGCTGTTATGAACTGGCACTTAAAGCAAATAAAGCAGAAGTAAAAATAAAGCAGAAGAATACATTTGGAAAACTGAGAGAAAATGAAATCTTCTATTGCTTCATTGAAGAACACATAGGACTGATTGAAAATCCAACAGCATTTCACTGCCATGTGGCCCATTAAAGAGAAGCACAAAAAAGAAAAGTGTCACTGACCCAAAAACTGGTTACTCTTATCTACATAATCATGATTACAACACACAATAAGGATCCATACTACTTTTCATTTGATCTTTAAAATTTTATCTGTAAAAAGAAAAACTGCTACTGCTAGCCCTCCTGCTCATTTCTCTCACTCCATCCCATGATTGTAAATTTGGTTTACACACACAAACAAATACACACACATACCCAAACGCATACACACACATTTCATTCCCCACTATGCATGGGAACATGAAGAGGAGGCAGTCACAAGGGAGTTCAATAAAAATAGGATCAGAACAGGCTTGTGGAAACATGACTGGTGGGAAGTCTGTCCCCTCCAGGCAACCAGATAATACCACACATTGCATACCACTAGGAGCACATTATTCCATGCTCACTCAAGAGAAAGCAAAGGATTAATCCAAAACATAACTTTCAGTATTCTCTGGAAGTTGTCCCATGGAAATAGGAATACACAATTCCTATATTTGCATTCGATCTGATTCAAGAGCCTTGCATTATTTTTTTCATCTGTATAGTTTTCCTCCCCTCAGAAAAAAAAACTCTTACGAACTCTATGTTGATTAGCTGAAAGTTCCTGTGTAATTAATTGTAAAAAGTGTGTAGATTATGGATACTTTTCACCTTATTATTAATATTTTCACCTAATTTATTCTTCTACTTTATTTTTACTTCTACTTTTCACCTATTCCAACCACCCTGCCTCAAGCAGGGGCTCAAGCCGGGCCTCAAGCTGCAGAGCAGGGTGGATAGAATAGGCTTCAGGCTGCAAAGTGGGGTGGATGGGGCAAGCATCAGGCTCCAAAGCATGGTGGATGTAGCAGGCCCTGGAGAGCAGGGTGAGCAGGGT
Organism: Karalla daura; assembly: GCA_029224185.1. NCBI lineage: Eukaryota > Metazoa > Chordata > Actinopteri > Chaetodontiformes > Leiognathidae > Karalla > Karalla daura. The sequence continues at coordinate 25,822,508 of CM055193.1, read as the reverse complement.
CATCCACACTGTACATTTCCAGGAAGGTCACAACAGGCATGTGATTTCAACATTTCAGCTCACTTTTCACCATTTTGTTACAAAATCAAGTCAAGATGTGTTCAAAAACTAAAAAAAATAATTTGACTGATTTCTTTGCATCAGATTTGTATGTTTCATCATCAACTGTATGGAACCATGCATCATGGTTCAGAATGGCTCAGAATGGCTCATTCTGAACACATATGTCTGTGTCTCGGGACGCAGACATAGACAGAGAGTATTTCTTGGAGATATGGCGGACAGTACCCACATGCCCTTCTGGATCTTTGCAGACTTAAATATGCTTCTCTCTCCTCCATCCTGCCCAAATTCATCCACTTTGACCCCTGCCGCACAAGAGAAAATGAATGCCTTCTTGCCTACACCAAGAAGGCATTCAAGTAAATTTATATCCCTACCCTGGGGAGATCAGACCACAAGCTGGTTCGTCTGTGAACTTAAGTTAAAAAAAAAGGGAATAATGGAGGTGACTAGGTTTATTTTGATAATTCAATAAAAGTTGCTCCAACTCTGGTGACCTTTAAAACAATCCTTCCATACGCATGCGCCTTTCCCCATCTGCGTCCTTAATCTCATCCCTATACCTCTGCCTATGCTCATGTCAAGCACCTTGGATATTTTGAAAAGCACAAGTTATTATTATTAGTATTATTACTGTTGAGTGAGTGTCAGTTAAAATGTATTCAGTGAAGTGCAACAAATGCCCACATTTAAACAAAACAGAACCAAAACTTGACATTAACTGGCATACTGAGTGGTAATTATGGATTCGCATCTGCACAAGAGCACAAGTTGCACATGCTAGTGTGAATATCCGCTCCATAATTAAGTGAAAAAGAAAGCAGTTGCCTTCAAATTCAAAACAATGTAGATATATTGTGTGCATGATCCAGTTGTGGCCCAAGGGCTACATAATGCCAGGGTTTACTCTTTGCTGCGGTGGTTAGGTGACTTGGTTGAACTACAAAAAATCTATCTAATCTATTCTAAAACCCATCTGTCCTCTATCTATTATTATCTGGAGATTTTTCAGAGATTTTTCCAGAGGTCTTATTTATACTGCTTCTAGAGAGGGGTGAGAGTAGAAATGAATGAAAATAGGAAGAATAGGTACTGTTAATGTCTATGCTTCACTAACTCAGTGACTCCTGCTGAACTACTATATTTTGAAAATATAGTAGTTCAGCAGGAGTCACTGAGTGACTCACACTGAGTTACACAAGGACAATGTGTAATATCTTTGCATGTCTGACTCTTAGTTAGAAGACTATAAATAAAGGACATGCTATTTAATTTACAAATGTTGGGGTATTTTTTTGTCTGAAGATTGTTTGTCGTCAGAATAACTCCACAGTTTCAAGGTTGTCAACTTGTTATGCTTGAACAATGATGGGTTGATCTATAAAGAAACATTTTAACTCTAAACTCTTATAAAGTAGTTACAATAAAAATTAAATGACTTATTAAAGGGTGTAAAGACCTGTTTTTTTATTTAGTGAGAGCTACTTCTCCTAATAGCTCTCAGGTAAACAGCAAAATGTTACTGGTATTATTTGAAAATATTGTTTATATTATTTGCCAGATTACGTGATTTCCAAAGGATTGGAATCAGGTGGATAAGGTCTGAATCACTGATATGTCCTGACTCATAGTTTAAAAACTGCTGTAATAGTCTAAAATTTCTGACGGGAGCTGAATGCACCTCAAATGTCAGGGCACCTTTCTCTATCTCGCTCTATAAATACTATTCACAAAATGAAGACTAAAAGAATTTAGACGCATTCCCTGTCTTTTGATCAAAATCTACACACACGGAGCCTTTTATATATTTGTGTGGTTGGTTTCTTTTGTGTAGCTGACTGTAGCCAAAGAATTGGATCACCACCCAGTATTGGCAGATACTCAAAATTAAATGACTCGGGAGGCAAAAAAATATGCGACATCCCTAGTTAATTTAGGGCCACTACCCTGACTTTGCAGCTAAAAGACGTTTTGTTACTCTACACTTTGTGCAAAACTCACCATCCCACTCAACACAAGCCACGTGTTACTTGGACGGAGCGGTGCACCTTGGACTATATTGACTTTATATTGACAGATGACGGTAAAATATAAATACAAAATACTCGATGAGCATGTGTTATGCCCCACCTGCTTTCTCTTGTGTCATATTGTTTCATGTTTTTGATGAAATGGATTTTCTTGGTTTGTCGAGGTCTAGGAGATCCACCAGAGAGATTGCGAGCCCTACAGGAATAGACAGACAGACAAGCAGAGATTAACAAAGGGAGAGATAAACAGCAGATAAACAGCAGAGATAAACAAAAAATTAACCCATTAATTTCTCTCATCACAGTTAATGATATGAAATGACGAATTTGTGAACAGAGACTGACAGAATTAAAGTGTGTATAGCTTTTGAAGGTCACATGAGGCAGGTTTTGCATCATGCCAACCTTGTAGATTAAAGCCACAGACCTAATCATAAAAGCAGGCCAAGGAGTTTAACTCCGTGACATCACAGGAGTTACATAACATTGCTCCAACATTCAAACAGAGAATAAAGACACACATGCATGTGTTCTCTTGGAGAATGTACAATTCCATATGATGCACAAGGTGCATTTATTCCAGAATTTCAGATTTAGGTATACTGTAAGCCACATAATATCAAGGGACTGAAACATAGAAGATTATAATATGATCAGCTCCCACCCCTGTGGAGGATGCTCCTGTCCCCCTCCTTCTTGAGCAGAAGTCTGCAATGCTACAGTTACACTTCCCGTCTGTGATGTCCAAAAAATTCAAATACAGCATATTATATCCCAAGTTATTGCCATCTGTTATTGTTCTGTCACAGTACACCACTAAAATTCCAGCATGGATGACTAAATGTTTGTGAAGAATAATTATTAACCCCTAAATGTTCTTGGATCTGATCTATAACTGATATTCAGGGTGTCAGATATATGGAAAAGAGGGCTCTGGTTTGTATGTATGCATTTTTGTATGTTTGTAAGTATGAATTAATAACTATCATGATTATGACCGGCATAATAATAATATAATCCCAATATTTTTTAAGAGGACATATAGATTTTCAAAGAACATTAATACATATGTATATAAATACACAAAATACACAGAAACAAGCCCATGCACACACATGCATGTGCACTTGTAGGAGAACCAGGACACTCTGAGAAACAGCTGTTATACAACTGTGAATGCTGATCACACACACATTCAATATTATGTACACAAATGGGTACACACACAGCTACAAACAGAGCATCTCTCACTGTTTTTTAAGGCTGACCTACAGATTTTAAACCACACTGAGGTTAAAATCAGTGTTGTCACAGAAAATCACAGAAAATTACTGTACTGAAATGACTGAACTGTATGAAGCAACAAATATGTTCATAACTGCATGCAATTTAACTGACACCATCTCTGAAGTGAAGCAGCCGTTTATAAATACTATAGTCTGTCATGTTATTATTTTTTAATAACATGTGATGTTATTAAAAAAAGATACAATTCAAAAATTTTTGAAAATTATTGTTGAACTGATGTGCCCAATAAATATATAATATCTGTGACAGACCGCAATTTCTAATCTTTTGAACCACCAGATATATTTGTACATGTCAAATAAGTCAACGTAAGCACAGGTGTGTGGGTATGTGGTGCACTTGACAATTCAGTTGTCAATCACCCAGGGTCACCTACAACTTAACATGGATTAAAGGTAATGCAACAATGTTTGATTTTGTTTGTTTTGCTTGAGTTAGTGGTAACATCATCAACAACATCTCACATCTCACAAAACATCCAATTTACCACAAATGCAATAACTACCTTCGCAGGGATATATTACATTTGTGGAGAAGTGAAAATCTTCAACTTTCAATGTTGTAATAACATTCCATAAATGTACACAGCAGACTCCCCCATTATATGATAGCGTAGCACAGAGTCAGCAGCTGGATTATTCACTAACGGTTATTATTAATTGGTGTATTCACTCTGTTCTTCATGGTTACATGGGCGGTGCTATTGTTTATTTTGTGTTGGAACTTTCGGTGGTGCAGCAGACCCATTGATGATAATTGGTATCGAGTGTCATAAAAAGTGATTTAAAATGACGAGTATTATTTGTGCACTCCATGGCTGCCATAATTGCATAAGAGGCGATTGTCTTTTCAACAGGATTGTTTTACTCATGGGAAGAAGAGGCATGAATGCTGTGGGCCGACCTTTAAGAGCTTCTTACCCCAGGCTAAGGCTGAAATGATTACTTGAATAAATTAAATGAAATGAAGGTTTATTTAACTATTTCTTGCAACATATGATCTGTTCCGTCTGATACACTGCTGTGCAAGCCATTACAAGATGTGGTGTCAGTCTGCAGAAAAGCCGTGTAACAAACACACTTGATGAAGTTGATTCCTAATTGAGATGGACACTAGTAAGAGCCAAGATGACTGTGTTGTAAGTGGCGGCATGTTAAAAATATTGGTCAGTAATGGCAGATTGTTGTTACTGCTAGCTCAAGGAAGCAAGGTGAATCACTGCTACTTTGTTCCGGATTTAGTTGTAGGTGAAACAGCTGTATAAAATATACCTAAAAAGTCAAAAAAACATGCAAAACTGTAAACCAAAAACACATTCAAATGTTAAACTGCCTCTTTGCCTTTACTACTTGAATACACAATAGAGTAGTATAAAGTATGGATAAAAAATGAAAACATACAAAACTTAAAAACTAAAAAACAATTTTGAGTTTGAGTGCCTCTTAATTTTGATGACTGGTATACACTATAATCAGCTATTTAGATGGGCATCAGCTATTTATTCCTCTGCTACTGTGAAATTCTTCTGTCACAAGATAACCCTGTCAACATTGTTTACAGCAAGACGAGAGCGTTTTGCACTGCAAACCCTAACCCTTGCAAAAAAAGCTCCTGGGACACAGAGGTGACGTAAAATTTTGCAGCATAGGGAAACTTGTCACATTCGACTTCCACCTCATGTAAGGATTAGTATCAACATCTGCAGATCAGTATCAGAATCTGCTAACTTGTATGAAGTGGCTTCATCCTCAACTATCTGGGAAAGGGCCTGACCTCCTGTGTTTTCAAAACCATTCTGCAATGGCCGTCTTCTTCATCTTTGGAGGGTGGAGAAAGACTCTTAGGACTCTTGTCCCTGTCAGGATGGCCTTGCCTCTGCTTGACTATGCAAGAACAATGAGAAATGTTTAAGAGATATAATAAAAGCCATAACTGTCTACTCTGCTCCTGTGAACTCAATTCAAATGATCACAATGGAGTTCAGCTCTCTCTGCTCTGCTTTTTCTTATTTTATTCTTTTGACAGATATGTACAAATATGTCATTTATCATGTCAATTTAGAAAACATGATAATCATACAATATAGTTGACAATCACACAATATAGTTTATGCAACCTTGGCAACCGTTCTTTGTGCTTGAGTGACAGCAAGATCTCTTGCCCACATTCTCCTCAGTGCTGCAGCCACTGTCCTCTTACTCACAGTCCCAGAGACCGACGCATCAAAATACGGGGGTCTAGCTGCTGCTGTTGGTCACACAAGCAGGGCTACCTGCTGTCTACCTCTGCTCGTGGCTTGTGACCTGCAGCGTTTCGGCTCTATTATCTGATCAATCGCACCAAGTGGGTCAAACAAAAAATTGTAATAATAAAATAAAGCATCACATTAAAACAGTTTGCAATATATTTGTGGTCATTATACATTTGTCAGTATCTAAAATCAATTTTCATGGTGTTATGGATGTGAGAATCATTTCCTTTTGAGGGAAGACCATTGATGTAGTGAGGATTGTCTCACTACTCATGAAAGTTGTCAGTGGTCTGAGTGCTTCAGTTAGTTGTTCTGTCATTTTTGGTTCATCATCAGTCAACATGTCATGGCATGTCCTTGTTATCAGTGTTCTGGTCAAATCTGACTGATTTAAAGGTTTTGCCTCTAAAAATTGTAGTTGATTTGTTTAGACTGACCTGAAATTTCATGACTTTTTGAGAGTTTTATTCTACTTTTGTACACTCACAGCTTGATTTACTAAGATCCCAGATAAGGGGCGCTAAATTGTGTGCCCCTGGTAAGATTTTGCATGCTTGGTTTGCATGTTTTTTGGGTGATTCACTAAGGGAAATTACCGCAATGACAACAAGTGCAAACAGCAGTATGAAAATGAGGACGCTGTCAGCCTTTCCATCATAGTGAGTGCAGAGGAAAGTGCAAGAATAAATATGATTCCCTGGAGTTGGAAGTCCTTGTGACTGAAACAAACACATCTGGCAGAAGAAAATAAAAAGTTTGCTGCTCTCGATCACAGGCTACCTGCGATTGCACAAGAGGTGCGAGCATCGGCCAGTATTGCCAGTACGGCTCATGCACTCCAGTAGGACACTCCAGCAGGACACTTGTCAAATTGTCATGACGAGACATTTTCTGTCAATGTCACTTTGATTAAGGTCAAGTTGTCATAATAAGGACATTCCAAACAAATTTAATGTCAAGATGTCATGACAAAGACATTTTCTGGTTATGTCACTTTGATTAATGTCAACTTGTCATAATCGAGACAACCCAAACAGTGTCAAGCTGTCATTACAAAAACCGAATGACATTTAATGACAGCAGTCATAAACATTCATGACATGACATAATGTTTATGACAAGTTCATGACTGTGTCATATGACAGTTATGACAGTGTCATGTCACTATAAAGACGGTACCTTCAAGTAAAGTGTCACCGGATTTTCTTCTGATCATTCTTGAAAAATGTTTAATCATGTTCACCATGCATAACATTTAATTTCCCTGTATCCTTTCTTGTTTTTTGAATGAAAATAAAACGCACCATAAACAGCTCACAGAAAATAAGTCTGAATCTAAATTTGTTTTCTGTGTGTCCATTGTTCTGATGTCTCCTCCTGGCCACGGTGACAGCAGCCATTGTGCCTAAGACTGGAGGATTTGCACCTTCCTTTCAGACGTGTAAAATTTACCCACAAAAATAGTCACCGCAATCATTTCCGGGTTTGATAAATCTTTTTGCGTGTGCTAATATTTCCAATCTGCATATTCTACTCCCAGTATTTTGCTCACACGAGCAGAAACGCCCCATATTGCATATGCATTAAGGCCAAGGTGCTAAATGGCCAGCACCTGCTGTTCTGCTCACTTCAAAGACACAGTCCACAATGCGCACCGCTTGCACATTTTTTTGTGGGTGACAGTGAGTTTGCACACGTTTTTATACGCGCAAAGCCTTAGTAAATCAGGCCCTCAATGTTCCCAGTAATAAATAACTGGTCATTCGAAAAGAATGGGGGAGACAATAATTATTGTGAAAACTGAGCTCAGGTGCATCCTCATTTGTCTCATTTGATCTCAGCCATCAGACAGCTGATTGGTCAAACGGTGTACTCTTGATTGGTTGGAACAAAAACCTGCACCCACATGGCCCTTTGTAGAGTAGGTTTGAGACCCCTGCCCTAGATGGCCTCATTTTGCCTCAGGAAAAATTACTTGTTGCACCCCTAACAGAAAAAATTACATCTAAAAGAAGGTCGGCTCCTTGGTACACACCAGAAACATGAAATTTAAAGCAGCTATCATGTAAGTTGGAGAGGAAATGGCGCTCAATGAAAAACAACAATCTTTTTCTAATCTGGAAAGGTAGTCTTAAAACATACAGGGAGGGCTCTGTGTATTGCCAGAGCCAGATACTATACCTCACTAACTGAAGAAAATAGGATAACTCCAGGCACTGTACCCAGGCATAACTCCACTGAGCAGAGTATCCCAATACATCTCAGTAGCTGTGACTTCACGTGTTTCATCAATGACAAAATTATGACGATCAGACAAGCAATCCACAACCATCTGGCGTGAACTGCAACTCATCTGCCCTCTAGAGCAGCTGTGCAGGCTGTATCCTGCATGGTAATCCAAACATGACTACATTTGTCTGACCTACATCAGTTTACCTCTTTTATCTCCTCTAAATCATCAACCTGCCTCCTATACCCTATTCTTATTATGTTGTTTAAGGACATGTTCCCTTTAATCGGCACCTCCTTAGTAACTTAACTCATCTTCAACTTCATTTGTTTTAAGTGCCATTTCACAACAGCCGTTATCTCAAGGCACTTTACAAAGAGAGCAACAGTATGTACAAAGAGAAGAAGCCCTGTCCTTAGACCCTTGCAAAGGCTGAGGGACAACTTCCATGAAAAAACCCTGACAGGTAAAAAAAAGGGGGAGAAACCTCAGGGTGACAGATAGAGGAGGGGATCCTCCCCCAGGATGGCCAAGCAGGCACAAGCAAAACAGTACTGATGGCTACACAGTTTAGAATACAGGTAAATCAGAAATTGAATCAGTCCAGAGTAGGAAGCGGGAAGACCGCAGCGGGAACAGCCAGGTTGAGGGACGGAGTCCTGGATCCAGCTCAGCATCTATGGATTCTGGGAGGGAAAAGAGGCACAGACACTCCGGGGACACGCAGTCCCCGGTTCATATGTTAGTCCTGCATAGTCACGGAAAAGTAAAGGAGAGGGAGAAGTGGAGGAGGAGGAGGAGGAGGAGGACAGATGGCGAGAGACCAAGACAAGAGTGAGAAGCTACAGGGAACGTGAACCCGATTCCCACCCACAGAAAGAGTGGAGAAGGTAGAGCTCAATGTGCCGGGGACCCCTGGCAGACTCAACCTAAAGAAGCTTATCTAGGATTTATGGTATATCTGTAGGATCTGTCAAAAGGAGGGTTTTTAACCTACTCTTGAAGGGAGAGAAAGTGTCTGCCTCCCGGACTGAAACTGGTAGATGGTTCCACAGGAGAGGGCCTAGGTAGCTGAAAGCTCTGGCTCCAAATCTAGATTTTGAGATTCTTGGAACCACAAGTAGGCTTGCATTTAGAGAACGAAGTGTACTAGTGGGGCAATAGAGTTTTATCAGGTCTTAAATATAAGGTGATGCCAAACCATGAAGACCTTTATAGACAAGGAGAAGTATTTTGAACTAAATCCTGAATGGCACAGGAAGCCAGTGCAATGAGACCAGAACAGGAGAGATATGATCTCTCTTTCTAGTTTTAGCCAGTACACGAGCTGCCACGTTCTGAACATAGACTGTATATAAAAGGACGTAGTCTTCCGGTACAAAAGATGAAGCCTACGCGGAAGTCACTTTCCTTGCAATACCACGGTGATCCGCTAGGCCTGACTCCAAAAAACACTTTCTCACATCCAGTCAAAAAGCGAAGTTGGGCTTCCAGATCGCTAAGCCTGGCCTCCAACCTGACCAATAAACTACAGTGCTTACACATACCACCCTTGCAAAAGGAGGCAGGGGAATAACTAAACATGTGGCACACTGAGCAGGAGAGAGGGACAGGAGAAGCAGAAGGAGAAGCCATTGTTAACCAGGCTAATGCTAACAGTTAGCGCTATCGGAGAAAGGGTTATAGAAAGAGTGGTGTAGGAAGCGGGTTGGGGAGAGAGCAGGACCCGAAAACAGGATACAGTGCTTGAAGGGCACACACAGGATAATTTAATTGTGGAAAATCAAAGAAAAGACACAAAGGATAGGAGTCGGGATAGAGCAGAAACTGATGCAGTGCTGTCGGCAGTCAGCAGGAAGTGACGCTTACCACGTTTAAGAAACCTTCCCTCTATCCAGGGATTTTAGCAAAAATTACAGGCCCATTTCCAATCTCATCTTCATTTCAAAAACCCTGGAGAGAGTCATTGCCAACCATCTTTGTGACTACTTCAACAGCAATAGTTCATTTGAGATCCTCCAGTCTGTTTTTAGAGTGGTTTAAGTTACCAAAGACCTCCTCTGCCTCCATCTTATTTGAGAGACTAGGAAATCTACTTGGAGGCACCACTTTAGATTGGTTTCAGTCCTATTTTTCTTACTGATATCAGTTTATTCACGTCAATAATAATCAGTCTCCCTGCACTTAAGTCAGTCATGGGGTTGTACAAGGATCTGTGCTTGGTCCAATTCTGTTCACTTTATACACTCACCGGCCCCTTTATTAGGTACACCATGCTAGTAACGGGTTGGACCCCCTTTTGCCTTCAGAACTGCCTCAATTCTTCGTGGGATAGATTCAACAAGGTGCTGGAAGCATTCCTCAGAGAGTATGGTTCATATTGACATGATGGCATCACACAGTTGGCGCAGATTTGTGGGCTGCACATCCATGATGCGAATCTCCCGTTCCACCACATCCCAGAGATACTCTAATGGATTGAGATCTGGTGACTGTGGAGGCCATTTGAGTACAGTGAACTCATTGTCATGTTCAAGAAACCAGTCTGAGATGATTCCAGCTTTATGACATGGCGCATTATCCTGCTGAAAGTAGCCATCAGAAGTTGGGTACATTGTGGTCATAAAGGGATGGACATGGTCAGCAACAATACTCAGGTAGGCTGTGGCGTTGCAACGATGCTCAATTGGCACCAAGGGGCCCAAAGAGTGCCAAGAAAATATTCCCCATACCATTACACCACCACCAGCCTGAACCGTTGATACAAGGCAGGATGGATCCATGCTTTCATGTTGTTGATGCCAAATTCTGACCCTACCATCCGAATGTTGCAGCAGAAATCGAGACTCATCAGACCAGGCAACGTTTTTCCAATCTTCTACTGTCCAATTTCAATGAGCTTGTGCAAATTGTAGCCTCAGTTTCCTGTTCTTAGCTGAAAGGAGTAGCACCCGGTGTGGTCTTCTGCTGCTGTAGCCCATCTGATGCTCTTCTGCCTACCTTGGTTGTAACGGGTGGTTATTTGAGTCACTGTTGCCTTTCTATCAGCTTGAACAAGTCTGACCATTCTCCTCTGACCTCTGGCATCAACAAGGCATTTCCGCCCACAGAACTGCCGCACACTGGATATTTTTTCTTTTTCGGACCATTCTCTTTAAACCCTAGAGATGGTTGTGCGTGAAAATCCCAGTCGATCAGCAGTTTCTGGACCAGCCCTTCTGGCACCAACAACCATGCCACGTTCAAAGTCACTCAAATCACCTTTCTTCCCCATACTGATGCTCGGTTTGAACTGCAGGAGATTGTCTTGACCATGTCTTCATGCCTAAATGCACTGAGTTGCCGCCATGTGATTGGCTGATTAGAAATAAAGTGTTGGACAGGTGTACCTAATAAAGTGGCCGGTGAGTGTATATATCACAGCTGTGACCCCTGGGGACCTGTAGGGGGTCATGGTTTTCCTCCCCGTTTCCTTGCTCCTCCTGTGGCTGATTACCTGGAGAGGCAGAGCTGTGGCACACACCTGGTCACCATTAACTCAGCAATACTTATTCCTGGTCTGCTCATCCACTCATCGCCAGAGAGTCCCACGCGCTATGTGGTAACGCTAGGCCTACTAACCTCTCGAGACCTGTCTCTAGTGTTTGCTTTTGGTTTGTTTGTGCTTTTTGAGTCTTACCAGTTCTCCTTTGTTCCCAGTTCCCCATGTCCTCTGTCTCAGCCATCGACCAGCTGCTGGAGCTTCATCTGACTCACTGACCCTAAACCTCAATTCCTCCATCCACGTGGGAATAAATCCTCTAGTGAAACTGTAAAACCTCCTGTGTGTGTGTTTCCGCCTTTTTTGGGTCCAAATCCAACACATTTGAGACAGAACTCTCTGGCCACTATGGACCCCGCGGATTAAGTCTGTTCACCGGGCACTGGCACATCAGGGTGAGCTTCTGGGCCAGCACAGCAGAGCCCTCACTGAAGTACAGCAAGCAATGCACTCGCTGAATGTCCACCTTTCTTTCCTGAGTCAGCGGCTGAAGCAACAATCCTCTCCTCAGCCACCCACACCTCCACCTCCCCCTGCCAATGAGGCATGGGGTGTTCGAGCTCCTGTCCGTGAACCACATCTCCCTCCTCCGGAGCGCATTTCAGGGGACCTGGGAGGCTGCGGACGTTTCCTGCTCCAGTGCTCTTTAATTTTTGAGCTGCAGCCCTCTACATATGCCTCGGAGCGCTCAAGTGTTGCATATGTTATCAGCCTCCTCTCCGGTCAAGCCACGCAGTGGGCAGCAAGAGCGTGGGAGGGCCGTCCCCAGCTCTGTGCTTCCTACAACAGTTTTGTGGCAGAAATGAGAGCGGCTTGAGTCATCCGGTGCGCGGTAAGGAGGTGGCCAGTCGACTTCTCTCCCTCTGTCAAGGCTCTAGATCTGTTGCTGATCACGCCATTGAGTTTTCCACCATGGCAATCAAGAGTGAGAGCTCGCAAGGCGTTTGGACAACCGTCTGCAAGAGAGACGTCGAGAGCAAGGTGCCTCCCATGCTTCCTCCTCCACGCCGGTTCCAGGAGCTGCGCCCGTCCTCGCCTTCCCCTCCCAGGCTGGAGCAACCACTTCCCTTACCCCCAGAGCTGGTGGGAACCTTCCACCCTCCATCCTGCCTGCAGAGGAGCCGATGCAACTGGGACGTGCTAACACCAGCTGAGCGAGTGTGACGTTTCCAGGAGCGGCTCTGCTTGTACTGCGGGTTGCCAGGTCATCTCAGCCAGACCTGCTCCTCACTCCCAAAAGCCTAGGTTCGCCTGTGGGAGGTGAGCCAGGGACCAACTCCCAAAGGTAGTTCCCAATGCACTCAGCTTTTGGCTGTGCTCCAATGGGACTTAACAGAGGTTGCAATTAAGCCTCATGTGGACTCCGGAGCAGACGTGAATTTTATTGCTGCCAGTTTTGTTGGGGCTCATCACATTTCAGTTGTTCCGTTGCCTGAGCCTCAAAGTGTGTTTGCTCTTCATGGTAGACTATTAGCTGTTATTACCCACCACACAGTTAGCCTTTCTCTGCTAATTTCTGGTAATCACAGTGAACTGAGGACTCGTCCTCTACATCTCCTCCCAGTCCCCCTGACTTAGCCAGTGTACCTCTGTTATCACGACCTCTCTGAGGTGTTCAGCAAGCACCAAGCTCTCTCTCTACCTCCACATTGTCCTTATGACTGTGGCATAGATCTTTTGCCAGGTTCACCTCTTCCATCAAGCCATTTATACAACCTTTCCTGGCCAGAGAGAGATGCTATGGAAAGGTACAGCTGGCCCCCCACCCCACGCAAAATCTCGGTAAAATAGTCTGTTTCGTTTGTGCAGTAAGAATTGACGTTTGTGCTGCAGCCGTTTTTGAGTTATTAAATAATATTGTATAGGTCATCTAGAGTTCACCCAGCCCCCCATTTCCTCCAAATGGACCTGAAATGGTACAGTTCGTTTGTGCTGGCTTGTGCTGTAAAAACTTTCGTTTGTGCTGCTACGGTTTTACAGATATTACACAGTTTAATTTTGGGCGATGACGTCATCCAGCCCCCCCATCTGCTCCGATTTGGCTCAAAACAGTGCCGTTTGTTTGTGCTTTGTTTGTGCTGGTTTGCGCTGTAAAAACTTTCGTTTGTGCTGCTACGGTTTTACAGATATTACACAGTTTAATTTTGGGCGATGACGTCATCCAGCCCCCCCCATCTGCTCCGATTTGGCTCAAAACAGTGCCGTTTGTTTGTGCTTTGTTTGTGCTGGTTTGTGCTGTAAAAACTTTCGTTTGTGCTGCTACGGTTTTACAGATATTACACAGTTTAATTTTGGGCGATGACGACACCGCCGAAGAGGCTCGCATGCTGGTGCTACCCATGCCATTTGTTTTGGATGCGATCAAACAATGATTGTATCGTGCTAGCACGGTAAGTAAATCGCTCATTCTGTCTTTTAATGCCAGCGATGATAGCGATGTTGGTACACACATGTGGAACTTTCCTCGTTACTTTTGTGCTTAGACTGCAGTACTGTGAGGAACATTATTGGCTCAAATAAACACTTGGAAGATTCCTCATGGTTTTCTCAATCACAGTAGAGATGTGGCATTGTGCATCAATTTGGAGAGCACCGGAGGTCAGGTGGACTGGTTTGAAGATTTCCCTCAGCAGTGCTGTCCTCTGAGTACACCTGTTGGGTCACACCCTGTGTAGTGATTGTTTTCACCAGCTGGAGAAATTGGTTGTCACATTCCGTGCTGCTAACAACCTTTTCAAAAGAAGAGCTGTCACAAAAAGAGCAACATAAACTCTGAAAAACAGCATCAAATGCACAAGTGTTGAGCACAGAGACTTTTGATTTGCCAAGTTTAACAGGCTGTTGATGGTTCCCATTTTTTTCCCAACAGTTGCACCTTGACTTTCTTCCGGCCCACACGTGTATGAGATTTCAAATAGTTGATGTGTGATTTTCAATGAAATCTAAGGCAGCCTTTAAACTCAACTGCTGACTGAAATTTTGATCGAAAGCACTCTCCTAACCACTCTGGCTACATGGTTTTTATTTGCAGTATATACTATACTAGACGCACAATATATGAGATGCTGTTAAACCAGTCTCAACCAATTGTTAGATAAAATTGTATGTTACAGCAAATGTCCTGTACAAACCGCCTTGAGTGAAGTTGGTGATATGACTTCAGGATTACAGCACAAAGTTTGTTGAACTGTGTTTTCAAAATATTGGAAACACAGCTTTCAAAGTACCCAGAACGGTAGAGCATTCCTGTCAGATCAACACCTAAAGTCTGCGCTAAAAACAGTTTCACAGTATTATCTCACCTCAGACAGGAGATCGCCAAGGTATGCTGTCCCAAACAATGGTGCATGTGCAACCCAGCGAAGCATGGCCTCCTAGACAGGAGTCTCATTTCTCACATTGAGGTCGTCTCTACCAAGGATCTCAATAGCTTTCAGGATGTAGTGGATGACCTTGAGCTTCAGGTCGGGGGTCAAGATGACCTTGGTGAACTGTCAGATGCCGATACAGTTTTCACTGTTGAGCTGCTCCCCAAGAACTCGCAACAGGTCTGCACAATCTCAGTCACGTTGAACTGATATATATAATGGCAGGAGACAGGCCTTGGATGTTGGAGACCTTTTGATCTGTGGTTGCCCAATGACTGAAGAGGGCTTTGTGGGCCAGGACGCAGACATAACACAGGTTTCAACAAACAGTGTTCAAAGAATTGTTTTTCCATTTTCTCACTGACAAAAAAAGAAACCTCTTTAAATCCTCTCAAAAGTAAATAAAAATCATGCATGAGATTTTTTGTATGCTCAACTTAGTCAAATTGAAGTGGCATTACTCAGTCCGCAAAGATATCAAAATCATTTAAAGTATAGACTTTTTTTTGCCCTGTACTACACCTTTACCAGCAGGTTTGTGTTGTGCTCAAATTTGTGCTTGCGGGGTTATTTTAAGGCACAATGGAATGATGCCTCATATATATTTTACTCAGCCATATTGTATTATATCAGTCCACTAGCATTATGAAGATGGTCTTTTACTATGGTGCTGTGGTGCTCAATGAAAAGCCACAAAATGGCAAAATCGTAAAAGTCGCAGCACAGCCAGTGTTCAAAGTCATTTGATGTTGCACATGAACTAGAACATGTTAACACTGCTGTCTGCAGGCTTTTTAGCGACTGTATATTGGCAGAGGCAGTTGATGCATAGAACGGTGCACATTTTCTCTACTCATGTATTTGTTCAACTATAGCACTGTTGAATACAAATAAACAACCTAATGGTTTTAGTATTGAATTACACAAAAAGAAAAAGACAATAACAAAACATGAAGGTGTTGCTATTGTCACTACCATTGAGGTTGTAGTTTGCAGTGACATTGGCCCAAACAGGTCCCACCATGGCCTATACCTGCCACATAGTTGTAAAGTGAAAAACCCTGAGACATCTCATTTTGTTGCATTTACCTCACAGCTTAACTCTGCACCCATCACACGCATCTAGTGATCCCAATATTTGCCAACGAATGCCAATATAATGAGATGCAATATCAGTTTTTGTTTTGTTTTATTAAAAGTCAAGTTTTCATTTCTTTTACAGACATGCATTCTCTACAAGAACAACCTGACAACAACCGAGAAATCTAAGATCGTTTTAAACTGAAACAGACATGATCCTAAAAGAAAAACGGCAAAGTTTTCATTTCTATTACAGAAATGCATTCTCTATGTTCAGCAGGATCACAAAATTGTCTTCTTTCTTCTTTCTGTCATACAAGGTCACTCATTCTGAGCAGGGATTAATAACAAGGAAACAGAAAAATATGGTAATTCAACTCGGTGCTGAATTAAGAGACCATGGACTCTGTCATGGGAATTATAAACTTTATCCGTTGTACCTCTAGTTTACAGCACCACTTTTTCCGCAAGCTGTTGGCTGACATGTCTGCTGAATATAAAGATTTGCTCGTTTACAATGACATCAGATGGCTTAGCAAAGGAAGCTCATTGAAACGTTTTTGTGAACTAAGAGAGGAGATTCTGGTGTTTCTCCAGTCTTCCAAACTGAAAAAAGCTGGCAAGTTTCTGTCTCCGATGGGAAATGATGAGTTTAATGCCACTGTTTGCATCATGAGTGATGTTTTTCATCATTTGAACCAACTCAACGTGGAGTTACAGGGCAGAGATAAAACAGTCGCAGAACTTCTCAAGAAACTAAATGCTTTTCAAAGAAAGCTCTCACTCTTCTCTGCTGATCTTTGTCCTGGGAAGATGCCCCACTTCCCCACATTAAGGAAATCTGGCCTTCAAATAACTGAGGTGATGTCAGGCTTCATTGACTCATTGAAAAACAACTTTTCCACCAGATTTGATGATTTCAGCATCTCCAGTGAAGTGATTAGATTTGTTAAGAACCCTTTCTGTGTGAATTGAGGGAGACTTTGCATTGAAGGTAAGAGAGCTGGTACCATCAATGGATGAGGGTCTTATACAACTTGAAATTATTGACATTCAATCATCAGATGACCTGCGACAGTCACTGCAACAGGCAGGTTTCGAAACCCCCGAAAATTCTGGACCCATAAAGTTAGCCAAGAGAAATTTCCACACTCAAGGGGTCTTGCACTTTTTCTTCTGATCATGTTTGGCTCAACATACACATGTGAGTCATCATTCTAACAGATGAATGCCATTAAAAATCGCATATCCCTCCCTGACCAGCATCTGCAACATTGCTTGCGCATTGCATATACACCTGACTTCACTGCTCTTGCTAAGTCAAAAAAAATGCATTAAATGATCCCCACACCATTGATTATTGGCTGTCCCTGGATAGAGATTCACATTTGCAACTTGAATAAACATTAAATAATTCATTAAAATTTGCTGATTTTTAGGCTAAAATCTTGAAATATTTATAAAATCAGTTGCACAGAATATCTATTTTCTTTAATACAACAGATTTTAATATTTAAAGGATAAATAATGTACCTGTCCTTAAGATCTCGTCAACTATGTTATTGCCATCATAAAACTACATAAAAAAACCCAACTGCAGAGGTAAGATGTGTGATGTCACTTTCCAGGTCATGAAAATGTTGTAACTGAAGATGAAGGTGTCGGCAGCAGAAAGACAAAGACAGTACAGGGCATGGCGAGACGCTGACCCTGTAAGGGGGGCAGCAAATTTGAGAAAAGACAGGGAGAGATGGAAGAAGAGAAGGGATGCAGGGTCCACCAGTACTGAGGTGGGGAGTGGGGCGGGGGGTTATACTGTGATTTTGTGATACTGACAACTTAACAAGTTAACAGACAACTTCATGTGATGTTCTAATACAGCCTACAGGTTAATGTGAGATGTTTTCATATTTTTGAAAGACAGGTTTTAAAAAATGATAATGTTACTGTTCTTGGACTTAAGTTTATGGTGTGTCAACTGTTTCTCCAATGGTTTGGTTTTTAAAAAATGACAACTAAATATATTTTATTGTCACCATATAATCCAGAAGCTGTGTCATTACTAACTTTCTTATTACAGGAAATTTCAAAGCATTTCATTAACTTTTAAAGCTATACAATGAGAAAATGTAAGCGTTCTTCGGAATTTTTCAATGAAACATCTCAATGTTTTGACTCCTGAAAAAATAATATTTATTCTAGAAAAATAAATGCTAAATTAATGGATGTAGGGACATTTAACATGCATTGCATTTGAGTTCAATTAATATTGAACCCACTTTGTCGTTGACAGAATTGACTCTTAGTGCACTGATTTTCAGTTAAAATATTACAAATCTAACATGTGTAAGCTTGGCAAATACTATAAGCGTAAAATTTAAAGTATTCTATCTGAGAATTGAAAAAGAAATTACAGAAAAAAAACATATATATATATCTTTAAAAATATTTTGTTGTTTATATATCTATTTATATATACATATATAAATGTATTCATTTATTGTACATTAATTTTTCAACACACAAGCTGAATTGTACTTTTGCTTGCACTTTCTGCATCTGCATTATTTGTTTTGCAAAATACCTCCCATATATATCAGAATATCCTATTCCTGTTGAGTCCACTGAATATCAATACTGTATAAGCCAAACCATGTGTCCTGTGCCATACCGAGTTATGATTAATTAATTGCGCTGACAGCACCAACAAGCAGTAGTGGTCGATGCGGTGTCTACTCTTTTTTTTTTTTATTATGTCTATGCTCACCACCACTCATCCCGGTCCAGCAGCATAATGTGTCCCACTGGAGGCGCGCACCAGGGGAAACCAAGCTTTTATGTTCCACTGTATGAATGTGGATGGATGTGTTTATTAGTTCTTGTGATGTATTGAGCATTAAACCAATATTTGCTTTAAAGCTCTTTAAACCTATTCTAATTGCCACCAAACATAACATTATTATTCACTACTAAAGTTTCCGGCACCAGCGTGTAATCTCGTGGTCAGTTTGCAAATACTTCCATGATTAAGACAATAGAGCTTAAAGAAATTGATGGATATGAGCACATCCATTTGGTTGACAGAGTAACCTCACAGTCGAGAATGCAAATTATATTAATTGGTTGAATAGACTGTGTTTACCTCATTCATTTGGCTGAGTTATTCTCTGATAGCCAGTATGGCTCTCATAGATCATTGTGTTGAGGACGATATCCAATTATATCCATCCATCATTCCACTCCACCCTGGCCCTATGGTTTCTGCTGGCTCCAATGTGAGGAATTGCAGGCCCTTGTCATTCAAACTCCTGGCTTTGTAAAGCGTCCTTTGCAAACCAGAGAGTAATGTCACAGAGGGTGGGGCTTGGGTACAACCTGCATTAACCCTGCAGTTGCCGGTACCCCGTTCGGCACAAGGTACAAGGACCTGCTCACAGCTGCTTGCAGCTTTAAAGTCAGGCACATCTGCGGCCAGCTATGTAGCGTGGTGCTGCCGCATGTGAAGGAACCAAGCCAACAAACAAACATTGCTACGTGAACGTTATTAAAACTGAAACTTAACTTGGCTTTCCGGCCACCGGACTATAATGGTAAGGCAAATACTGAGAACATACTCTTATATTTTTAATAGTGTATATATTACAGTATGTCCTTTTTTATTTCATTTAGTATAATTTTTAGTACTGTGACAGTACCAGTGTTGAGATAACACGTGCCAGGCTGTGTGTGCCAGGCAATTATAAATGCAATGCAGTGTTAGTTGTAATATAATACAAAGTAATATTAATAATATTAAAGCAATAAAAAAGCAATGATTTTTTACTACTGTAGGTAAAGGTCATTTGTTTTGTGATTGAAAACACTCTGGCCAACACTTTTCTACTTTAGTGTAATTTTTAAATCGGTCTTGAATATTGGAATCATAGCTTGAATTGAAGGCACTATTAAAATGCTAATCATGAATGTTTGTTCTGTTTAGGAATAGGCTATATGCCGCGTCTTCTTCTGCATTTCAGTTCAACCAGCATGTTTACTTCCAGTGGAAGGCTGCAGCATGAGGCAGGAATAAGATGCAAACCGTAAAAGTATACATTTCATAATATTAGCATTTAAGCTTGTATTGCTGATGATGATCAGTATGATACTCTCAAATTATTAACAGAGAAATAGGTAGATATCCCTTCACCACCACATACAACTGCCCCTTAAGTTACTGTCCTGCCCAGCAGTATCAGCACCCATGAAGTTTAAGTACATAATTTTAAACATCTCCTGAACAAAAGTGATCTAGTGATACAGAATTTCACTACAGATAGTTTGTGTTTAATACAAAAGAGCAAAGTATCAACAATATGAGAAACTAAACAATGAGAGTGAAATAAATAAAAAAGATAAAGCTTGCTGCATCACGAGTATTGGCACCCTTTACTGTTAGTCAGTATGGAAACCTAATTTGACTCACCTTTGGTAAATTACAAATGGAAATCACCTGTGACTAATTGTCTGTGCCCATGTGACATGAAATGGCCGATGAATGATGAGATTTGTGTTTTAAAAAGCTAACTGTTTCACTCAGGCCCTTTTTCACAATGGTGAAGACAAAGGAGTTGTCTGAAGAGACAAGAAATGCAATTATTGGCAAACACAAGAACTCCAAATGATATAAAACCATATCCAAAGAGCTTGGTATCCTTGTGTCAACAGTGCGTAATATAATTAAGAAATATCTCAAGCACGGCACTGTCAAGAACCTCCCTGGGCGTGGGGGTAAGAGGAAAATCAATAAGAGATGTCTTCGAAGGTTGGTGCGATTGGTGGAAAAATCACCTCACTCAACATCTACAGACCTGCAGGCCAACCGGGGACAGTCTGGGGTGACCGTTTCGAAAAGCACCATACAACGCACACTCAACACAGTAGGACTATTTGGGCGGAGGCCAAGGAAGACTCCACTGTTGAAGAAAAAACACAAAAAGGACCGTCTGGATTTTGGATGCTTTGCTGCATCTGGGACTGGAGGCCTTACCCGTGTCACAGGTATTATGAAATCTGAAGACTATCAGCAGATTTTAGAGCGAAACGTCCTGACCAGTGTCAGAAAGCTCGGTTTGAGGCGAAAGTCTTGATTACTCCAGCAAGACAGAGACCCCAAACACACATCCAAAAGCACCCAGGCATGGTTGGAGAAGAAAAAATGGACTGTTTTAAAATGGCCAGCAATGAGTCCTCATCTCAATCCAATTGAGAATCTTTGGGGGGAGTTGAAATCTGCGATTGGGAGAAGAATTCCTAGAAATGTCCAAGAGCTGGAACGTGTAGCAAAGGAAGAGTGGGAGAAAATACCACCTGAGAAATGCAAAAGGCTATAGGAAATGTTTGGAGGCTGTCATTACTGTCAAAGGGTGTGCAACCAAATATTAAGGAGGGATGCCAATATTCTTGCACATGCTGTTTTTCTGTTTATTGTTTTCTTTGAAATTGCAATGCCTATTTTGGGGGGAAAACAATTTTTCAGTTACTTTGGTCTTGCTATTAAAACATTTTGGTGATGTAAATTGTGTCCATTTCCATTTATTTTTGGAGATATTACAAAGGTTGTGAATAGAATTAAGGGGTGCCAATACTGCTGAGCACGACTGTATCACAACAATCCGGGATTAGTGTTGCCACCTGTTTCGGTTTTCCCTTATTGTCCGAGATTTTCATGGATTGTCCCGGGAGAAAAAAATTCTCCCTAGACACCGAACGGCCCGTTTTTTCCATATGGTGCGTAAAATCTGTGTTTCTCTGTATTTGTTTGTTGCGCATCGCTGTTAGTCCAGGGAGGGACTAACAGCGACTTACAATGATCCTGACGAGGATCATAACTACTTTAGATGTAGCTGCAGGCTTAACGTAAGCATTTTAATGAGTGTAGCTGGAGCCTGATGCAGTATTTACCTTGAGAAAAACCCTTTAACTCCCGGTCTTTGTGGTGGAAGGGAAAATTAATTCCATTCAAACAGTGATGGCACGACTTCCTTCTTCTGCAGCGAAATACCGACTGCCAACCCTAGTACGGTTGGTTATAGTAAAGTTGTCCTGGCGAATAGCGACCATCCACTTCCTTCTTGTACAAGGATCAGCAGACACAAAGTGAAAACTAATAATAGAGTTATATTTATGCGATGCCTGACATAGCGGAACATAGCAATGTTGCGCTACAAGTGACTTTCTGAAGTTTTAATTTCCTCTGCTGAGTCATCAGCAAGATTTGCCGTACAATTTAAATAGTCCGCTGTTGTTACGGGAAGTAACAGCGCTGGCTGAGAATCTAGCGGAAATGTGTCATCAATTGGTCTGACATATACCCTATTGCCGTCTGATTGTGTGTGATTGCGATCGAGTGCATTTAACCAACACCGAGCCCACTACTGGAAAAGCAAAATGCAACATCTGTAACAGACTTGTGTATGAAGGTAGAACAGTGCCATAAATCCAAAGAAGAGCAGACTATTGTTTGCGCTTGGAATCTGTATTTCTCAACTTGTGAATGTGCAAGTGCAGATATGCAAGAGACAAAAAAGTCTCTTGACA